>CP140211.1:0-492500 GCA_037349495.1 Lotmaria passim
CCCTAACCCTAACCCCTCCAACGCTCACCCTAACCCTAACCCTAACCCTAACCCTAACCCTAACCCTAACCCTAACCCTAACCCTAACCCTAACCCTAACCCTAACCCTAACCCTAACCCTAACCCTAACCCTAACCCTAACCCTAACCCTAACCCTAACCCTAACCCTAACCCTAACCCTAACCCTAACCCTAACCCTAACCCTAACCCTAACCCTAACCCTAACCCTAACCCTAACCCTAACCCTAACCCTAACCCTAACCCTAACCCTAACCCTAACCCTAACCCTAACCCTAACCCTAACCCTAACCCTAACCCTAACCCTAACCCTAACCCTAACCCTAACCCTAACCCTAACCCTAACCCTAACCCTAACCCTAACCCTAACCCTAACCCTAACCCTAACCCTAACCCTAACCCTAACCCTAACCCTAACCCTAACCCTAACCCTAACCCTAACCCTAACCCTAACCCTAACCCTAACCCTAACCCTAACCCTAACCCTAACCCTAACCCTAACCCTAACCCTAACCCTAACCCTAACCCTAACCCTAACCCTAACCCTAACCCTAACCCTAACCCTAACCCTAACCCTAACCCTAACCCTAACCCTAACCCTAACCCTAACCCTAACCCTAACCCTAACCCTAACCCTAACCCTAACCCTAACCCTAACCCTAACCCTAACCCTAACCCTAACCCTAACCCTAACCCTAACCCTAACCCTAACCCGTAACCCGTACACCCGTACACCCGTACACCCGTACACCCGTACACCCGTACACCCGTACACCCGTACACCCGTACACCCGTACACCCGTACACCCGTACACCCGTACACCCGTACACCCGTACACCCGTACACCCGTACACCCGTACACCCGTACACCCGTACACCCGTACACCCGTACACCCGTACACCCGTACACCCGTACACCCGTACACCCGTACACCCGTACACCCGTACACCCGTACACCCGTACACCCGTACACCCGTACACCCGTACACCCGTACACCCGTACACCCGTACACCCGTACACCCGTACACCCGTACACCCGTACACCCGTACACCCGTACACCCGTACACCCGTACACCCGTACACCCGTACACCCGTACACCCGTACACCCGTACACCCGTACACCCGTACACCCGTACACCCGTACACCCGTACACCCGTACACCCGTACACCCGTACACCCGTACACCCGTACACCCGTACACCCGTACACCCGTACACCCGTACACCCGTACACCCGTACACCCGTACACCCGTACACCCGTACACCCGTACACCCGTACACCCGTACACCCGTACACCCGTACACCCGTACACCCGTACACCCGTACACCCGTACACCCGTACACCCGTACACCCGTACACCCGTACACCCGTACACCCGTACACCCGTACACCCGTACACCCGTACACCCGTACACCCGTACACCCGTACACCCGTACACCCGTACACCCGTACACCCGTACACCCGTACACCCGTACACCCGTACACCCGTACACCCGTACACCCGTACACCCGTACACCCGTACACCCGTACACCCGTACACCCGTACACCCGTACACCCGTACACCCGTACACCCGTACACCCGTACACCCGTACACCCGTACACCCGTACACCCGTACACCCGTACACCCGTACACCCGTACACCCGTACACCCGTACACCCGTACACCCGTACACCCGTACACCCGTACACCCGTACACCCGTACACCCGTACACCCGTACACCCGTACACCCGTACACCCGTACACCCGTACACCCGTACACCCGTACACCCGTACACCCGTACACCCGTACACCCGTACACCCGTACACCCGTACACCCGTACACCCGTACACCCGTACACCCGTACACTACTACACCCGTACACCCGTACACCCGTACACCCGTACACCCGTACACCCGTACACCCGTACACTACTACACCCGTACACCCGTACACCCGTACACCCGTACACCCGTACACCCGTACACCCGTACACCCGTACACCCGTACACCCGTACACCCGTACACCCGTACACCCGTACACCCGTACACCCGTACACCCGTACACCCGTACACCCGTACACCCGTACACCCGTACACCCGTACACCCGTACACTACTACACCCGTACACCCGTACACCCGTACACCCGTACACCCGTACACTACTACACCCGTACACCCGTACACCCGTACACCCGTACACCCGTACACCCGTACACCCGTACACTACTACACCCGTACACAACTACACCCGTACACTACTACACCCGTACACCCGTACACCCGTACACCCTAACCCCCAACAACATCCACACAACACAACACACCAAAGCACGCACCACCACACCACACCACACCACACACGCAACACAATTCAGCTCCTCCACAATACAAGCACCATCCAATCCTCTTGCAGCACAGTAACACAGTATGTCCAGGCACACACAAAGGCAGTCGTCCGCTCACCTGCAAAACACACCCATACACACACACACACATCACTCACCTTCACAACAATTCAGCACCGCCAGCTGCGTGCGTACCAGTGCCACACATCTACACAAACACACACACACACGCACATCAACACGCATACACACAGAGAGAGAGTGAGAGAGAAGAACAGCTCCTGTGCAGCTCCGTCGCAACAACAGCAACACAGCAAATCGCTGTCTCAAACACCTTCTCCATGCTCCCCTTCACAATAAACCACAGACACAAGGCGCACACAGCAAGCAGTCCACCACACCCACACCACCAGCCTATTCATGTCTGCGCAGCCCTTCACCTGGTGTGGCTCGTCGTGGTCCTCCTTCTCTCTCCCTCAATCCGCTGGCTGCACCTGTCTCTGCCTTGTCGTCTGCTGCACCCTGGCTGTGTGTCGCCACAACACACGCAGGCTGTCCAACACCGCACCATCCAGGCGAAACACTGCATGCACAACACACCGTCATGAGGACGCACCCTCACCACAAACAACTCGGCACGCTCAACATTCACCTACGCACCACCATCGTCGGTCCAACGCGACCGCCTTGAGTGAGGACAGGCAAACACATGCAAACACACACATATGGTCGATAGCGTCAAGCTTGATGTCAGCATGCTGCCTTCTTTTCTCCTCGAGCCTCTGCATTCACTTTCTGCAAACACACACACACATACATACAGTCTGGCGTCATCAGACTGCAGTGCCTCACATCTTTGCATGCCACACTTCGACTCTGCTAGCCTTTCAACAAAAACCAGCTCCTTCTTCCTTCGTCTGCTGCATGCTCCATCCCTCCCCATCCTCGACAACACTCCTCTGACACAGTCTGTTCAGCACACGCACCAGCTGCGCCACAGATTTAATTCAGTGTCTCATTCCATGCCTCTCTTTCTCCTTCCTTCACGTCTGTCAAGTTGAGTTTCTCCTTCTACCCAGCATCTGTAGCAACGAAGAAGATGCAGAGAAGCTGTGAGCAACGCACATGCACCCTTTCGCCTTCTTTCCTTCCAACCAGTTGAGGATGGCAAAGCCAATTACAGTGGTGCCACGAATGCGCTGGTGCAGCTTGAGCTGTCCTTCCTTTCCCACTCAACAGCAGATGCTCCTCCATATCCGTCTTCGTTGCTCAGTCGTTATGAAAGAAAACACGCAGTGCAGTCAGCGCTTGCCTTCCCAGATGCAGGTGTGAAAAGCACGTCGAACAGCAGCGTCAATGAGGAGGACGCTGGGCACGTGGGAACAAGCGCCACGCGCACAGATCCGTCAGCCCTGTTCGCCTAACAAGAACCCCTTGTGTTCGCAAAGAAAGCCGAGGTAGTGGCAGCAGCACGTACCGTTGTCTGGCAATTCTCCGTTTCCGCTGCTGTTGACGCTGTGAGAGCGTTGACGACTCACTAATAAAACCGCTGCAGGAGGGCCGGTCCCTGTCTGTTTCCATTGCCTCTTTGATTCCAGCAAGTCAAGCTAATTGGCAGCAAAGAGTAAAAGGCTTCATTTGCATCTATGCGCACATCACACGCTGACTATCATCCTTGTTTCCCCAAGAGCGGCATCTGCATTCTCTGCAGAGAGTTGTGTAGGCATTGAACAGTCAAAGTGCCTTTTTTCCGCGTCGCCTTTACAAGGTGGAAAGGCAGAAGCAAGAGCACACAAAGACAACGGAGGAACGCAGCAGCAACAAGCTGCCCACAAAGCACAAGCACAATCACGAGCAGCAGCTTGGACCTTTTTCTTCTTTCTATTCATCTCTGAAAAAGAGCCTTTCTTTTCACCTCCTGGGGATATGAAAGCTGCAAGCAAAAAGGTGTGCAGCAAGCAAAAGCACTCCCCATATGCAATTGGAACGCTCAAGGCAACCTCCTTCAGTGGAGCTCTCCTCTTGCACAAACACACACGCTTCAGCCGCAACGTCTAGATGCTGTTTGCGCGTGCATCTAGAAGTCAGACAGTCCTCCTAATCAAAGGAACAAGCAAACCACTTCTCCGCACGTACAAGAAACTCAATCATCATCACAGCGCCTGTCGCTTCATAAAACACGCTTACTGCATGCATACTCACGTTGCGCTGATCGGCTGCCACAAGAGGAAGCTTGGCAAATAGGCACCTCATCTGCTGCGGATGCCTTGCAAAAGCCAAAAGGAAGAGAAAAGCAAAAAGAGAACGCAACGCCCAACGCGGTGCCACGACGTCACTGTGAAGTGAAACGCTGACCAAAACGAAAGCCCAAGCAGAGCTCAAATGAACAGGCAAAGAAGAAACAAGAGAGAAAAGGCAGACAACGTCACTACTTGTGCTGTCGCACCACGCAAACGAGTGGCGTTCCATGACAGCGCTCCAGCGCAAAGCAGCTAGCGTGGTGCAACAGCCTCTCGTGGTGCCGTGTAGCTTGAGCTACTGCAAAGCACTCCGAGGAGAACGTCACTTAGCACTGAACAGAGCTCAGAGACGAGAAAAAAGAGAAACAACAAAGTGCAGCGACCTCTTTCCTCTTAAAAGGAAAACCGAGCTTTGCCCATCAGCTTCGAAGCACCATCACAACTCCGGAGGCGCACACGACAAGCACCTGGCCTGCAGAGATGGAATGGAAACTGTTGCAAGTGAAGGAAACGAACACAGGAAAAACGCCAATTCACCTTAGCGCCACAAAAAAAAAAAAGCAGAACAGCAGGCACCCCCATTTCAGCCCTCCTACATTCAGACGTTGTAGAGAGGTGCTCCTTCAAAAGTGCATCATGTATCCTGTCGTCATTCCCAGGCACATACCAGCCCCACGTACCAGCAGGCCACTGTCCAAGCAGCCGACGCTTCACAAGCCACAGTGCGATGATGAGGTGGCTCTGACGAGGCATGGCAGATCAACTAGACCGCGAAGACTGCTTCAAGTGCCTTGAAAAAAAAAAATGAGAAATGGCACCTGAAGTGGAAAGGAAGCCGATCCTCCACATTTGCTGGGTGTACGAGCTCTGCAATGCTCATTCTGACTGCAGCAGTGAAAAAAGGGCGCCATAGCAAAGGAAGAGAAGAGAGACACTCTGCCTGCTGAACGGTGCGGAAAAAGTGTTGGCACTGTGAAGTCACCAAAAGCGAAAGTGAAAGAGCAAAACAATGCGCCGACGCGTTGTAAAGGACAGCAAGCGGGATGACCGGCAACACACTCTGAAAAAGATATGAGGTGACACCAAGGCGAAACAAAAAGCCCTTGCAAGTAGCAAACAAACACTGTTGAAGCAAAGACAAAAAAGAAACAGCTTTGCTGGACGTGTATGTGCGTGCGTGAGTGAGCAACACCAACAACAAAAAAAAAAATACCAGAATCCCTCCTCGGCAAAAAGAAGAACCACTGCACTGTTCCCAAAAGGCTGAGAAAAGCAAAAATAGTCACATGTTCACATCAGAGCAGGGGTGGCTAAAGGAAGAAGAGAGGGTACGAAAAGTAAGGAACCAACAAGCAGCTGCAATGGCCACTACAGAGAGACTTAATTAACGAGCCCGACTTTAAGTTGGCGCCTTGGTAAAGCTGCATGTCGTTTCGTCACAGTTGAGGAATTATAAAGCAAAGCTCGATTGCCAGTCCCCGCGATCCACCCGTGTGCTTCAATGGCATTTCATTATCCGCTCTGTCCACAGTAGTTTCTGAACCTAGTTCGGTAAGGCATAATAACGAACGAACGCTAAAAAAAAGCTATACGAATCTATAAAATGAACAATTAAAAAAAAATAGAAAGCAACAGCCGCGTAGGACATGTTGAAAATGGCTTACGGAAAACAAAGAAAAATGAGAAGAACGAAACGTATAAAAAAAGAAAAGACAAGAAAAAACACTTCTGAAGCTGTCATTAAACCAGCGGTGCACTCGGCTTCATTAAAATGCCCCGTGACGTCGTCACAATGTTGCACTTTCTTCATCGTCTTCAGCGACTTTGTCCTAGTTGCCTTTGGTGATCACCCTTACGGAGGGATCTAGCATCCGAGTGTTCGTCACGCTGCAGCCCCGCACGACCACCTTTTTCAGAGACGGTGCACCAGCGAGACCATCAAGATTAGTAAGTCCCTCGTTGTAGGACACATCGACTTCCTTCAGCTCAGGACAGCTGTTGAGCTCGTCTACGTTCTTCAGATCACATCTCCTCGCATTGAGTGTCTCCAGCAGCGGGGCACCAGCGAGACCAGCGAGGCTCTGCAGCTCACAGTTGTCGGAAACGTCGAGCGTGCGCAGCCTCGAACAGTGACCCAAGCCTTCCACGCTGACAAGCGCGCACCTCTCCGCATTGAGTGTCTCCAGCAGCGGGGCACCAGCGAGACCAGCGAGGCTCTGCAGCTCACAGTTGTCGGAAACGTCGAGCGTGCGCAGCCTCGAACACTGGCCCAAGCCTTCCACGCTGAGAAGGGCGCATCTCTCCGCATTGAGTATCGCCAGCAACGGGGCACCAGCGAGACCAGCGAGACTCTGCAGCTCGTGGTTGTAGGAAACGTCAAGCGTGCGCAGCCTCGAACACTGGCCCAAGCCTTCCACGCTGACAAGAGCGCACCTCTCCGCATCGAGTGTCTCCAGCAGCGGGGCACCAGCGAAACCAACGAGGCTGCAGAGCTTTTCATTGTAGGAAACGTCGAGCGTGCGCAGCCTCGGACACTGGCCCAAGCCTTCCACGCTGACAAGGCCGCACTCCTTCGCATTAAGTGTCTCCAGCAGCGGGGCACCAGCGAGACCAGCGAGACTCTGCAGCTCGTGGTTGTAGGAAACGTCAAGCGTGCGCAGCCTCGAACACTGGCCCAAGCCTTCCACGCTGACAAGAGCGCACCTCTCCGCATCGAGTGTCTCCAGCAGCGGGGCACCAGCGAAACCAACGAGGCTGCAGAGCTTTTCATTGTAGGAAACGTCGAGCGTGCGCAGCCTCGGACACTGGCCCAAGCCTTCCACGCTGACAAGGCCGCACTCCTTCGCATTAAGTGTCTCCAGCAGCGGGGCACCAGCGAAACCAACGAGGCTGCAGAGCTTTTCATTGTAGGAAACGTCAAGCGTGCGCAGCCTCGGACACTGGCCCAAGCCTTCTACGCTGAGAAGGGCGCATCTCTCCACATTGAGTGTCTCCAGCAGCGGGGCACCAGCGAAACCAACGAGGCTGCAGAGCTTTTCATTGTAGGAAACGTCGAGCGTGCGCAGCCTCGAACACTGGCCCAAGCCCTCCACGCTGACAAGGCCGCATTCCTTCGCATTGAGTGTCTCCAGCAGCGGGGCACCGGCGACGCCAGCGACGCTCTGCAGCTGGTGATTGTAGGAAACGTCAAGCGTGCGCAGCCTCGGACACTGGCCCAAGCCTTCCACGCTGACAAGAGCGCATCTCTCAGCATTGAGTGTCTCCAGCAGCGGGGCACGAGCGAGACCAGCGAAGCTGCTAAGTTCTTTATTGTAGGAAACGTCGAGCTTGCGCAGCCGCGAACACTGACCCAAGCCTTCCACGCTGACAAGGTCGCATTCCTTCGTCACGAGTGTCTCTAGGCACGCTGCGCCCGCCAGCATCCTCAGATCACGCACGCCATGCACGTAGGAGATGTCCAACTCGGTCAAAACGGGCAGCGTGATTAAAATGGAAAGGCACGTGGGATCGCAGCCTGCCACATTCAATCGCGTGAGGTGCGGTGCGCCGGCGAGGTCGGAAATGTCAGACAAATCGT
This sequence comes from Lotmaria passim, assembly GCA_037349495.1. Taxonomy (NCBI): domain Eukaryota; phylum Euglenozoa; class Kinetoplastea; order Trypanosomatida; family Trypanosomatidae; genus Lotmaria; species Lotmaria passim. The sequence goes on from CP140211.1 coordinate 8,180, forward strand.
TGTCGGAGACGTCCATGTCAGTGAGGCTCGGGCAACTCCTGAGGCCGTGTAGAGTGGTCAGCCTGCAGTCCTGCGCAACCACTTTCTCCAGGCACGGCAAGCCCGCGAGGCCAACGAGGCTGGTCAGGTTTTTGTTGTCCGAGACGTTGACCACACGCAGCTTTGTGCAGCTGCTCAGTCCCTCGAGGCTTCGCAGATTGCATCCACTCGCGTTTAGCGTCTCAATCCTCAGCGCGCCGGCGAGTGACGTGAGGCCCTCCAACGTTGGATTGTTGGAAACGTCGACGTCGGTCAACTCAGGACAGCTTGCCAAGCCCTCCATTGACGCAATGGCGCATTGTCGGGCACTGATGGAACGCAGGTGTTGCGCTCCGGCCAGCGCAGAGAAGTCCCTCAGAGACCGAAACCCTCGCACCACAATCTTCGAAATCGGCAGCTCCGCTGCTGCACGCAGAGCCCCCGTGATGTCTGTGAGAGCTTTTTTGTAGTCCTCACTTTCAATATACAATTCCTGCACATGTGGAAACGCTGGCAGCGCTGCGAGGAAAGTGGTCCTGCGCACTTCTGGCGACTGGAGAGAGCCCCGCAGATCTTTCGGTGATGCAACTTTGACGCGCAACGTCACCACACGGCCTCGCAGGCGCTCCGGCAGTACCGGCAGGACGCCGTCACGTGTGTTGACGACATCCAACACCAGCGGCAGCCCGCACCGATCCGCCCACCACAGCGATGATGCATAGCTAGGCTGATGTTGTGAACGCCTGCCAGCTGTCAAACAATACACCAGTCCGCGCTGGTCGTCCAGTAGTGCACGGCTCCTGTCTTTGTCGTTCGGCCACGTGTAATTGCAGAGGAGCTCTGTGCACAGTCGCATTTGTGGGCTTACGGCACGGAGTACATATTCACTGAAAGAACGTTTCGGAGGATCGGTGAAACTCATCACCTGCGCAACACCGTCTTCACACAGCTTCGACAACGCTGTTCGACGCTCGTCTGAAGTGCTTGTAGAAAGGGCTGCGTTGAGGTCCCTTGCAAAGGCTGCATAACCCATGTGAGAGAGGCTCATGGCTTATCGGAATGTGGTTGCGCGGAACAGGAAACTCTACCACGATGTGAAGAAAACAGCACGCCGAGCAAAGAAGAGGGGCAGAACGTTTAGTGGAATCGGTAAGACGCTGGCAACGCATAAATGAAGCAGGTGTTCTACTCAAGAAAAGAGGAGGAAAAGAAAGTGGGAACAAGAAGAACTCGGAGCGCTCTGTCTGTGTGTGACCTGCAAAGACCTGCCGTTTACTGTGCTCCTCAATTGGCATCACAAGGCGGCAGAAAAGTGGTCAGGTGTACACGCGTCTACGAACACTCCGTCCCACACGTGGCATGCTGAGGGACGCTACAAAGCAAAGAAAAGCACTAAAAGGGAAATTACGCTGTCCGCTTGTGGTTTCGTGTACTCTTGTGTCCTTGTTCCATCTTTTACTGTGTGTCCTTTTAAAGAAAACAAAAGCGTATGGCTGAACAAAAGAAAAGGAACGGAGTAAGAAAGAGCGAGTTCCACTTGCAGCAACGTCAACGCTTTGGCGAAGAGGGCTCTTTCTTTTATCGAGGGCATTGTCAAGGCTGTGTTGGCGGTGCAACGGTCCCTCTTTCCCCTCCATATATCCGAACAAGCAGACATGAGAAAAAAGGGCTGGTTGAGACGCAAACAAAAGTGCTCAGATTGACAACACGTAGACATGGTTGTCGGTGAATGGTACGAGTGTGTCCACCAACAGCAGAAAAGTGCGGCGTCCCAGTCGCACGTCGACCTCCTCTAGCGTGCCTGAACTGCCTGAGAAGTCAGCTGCACACCAGCTCCGCAACATCGCTTTCGCGCGTCCTGGATGGCAGTCAGCAACGCGTCATCGCCTGTCGTCGGCTCCCGCGGCATTGTCGCGTCGCGTTCCCACCACTTCGGCACCCACTCGAGCAGACGTGCGCGCACTGCAACGTCGCCCGACGCAGCCGCCCACGCAGGCAGCAGCGTGTCCACACCTCCGCGGTGAGATAGGAAGAGAGTGTGCTTGCGTTAACTCTCCGAGGACGTTGGTGTCGCTGGAGAAATCCGTGACGTCCTCCTCTTCGGCCTCCAGCTGACGAGTGCGCACGGCACCCACGTTTTCAAAAGACGAACGCTCACTGCGGCACATCGGTTTCCGCGCCAAGGTGCGCATCCGGGAAAGCACCACATGCACTGACAGTATGGAGGAGTTGCATCGGTGAGGGCGACGAGTGACGTTAAACTCGCGGCATCCGCACGCGTCAAGAGAGCAAGATGCCCGTGGCTGAGATCGAGCATCGTCCTCCCACCTGGCATGCTCCCGCGGCGTTGCACCGTGAGCGCAGAAGCGATCAACAAGTGAGACTACATCAGCGTAGGCGCAGCGCAGCGTGCCGTGTCTCGTACATCTCCATAGCAGGAACCCCGCCGCCTGAGACACCTCGCTTAGCTGCTTTGCCACTATCAGCAGCGTGTGTTAGCCAGGGCAAACAGCACCGCTGCAGTACAGCGTTTCCTGCGGCGACAGCGGAGGGAAAAAAAAAAAAAGACGCGGCGTCGCGGAACCGCCGAACGAGAGTGCCGCCACACCAGACCACAGTGCGGCGTCCAGGAATCTCAGCGGCCTACTTCGCCAGCTCCTCGTGCTCGCGGGGCGTATAGGCAAGCAAGGCAGCACTTGCCGCCTCCACGCTCAGCAGAGGAACGCTCTTCAACAGGAGATTCCTGTTAAACGTGTAAAGCGCCTCTGTAGAATAAGAACGTGCGGATTTCGCTGTTCCTCGTCTCTCGCACACACACACACACACACACACACACACACACTGCGGACGAGCACTCATCCATCCAGTAAAAGTGGGTTGTGGCCACGCCATTCAAGCGAAGCGCCGGAGCAACAGATTGGGATGAGAGGAATAAACAATTAAATAAAGCAGCTCTGTGCAAAGCTGATGCCGTGATCGTTTTCAAGGTCTTTCAGCTTTAAACAGCTGCGAGAATCACTGAAGGCAGTCATAGAACAGTATGCAGCTCCAAGCAACACCCATGTGCGGCCGCGGAAGCGGAAGGCACCCAGCAGCGTAGACAGCAGCACAGACTTGCCGCTCCCCGTCGCACCGACAACAACCGTCAGCTGCCAGCGTGGGAGCAACACGCACACGTCGCGCAGAAGCGGCTTGTCCTCCATCGCGTACAGCGTGCCGCCACCCTCCCCCTCATCAGCAGTGGCTGCGGCAGCGGCGTTCCCTGTCTCACCGCTGTTCTGCGCAGGCGTCACGGCAGCCGCTGGCGCGTTGATGGCGCGTGTCCACTGCAGCTCCACCGGCAGCGGGCGGCGCAGCAAAGCCCGCACGACGCAACTCAACGCGTGACGCAGTCCACGGTGCCACGGCTCGTACGCTGGCAGCGCCGTCGGCACCGAGGCCATCACCGTCGTCTTGCTGAAGAACGCACCGGCACCTCCGTGCTGCTCGAAAATCTCTCCTGTGTGCTCCACAGTGATGTGCGAGTCGTCGCACTCCAGGAGCTGCGTGATCCGGCCAGTTGACATAATGAACTTTGCTAGAGAAGTGAAAGCCTCAGGCAGCATCATAATCGGATACGTAACGGCACTTACAGCCGCAATGACGGGCAGCACAATGGATGCGTTGAGAACGTTTCCTGACAGTGTGTAGATGGTAAGAATGGCAGCAATCATGAACGGCGGAGTAGAAAACAAGCATCCCCACAGCACTACGTAATTCAATTGGAGGTTCTTGCGGTGCTGCAGTTCCGCTTTTCGCGAATCGTCCTCGATGGCAGAGAGAAAGCGCGGCTCCCAGCCCATCATCTTCACCACACGAATGCCCGACAGCAGCTTGTTCGTGCGACGCAGCCGCTGGTCCGTGCAGCTCGTTAGCAGCCGCTGTTTAGCACCTACAAGACGAGTAAGTGCTGTTTGCACCGGCAAAGAAATCAAAAAGACCGCTAGACCAGCCAGCGTGCTCCAGCCCACCAACATAAACAGGTAGATCAGGTACAGCGTGAGCATGATCGGCGCCACCCACAGAAACATCACCTGCATCGGAAACTCCTTGATGTTCTCCATGTCCGAGCTCGCCATCGTCAGGATGCGGCCCGTACTCATCTCCGGCTGCGACAGCGCGTCCGGCGAAATGGTGAGGCACTTCTCGAAGATCACGCCCAGCGTCGCGGCGCGGAACAGGCTCGAGGTGCGCCGCCCACGGTGCATCTGCTTGTTGAGCACCACCGGCTTCGTCAACATCACGACGCAGAACACGGCGAACATCGCGATGTCCTTCGTCAGCGGCCGCTCCGACTTGTTCGACTGCAGGAACAGCACGAAGTGCTGCAGCAGCCACGGCGTCGCCACCTCGCACACCAGCCCCACCGCAGACGGCCCAAGCATCGCCAGCAGGTCCGCCTTGAATGTCCGGAACAGCGCCACCAGCAGCGACGGCGCACGCGGCGTGGCAACGCCCGTCACCACTGCGCCGTCCTCGGACAGCGGCACCAGGCCGCGCAGGTACTCGCACGTGCACCGCATCCCGCCGCCGCTGCACACCTGGTAGAACAGCCGCTCCCCGTGCACGCACCCGTCGTGCACCACAGCCTCGCCGCGTCCAGCGCTGGCGTGGCGTGCGCGGTACGCCGGCAGCGCCGCGTCGCCGTCCCACTCCACACCGCCCAGCAGCACGTGCGGCGTGTCGCTCGAGCGCAGGTAGCCCAGCCAGCGCAGCCGCCCACGCACGCACGCCTCGCCGCGGAACTGCACACCAGCCAGCGCGTTCGCGCGCGCCACGCGCACCGCCCCGTCCTCGCCCGGAGCCGCTGCTTCCACCCGCGCGTGCCACGCGTCACGCCCGCCGCGCACCTGCTCCTCGTGGAAGGCGCGGCTCAGCAGCGCACCGCAGTACACCGCCCGGTGGCGCCGCTGAGGCAGCGGCATGTAGGCGTCTTCCATCCGTTCTCGTGAGACGAACGTAACGTAGGGGTTAAGCCAGCTGAGGAAGTAGCGGCCGACGACGTTGCTGCCCTCCTCTGGAGATTCCTCGAGACTGCAGCGAACGGCGTCCCAGTCTACCTCGCCGCTCTCCGCCGTGGGCAGTTGCCATAGCTGCTGGTTCACGTGGTGAAATGGGTAAACGCTGCAGGTGTTGTCCGCCTCCACTCCGGTCGCCGCAGAGGGCGTTGAGTTCTCTGTCATTGACTTGGATATGCGCAAGGTCTGTATCTTTAGTGAGATAAAAACAGAGACTACTAAAAAAAAAAAAAATGAGGTTTGGTTTGGCCTTCTCGCAGCACCAAGAAGGAGAAACAACACGAAACACCAACGAACGGTAGATATCTTGTTTACGGTGAGAGCACTTCTGCTGTCGCACGCGCTGCAGTTAAAGACAGTTTTTAAAAAAAAAAAGATGGAGACAATTAAGTCCTTTTCTCTTCTTTTTTTTTTTTTCATTGTGGTCCTTCTTTTTCTTTTCTAAAGGAACAAGCCGAAAAACACTTTTGTACTCAATGAGAGTTAATACCGTCAAGTAAGGCGTGGAGTTCCCGAACAAGATCAGTTTAGCTGCGGTAAAGTCTCGTTTTTTTACGAGATTGTTTGTTACAGTGCTGTCACACACGGCAACGAAAAAGAAAAGGGAAAAACGCAAAAAAAAAAAAAGTGAAGTTGAAAAAAGACGAGGCCATGCAATATCATGGAAGCAGAATAGTCCAATTAATGGAGGTTCCCATTATTTAGCAACAGCATTCTTGACGAGTACGCTGTCGGTTGTCTATGGAGACAAGTTGACCAGGAACGTAAAAAAAGAGTGAAACTGTAGAAGATGGTAATAATCTGGAAGCAAAAAAAAGTAGTGTTACCAGTTTGATCAAAGCTGCAGAGTAATCTATCGCTAAGCTATAAAAACACACACAGCGTCAACCGCATTTCTGAATTCGGAGGAACAAAAAAAAGACGAAGAGAGATGAACAGAAGACCCTTGTGCTCCTCCCAACGGCCAGAATCATAGTTTCGATCCTTCACTCTTACTATCCTGTTGAATTCAAGAACCAGTGCTTAAAGGAGAAAAAGAGAAAGAAGTGTGCTTCAGTGTCAGTGAGAGACACGCAAAAAAACACGTTTTCGGGAAGCTTGCACGTTATTCTACAGAAGAAACTACTTGTCGACTCGCGAAATCGAAAACGCCGTTTCTTTCGCCTGCTTATAGCACCATAACATCCACCTAGAGATAATAATAAAAAGCCAGCCTATGCTCTACAGCCGTTCTTCAGTTGGCAAATACTAGCAAATGGACAACCGTGACAACGCACTGCTGAACGCTGCATACATTACCATCATCTCAGCTTTCGCAGCTGCCCTTTCCGTAAAACAGCACTAATTATAATCAGTGTGTGCAGCAACTTATTTTGCTTTGTAGACATTTTTGACCATCTGAAGTCCAATAAAGCTAGCATACTGAACCGATAAAAAACTGTATTAAAAAAAAAGGGATGTTAAAGAAAGCCGGGAATACAATCTTACGTGCCAACGACATGCTGTGAAAGAAGGAAAAAGTGAATTGCCGTTGTAAGCGCAAAAACTACTCGTCGAGGAGACCTTTGATGCGCAAAAACGCCTTCATGGTCGCCTTGCGTCCCGCAAACTTCTCGTACGCCACGTTTGCGTCCACTGAGTTGCCCACCGACAACACACACGCACGCAGGTGGTCGCCGTTCTGCCGCGTCAGGCCGCCATTCTCCAAGAACCACTCGAAGCCATCGCAGTCCAGCACACGAGCCCACTGGTACACGTAATAGTTCGACGCATACCCGCCTGTGAACGTGTGCAGGAAGAAGCCGGCGTGATAGCGAGGCGGGATCTCGGCCAGGCCCACGCCAAATGCCTTCATCGCAGCCTCCTCCATCTCAACAGTGGGCAGCAGCATCGACTCCTCCGTCACCAGGTGCCAGTACAGGTCCAGATACGCAGCCTTCACCACTTCGATTGTACCAAAGCCTGCCCCGTATGTCTCCGCCGCACGCATGCGGTCCACCAGCGCCTGCGGGATCGGCTCCTTCGTCTCGTAGTGGATCGCGTAGTTGCGCAGCACCTTGTCGTACATCGCCCAGTGCTCATTGATCTGCGACGGGAACTCCAGAAAGTCGGCAGCCACGTTCGGACCAGCCAGCGTTGGATATTTCAGGTTGCTCAGCATCCCGTGCAAACCGTGGCCGAACTCGTGAAAAAGCGTCCTTACTTCATCCATGCTCATCAGCGTCGGCTTCCCCGCCGCAGGCTTCACAAGGTTCAGTACGTTGTAGACGACAGGCTTCTGGTTCAGCGCATGCGACTGCTCCACGTACCATGTCATCCATGCCCCGCCGCGCTTGCTGGGCCGCGCATACGGGTCCAGGCAGTAAATCGCAAGCGGCTCACCCGTGTGGTCGAACACGTCGAACGTCAGCACGTCCGGGTGGTACACCGGCAGGTCCGTGCGGCGCTTCAAAGCCAACCCGTACAGCTGCTCCGCTGTGTAGAACACACCACGCTCCAGCACGGTGTTCAGCTCGAAGTACAGCTTCGTCTCGCCCTCGTCCAGGTCGTACTGCTGCTTCCGCACCTTCTCCGCGTAGTAGCTCCAGTCCCATGGCGCAAGCTCGAAGTCGCCGCCCTCCTCGCGGATCATCCCCTGAATGTCAGCAGCCTCCTTCTTCGCCTTCACCGCTGCCGCCTTGCCCATGTCACGCAGCAAAGCCTCCGCAGACGCGGGGTCCGCCATCTGCCCCTGCAAACGCCAGTCCGCAAAGCTCTTCTTTCCAAGCAGCTTCGCCTTCCGCAGCCGCAGGCGCGCGATCTCTTCGATGTCAGCAGTTGTGTCGTTCTCGTCGCCGCGGCACGCACGCTGCTCACTTGCCTCAAACAGCCGGCGGCGCGTCTCGCGGTTCTTCAGCGACTTCAGAAGCGGCTGCTGCGTCGTATTCACGATGATCAACGCGTACTTGCCGGGGTGGCCCAGGTCCGCCGCCTCCTTCTGCGCAGTCGCGATGTCGTCGTCGCTCAACCCCTCCAGCTCCGCTACATCGTCCACAATCAGCGATGCCGTCTTGCGCGTGCCCAGCACCTTATTGCCGAACAAGCTCTGCAGTGTCGCCAGCCGCTCGTTGATCTTCTTCAGCTCCTCCTTACCAGCATCGTCCAAGCCTGCGCCAGCCTTGCGGAACTCCTCCTCATAGTGCTCTACCAGGCGCAGGTCCTCGCCGGCCAGCCCGCCACGGCTGTCGTACACAGCCTTGATGCGATGGTACAGCGACGAGTCGAGGTAGATCCTGTCTGTGTGTCCCGCCATCTTTGGTGAGTACTCCACGATGAGCTTCTGCATCTCCGGTGTGGAGTCGGCAGCATAGGTGTTCCGGAAGGTGCCCCACGACCGTGTCAGCAGTCGCCCGCTCAGCTCCAACGCGACTACCGTGTTCTCAAAGGTCGGCGCATCCGGGTTAGATTTGATAGCCTCGATCTCCGCCAGCTGCTCCGCCATGCCCTGCTCGAAGGCCGGGACATAGTGCTCAACTTTGATTCGGTCAAAGGGAGGCGACTGAAAGGGCAGAGTGCTCTGCTGCAGTAGTGGGTTCTCGGACATGCTATGCTCGTTGTTTGCTTTGAAGGCTCCGATTTAAAAAGAGATATGAGGAAAACACTGATCAGAAGAAAATGAAAGGCTTGGAATACAAATTGACAGGGGTAAATGGGGATAAATAAGGTGAAAGAAAAAAACGATAATAAATCAAAAGCAGTGAAACGACTGAAATGCAGAAGAAAACAAAAGAGCTTCTTAGAGCTTGCGTGTTTATTTCACATTTAAAAAAAAAGAGTGAAGAAAAAAAAAGAAAAAGCAATGAAAGAAACGAAAATAAGAGCTTAGTATGGAGACGATTGAGTTTTACAACTGTCTTTCAGAGCCGAAAAAAAAAAGTGTGCAAAAACGCAAGAGCGTTAGGTTTTTCGGGTTGGTACGATGGGAGCGACACTGCAACACACTTACCCCAAAAAAAAAAAAAAAGAAATGTGTTTCCAGCGTCAACGCCTCGACCCCATAATTGCAGTCGCCTCTTTTAACCACTTGCAGCACATGACACCCTCTTTCCGTCGCTTTAGCTCCTTTGTTACGGTTCGGCTTTCCAAGCACGGCTGTTGAACACCCCTCACTCTGCTGCATCGCAGCGCAGTACTTTCACTTCTCCTCCGAATTGTTTCTGTTCTCCTTTTTGTCGTCATTGCTATTTGCTTTTTTATGTGACCTATGAGTCTGATTAAATAAATAAATAAGTAAATCAGGAAGTTGTGGTCACAAAAAGAGATAGCTTAGTTACCGGAACCTGTCGGCTTTAACAATCACATTGACTAAAAACCAAAGTCAGAAAACGATATGTAGACGTCAAAGCACAATTACCTCGCAGTGTTCAAGAATGATAACAGGAAAAAAAAAAGACGCACGCTGAGTTTTCTTTTTTAATGGTAAGAGGCTCTCTTGAATCTCACGTTAGCAAGCAATTTTACAACAGTTTGTTATGAGGTTAAAGAAAGAGCACACGATAAAGGCGTCCATCACGGAAGAAGAAAAAAAGAGCATTAACACAACTCTTCCCCGTCGCAATTGTCATGAAAGCCAAGCAACATACACTGCGGAGGCTGAACTCGTCTTCATATCCAATGCAGCGGAGCCTGTTTTGTTTCTACTCCAAAAGACCTTTGATGCGCAAAAACGCCTTCATGGTCGCCTTGCGTCCCGCAAACTTCTCGTACGCCACGTTTGCGTCCACTGAGTTGCCCACCGACAACACACACGCACGCAGGTGGTCGCCGTTCTGCCGCGTCAGGCCGCCATTCTCCAAGAACCACTCGAAGCCATCGCAGTCCAGCACACGAGCCCACTGGTAGGAGTAATAATTAGCAGAGTACGCACCCTGGAAGATATGCATGAAGTACTCACTATGATAGCGGGGCGGCACGGCGGGAAGGCCCACGGCGTACGTCTGCAGCGCTTTCTCCTCCATTTGCGGTACAGAGTGGAAATCGGTCTCATCTGTCACCGTGTGCCAGTGCATGTCGATGATGGACGCCTTAGTGACTTCGAGGTGGCCAAAGCCTGCCCCGTATGTCTCCGCCGCACGCATGCGGTCCACCAGCGCCTGCGGGATCGGCTCCTTCGTCTCGTAGTGGATCGCGTAGTTGCGCAGCACCTTGTCGTACATCGCCCAGTGCTCATTGATCTGCGACGGGAACTCCAGAAAGTCACGTGCGACACTCGTGCCGGAGAGGCCGGAGTAGTTGCAGCGGCTAAGCATCCCGTGCAAACCGTGGCCGAACTCGTGAAAAAGCGTCCTTACTTCATCCATGCTCATCAGCGTCGGCTTCCCCGCCGCAGGCTTCACAAGGTTCAGTACGTTGTAGACGACTGGTTTTTGCTTGAGCAGCAGTGATGGACGAACGTAAAACGTCATCCATGCCCCGCCGCGCTTGCTGGGCCGCGCATACGGGTCCAGGCAGTAAATCGCAAGCGGCTCACCCGTGTGGTCGAACACGTCGAACGTCAGCACGTCCGGGTGGTACACCGGCAGGTCCGTGCGGCGCTTCAAAGCCAACCCGTACAGCTGCTCCGCTGTGTAGAACACACCACGCTCCAGCACGGTGTTCAGCTCGAAGTACAGCTTCGTCTCGCCCTCGTCCAGGTCGTACTGCTGCTTCCGCACCTTCTCCGCGTAGTAGCTCCAGTCCCATGGCGCAAGCTCGAAGTCGCCGCCCTCCTCGCGGATCATCCCCTGAATGTCAGCAGCCTCCTTCTTCGCCTTGGTGGCAGATGCAGCCGCAACGTCCTTCAACAGTCCTTGCGCGGCGGACACGTCCGCCATCTGTCCCTGCAAACGCCAGTCCGCAAAGCTCTTCTTTCCAAGCAGCTTCGCCTTCCGCAGCCGCAGGCGCGCGATCTCTTCGATGTCAGCAGTTGTGTCGTTCTCGTCGCCGCGGCACGCACGCTGCTCACTTGCCTCAAACAGCCGGCGGCGCGTCTCGCGGTTCTTCAGCGACTTCAGAAGCGGCTGCTGCGTCGTATTCACGATGATCAACGCGTACTTGCCGGGGTGGCCCAGGTCCGCCGCCTCCTTCTGCGCAGTCGCGATGTCGTCGTCGCTCAACCCCTCCAGCTCCGCTACATCGTCCACAATCAGCGATGCCGTCTTGCGCGTGCCCAGCACCTTATTGCCGAACAAGCTCTGCAGTGTCGCCAGCCGCTCGTTGATCTTCTTCAGCTCCTCCTTACCAGCATCGTCCAAGCCTGCGCCAGCCTTGCGGAACTCCTCCTCATAGTGCTCTACCAGGCGCAGGTCCTCGCCGGCCAGCCCGCCGCGGCTGTCGTACACAGTCTTGATGCGATGGTACAGCGACGAGTCGAGGTAGATCCTGTCTGTGTGCAGGGAGAACTTTGCCGCATAGTCCTGCTCCAGCTTCTGCATCGCGGGATTCGTGTGCGCAGAGCAGATATTATGAAAGGTAAGGCGAACACGTGTCAGCAGTCGCCCGCTCAGCTCCAACGCGACTACCGTGTTCTCAAAGGTCGGCGCATCCGGGTTAGATTTGATAGCCTCGATCTCCGCCAGCTGCTCCGCCATGCCTTGCTCGAAGGCCGGGACATAGTGCTCAACTTTGATTCGGTCAAAATGCGGGTATTGGTACTGCAGAGTGCTCTGCTGCAGTAGTGGGTTCTCGGACATGCTATGCTCGTTGTTTGCTTTGAAGGCTCCGATTTAAAAAGAGATATGAGGAAAACACTGATCAGAAGAAAATGAAAGGCTTGGAATACAAATTGACAGGGGTAAATGGGGATAAATAAGGTGAAAGAAAAAAACGATAATAAATCAAAAGCAGTGAAACGACTGAAATGCAGAAGAAAACAAAAGAGCTTCTTAGAGCTTGCGTGTTTATTTCACATTTAAAAAAAAAGAGTGAAGAAAAAAAAAGAAAAAGCAATGAAAGAAACGAAAATAAGAGCTTAGTATGGAGACGATTGAGTTTTACAACTGTCTTTCAGAGCCGAAAAAAAAAAGTGTGCAAAAACGCAAGAGCGTTAGGTTTTTCGGGTTGGTACGATGGGAGCGACACTGCAACACACTTACCCCAAAAAAAAAAAAAAGAAATGTGTTTCCAGCGTCAACGCCTCGACCCCATAATTGCAATCGCCTCTTTTAACCACTTGCAGCACATGACACCCTCTTTCCGTCGCTTTAGCTCCTTTGTTACGGTTCGGCTTTCCAAGCACGGCTGTTGAACACCCCTCACTCTGCTGCATCGCAGCGCAGTACTTTCACTTCTCCTCCGAATTGTTTCTGTTCTCCTTTTTGTCGTCATTGCTATTTGCTTTTTTATGTGACCTATGAGTCTGATTAAATAAATAAATAAGTAAATCAGGAAGTTGTGGTCACAAAAAGAGATAGCTTAGTTACCGGAACCTGTCGGCTTTAACAATCACATTGACTAAAAACCAAAGTCAGAAAACGATATGTAGACGTCAAAGCACAATTACCTCGCAGTGTTCAAGAATGATAACAGGAAAAAAAAAGACGCACGCTGAGTTTTCTTTTTTAATGGTAAGAGGCTCTCTTGAATCTCACGTTAGCAAGCAATTTTACAACAGTTTGTTATGAGGTTAAAGAAAGAGCACACGATAAAGGCGTCCATCACGGAAGAAGAAAAAAAGAGCATTAACACAACTCTTCCCCGTCGCAATTGTCATGAAAGCCAAGCAACATACACTGCGGAGGCTGAACTCGTCTTCATATCCAATGCAGCGGAGCCTGTTTTGTTTCTACTCCAAAAGACCTTTGATGCGCAAAAACGCCTTCATGGTCGCCTTGCGTCCCGCAAACTTCTCGTACGCCACGTTTGCGTCCACTGAGTTGCCCACCGACAACACACACGCACGCAGGTGGTCGCCGTTCTGCCGCGTCAGGCCGCCATTCTCCAAGAACCACTCGAAGCCATCGCAGTCCAGCACACGAGCCCACTGGTACACGTAATAGTTCGACGCATACCCGCCTGTGAACGTGTGCAGGAAGAAGCCGGCGTGATAGCGAGGCGGGATCTCGGCCAGGCCCACGCCAAATGCCTTCATCGCAGCCTCCTCCATCTCAACAGTGGGCAGCAGCATCGACTCCTCCGTCACCAGGTGCCAGTACAGGTCCAGATACGCAGCCTTCACCACTTCGATTGTACCAAAGCCTGCCCCGTATGTCTCCGCCGCACGCATGCGGTCCACCAGCGCCTGCGGGATCGGCTCCTTCGTCTCGTAGTGGATCGCGTAGTTGCGCAGCACCTTGTCGTACATCGCCCAGTGCTCATTGATCTGCGACGGGAACTCCAGAAAGTCGGCAGCCACGTTCGGACCAGCCAGCGTTGGATATTTCAGGTTGCTCAGCATCCCGTGCAAACCGTGGCCGAACTCGTGAAAAAGCGTCCTTACTTCATCCATGCTCATCAGCGTCGGCTTCCCCGCCGCAGGCTTCACAAGGTTCAGTACGTTGTAGACGACAGGCTTCTGGTTCAGCGCATGCGACTGCTCCACGTACCATGTCATCCATGCCCCGCCGCGCTTGCTGGGCCGCGCATACGGGTCCAGGCAGTAAATCGCAAGCGGCTCACCCGTGTGGTCGAACACGTCGAACGTCAGCACGTCCGGGTGGTACACCGGCAGGTCCGTGCGGCGCTTCAAAGCCAACCCGTACAGCTGCTCCGCTGTGTAGAACACACCACGCTCCAGCACGGTGTTCAGCTCGAAGTACAGCTTCGTCTCGCCCTCGTCCAGGTCGTACTGCTGCTTCCGCACCTTCTCCGCGTAGTAGCTCCAATCCCATGGCGCAAGCTCGAAGTCGCCGCCCTCCTCGCGGATCATCCCCTGAATGTCAGCAGCCTCCTTCTTCGCCTTCACCGCTGCCGCCTTGCCCATGTCACGCAGCAAAGCCTCCGCAGACGCGGGGTCCGCCATCTGCCCCTGCAAACGCCAGTCCGCAAAGCTCTTCTTTCCAAGCAGCTTCGCCTTCCGCAGCCGCAGGCGCGCGATCTCTTCGATGTCAGCAGTTGTGTCGTTCTCGTCACCGCGGCACGCACGCTGCTCACTTGCCTCAAACAGCCGGCGGCGCGTCTCGCGGTTCTTCAGCGACTTCAGAAGCGGCTGCTGCGTCGTATTCACGATGATCAACGCGTACTTGCCGGGGTGGCCCAGGTCCGCCGCCTCCTTCTGCGCAGTCGCGATGTCGTCGTCGCTCAACCCCTCCAGCTCCGCAACATCGTCCACAATCAGCGATGCCGTCTTGCGCGTGCCCAGCACCTTATTGCCGAACAAGCTCTGCAGTGTCGCCAGCCGCTCGTTGATCTTCTTCAGCTCCTCCTTACCAGCATCGTCCAAGCCTGCGCCAGCCTTGCGGAACTCCTCCTCATAGTGCTCTACCAGGCGCAGGTCCTCGCCGGCCAGCCCGCCACGGCTGTCGTACACAGCCTTGATGCGATGGTACAGCGACGAGTCGAGGTAGATCCTGTCTGTGTGTCCCGCCATCTTTGGTGAGTACTCCACGATGAGCTTCTGCATCTCCGGTGTGGAGTCGGCAGCATAGGTGTTCTGGAAGGTGCCCCACGACCGTGTCAGCAGTCGCCCGCTCAGCTCCAACGCGACTACCGTGTTCTCAAAGGTCGGCGCATCCGGGTTAGATTTGATAGCCTCGATCTCCGCCAGCTGCTCCGCCATGCCCTGCTCGAAGGCCGGGACATAGTGTTCGACTTTGATTCGGTCAAAGGGAGGCGACTGAAAGGGCAGAGTGCTCTGCTGCAGTAGTGGGTTCTCGGACATGCTATGCTCGTTGTTTGCTTTGAAGGCTCCGATTTAAAAAGAGATATGAGGAAAACACTGATCAGAAGAAAATGAAAGGCTTGGAATACAAATTGACAGGGGTAAATGGGGATAAATAAGGTGAAAGAAAAAAACGATAATAAATCAAAAGCAGTGAAACGACTGAAATGCAGAAGAAAACAAAAGAGCTTCTTAGAGCTTGCGTGTTTATTTCACATTTAAAAAAAAAGAGTGAAGAAAAAAAAAGAAAAAGCAATGAAAGAAACGAAAATAAGAGCTTAGTATGGAGACGATTGAGTTTTACAACTGTCTTTCAGAGCCGAAAAAAAAAAGTGTGCAAAAACGCAAGAGCGTTAGGTTTTTCGGGTTGGTACGATGGGAGCGACACTGCAACACACTTACCCCAAAAAAAAAAAAAAGAAATGTGTTTCCAGCGTCAACGCCTCGACCCCATAATTGCAATCGCCTCTTTTAACCACTTGCAGCACATGACACCCTCTTTCCGTCGCTTTAGCTCCTTTGTTACGGTTCGGCTTTCCAAGCACGGCTGTTGAACACCCCTCACTCTGCTGCATCGCAGCGCAGTACTTTCACTTCTCCTCCGAATTGTTTCTGTTCTCCTTTTTGTCGTCATTGCTATTTGCTTTTTTATGTGACCTATGAGTCTGATTAAATAAATAAATAAGTAAATCAGGAAGTTGTGGTCACAAAAAGAGATAGCTTAGTTACCGGAACCTGTCGGCTTTAACAATCACATTGACTAAAAACCAAAGTCAGAAAACGATATGTAGACGTCAAAGCACAATTACCTCGCAGTGTTCAAGAATGATAACAGGAAAAAAAAAAGACGCACGCTGAGTTTTCTTTTTTAATGGTAAGAGGCTCTCTTGAATCTCACGTTAGCAAGCAATTTTACAACAGTTTGTTATGAGGTTAAAGAAAGAGCACACGATAAAGGCGTCCATCACGGAAGAAGAAAAAAAGAGCATTAACACAACTCTTCCCCGTCGCAATTGTCATGAAAGCCAAGCAACATACACTGCGGAGGCTGAACTCGTCTTCATATCCAATGCAGCGGAGCCTGTTTTGTTTCTACTCCAAAAGACCTTTGATGCGCAAAAACGCCTTCATGGTCGCCTTGCGTCCCGCAAACTTCTCGTACGCCACGTTTGCGTCCACTGAGTTGCCCACCGACAACACACACGCACGCAGGTGGTCGCCGTTCTGCCGCGTCAGGCCGCCATTCTCCAAGAACCACTCGAAGCCATCGCAGTCCAGCACACGAGCCCACTGGTAGGAGTAATAATTAGCAGAGTACGCACCCTGGAAGATATGCATGAAGTACTCACTATGATAGCGGGGCGGCACGGCGGGAAGGCCCACGGCGTACGTCTGCAGCGCTTTCTCCTCCATTTGCGGTACAGAGTGGAAATCGGTCTCATCTGTCACCGTGTGCCAGTGCATGTCGATGATGGACGCCTTAGTGACTTCGAGGTGGCCAAAGCCTGCCCCGTATGTCTCCGCCGCACGCATGCGGTCCACCAGCGCCTGCGGGATCGGCTCCTTCGTCTCGTAGTGGATCGCGTAGTTGCGCAGCACCTTGTCGTACATCGCCCAGTGCTCATTGATCTGCGACGGGAACTCCAGAAAGTCACGTGCGACACTCGTGCCGGAGAGGCCGGAGTAGTTGCAGCGGCTAAGCATCCCGTGCAAACCGTGGCCGAACTCGTGAAAAAGCGTCCTTACTTCATCCATGCTCATCAGCGTCGGCTTCCCCGCCGCAGGCTTCACAAGGTTCAGTACGTTGTAGACGACTGGTTTTTGCTTGAGCAGCAGTGATGGACGAACGTAAAACGTCATCCATGCCCCGCCGCGCTTGCTGGGCCGCGCATACGGGTCCAGGCAGTAAATCGCAAGCGGCTCACCCGTGTGGTCGAACACGTCGAACGTCAGCACGTCCGGGTGGTACACCGGCAGGTCCGTGCGGCGCTTCAAAGCCAACCCGTACAGCTGCTCCGCTGTGTAGAACACACCACGCTCCAGCACGGTGTTCAGCTCGAAGTACAGCTTCGTCTCGCCCTCGTCCAGGTCGTACTGCTGCTTCCGCACCTTCTCCGCGTAGTAGCTCCAGTCCCATGGCGCAAGCTCGAAGTCGCCGCCCTCCTCGCGGATCATCCCCTGAATGTCAGCAGCCTCCTTCTTCGCCTTGGTGGCAGATGCAGCCGCAACGTCCTTCAACAGTCCTTGCGCGGCGGACACGTCCGCCATCTGTCCCTGCAAACGCCAGTCCGCAAAGCTCTTCTTTCCAAGCAGCTTCGCCTTCCGCAGCCGCAGGCGCGCGATCTCTTCGATGTCAGCAGTTGTGTCGTTCTCGTCACCGCGGCACGCACGCTGCTCACTTGCCTCAAACAGCCGGCGGCGCGTCTCGCGGTTCTTCAGCGACTTCAGAAGCGGCTGCTGCGTCGTATTCACGATGATCAACGCGTACTTGCCGGGGTGGCCCAGGTCCGCCGCCTCCTTCTGCGCAGTCGCGATGTCGTCGTCGCTCAACCCCTCCAGCTCCGCTACATCGTCCACAATCAGCGATGCCGTCTTGCGCGTGCCCAGCACCTTATTGCCGAACAAGCTCTGCAGTGTCGCCAGCCGCTCGTTGATCTTCTTCAGCTCCTCCTTACCAGCATCGTCCAAGCCTGCGCCAGCCTTGCGGAACTCCTCCTCATAGTGCTCTACCAGGCGCAGGTCCTCGCCGGCCAGCCCGCCGCGGCTGTCGTACACAGTCTTGATGCGATGGTACAGCGACGAGTCGAGGTAGATCCTGTCTGTGTGCAGGGAGAACTTTGCCGCATAGTCCTGCTCCAGCTTCTGCATCGCGGGATTCGTGTGCGCAGAGCAGATATTATGAAAGGTAAGGCGAACACGTGTCAGCAGTCGCCCGCTCAGCTCCAACGCGACTACCGTGTTCTCAAAGGTCGGCGCATCCGGGTTAGATTTGATAGCCTCGATCTCCGCCAGCTGCTCCGCCATGCCTTGCTCGAAGGCCGGGACATAGTGCTCAACTTTGATTCGGTCAAAATGCGGGTATTGGTACTGCAGAGTGCTCTGCTGCAGTAGTGGGTTCTCGGACATGGTAGTGCTGTCGTGCAACTCTGGTCAATATAGCACAGCAGTAGAGGATGGGAAAATGGGCTTTTTTCTTTTTTTGAGCACGAATTGTGCAGTGAAAGAAGAGCGTTTTGCAGTTTTTCAAAGAGGTAAGTGGTAAGTTGTCAAAAACAGTGTGTCTTTTGTGCGGCGTAAACGCTAGCGGGAGAGAGGTTGAGAAGGCGGCTGTTCAAGGGAAAATAATAATAATAATGTGAAACCGTGTACATTTGGCGTTATCAATCGAAAGTGCTAAAGCGTCCATACGCTCCTTCACTGACGTACACGTCAGTCGAGGTGCGGTGAAGCGAGTGGGTATGCCGACAAAATCATGGCAGCTGTAAACAACGTCAGTTTTTCGGAAAAGTAAAAAGACAAAAAAGCACGTTTGTTGTTCTTTCTTTCTTTCGTTTTGTTGTTGTTGTTTTGAAGACAGCAGCAAGATAGTCATTTGTAAACAGTGCCATGCTGATGGTCATCTTAGCTCCGTCTTAGTACACGACCTCAGAAGTGATTCCTTTCTACGGCAGCAATAGACGTCGACGCTTCTCGCGACATCCGTCGCCTAACAGCCTCTAGAAGAAGCTGGTCCATCATGTCCGCCACCGCCTCCTCACTTATCTCGCGCATCATCAGCGCACGCGCACGCCGCCCAACACGCCGCGCGTGCTCAGGGTGCCGTAGTACGTACTGCATCAGCTCCGCCGTCTTCGCACGGCTCGGCATCGCCATTTTCATCCCTTTCGCGTACCCATACGGTGACCCAGGATCGATCTCCTCCAGCCCGTCCAGCGGGATGCGGAAGCACGTGTCCGGCGTGATGAAGCGGCGCAGTCCACCCCACTCCGTTATCAGCACCGGCAGCCCCATAGACATCGCCTCTGTTGCTGGCAGCCCCCAGCCCTCCGCCTTCGACGGAAACACGAAGGCGTCCGCATCTGCGTAGAGCTGCGTCAGCTGTGGCGTTGTCAGTGAAGCGCTGAGCACCACGATATGAGGGAAGTCCCTGATAGATGTCATGCCGTCAAGGGAGCCCAGCCGCCCCCACCCCTCAATAAACTCCACTAAGTGGTCCATGGTCACCCCACGTGTGAATGTGTCTTCAAACTTCGTCTTGATCACCAGCGTCGTGCGGTTGCGCATCTCCGGTGGCGCTGCGGGTCCGAAGGCGTCCCAGTAGGCACCAAGCAGCACGTCCCAGCCCTTCCGATCCTCCCACTTGAAGTTCGCGAAAAAGACGTAGCGCCGTATGCGCTCTTCCGGCGTCAGCTCTGGCTGGTTGTCGAAAGATCTCTCGTCTTTCGAATCAACCGTCACAGGCTGCCTTTCGTAGTTGGCTGGGTCGAAGTCGTACACGTCCACCGCCTCCGGCACCACTCGCACCTTCGCTGGGTCGATGCCGTTGCGGCGGTAGATGGCGGCGAAGAAATCCGCCGTTGCCCATATCTCGTCTGCCTTCGTCTGCAGCGGCTTGACCCACTTTGCCGGGATGTTGGAGAGCTCACTGAGGCTGCGTGTGACTTTAACGTTCACAACACCGTTTTGTTTCTTGTAGTGGGTCCCTGTAATGGCAGTGGGACGCATGTGAAAGAAGTCCACGTGTGCCCGCCGCTGTAGCTCGCCACGCCAGTACGGATCGCCGAGCTGCGTCGCCACCAGATGGGAAAGAACGCGCTCGTAGCTGCGCGTGTGGTAGGCGGCGTCAAGCAGGGCATCGCCGGGCTTCGCACACACTTGTGTGACGCCGAGGGTGTGGATGGCGTAGCGCTCGATTAGCGGACGGATGTATCCCATAGCCTCGCGATTGAGGCCGCAGCAGGGCTCAGCGAAGTCGGTGCCGTAGACGATGACGGCTGGGAAGTGAGGCGGGATGGCGGTGCTGTTCCACGGTCGCAGTGACGTCTGCCGCGCGGTCCACGACTGCCCCACACGCCGCCGCTGGAGCCCGGCCAACACGCTGCTCATCCGTTTCCCATACTCATCACGGATGGAGTAGAAAGTAAAGAAAAGGTGTTTGACAATGTTGCTGGTGCGATCACCCTCCCTGGGGTCGTCTCGCAGCACCGCCACGCCGCGGCTGCTCCACACCTGCCAGTCAGGATACAACTCCTGCATGCGCAGCGACAGCACCCACCCACTTCGGTCTGGTGCTGCTAGCAGGTGGTCAGAGACACGGTTTGACACGTGCTGCACCGCAGGGTCGGCGAGAGCACTGGCAAAGCCCCCAACAGCGTTGTATAGGTCGCGGTTGAAGATGCCGCAATGCAGCGTCACCGCATCTACCACCTCCTCCCAACTGGCGCGTTGATCCGTAGCGAGGTACTCGCTGAAACGTCGAGCCAGGAACGGCAACAACATCATGTATTGATGGGTGGCGCCCACTATAGCGCCTTTGTCCAGCACCTGCAAGCCTCGCAAATCATGCAGCGTTAACGAGTCTGGTACGCCGCCCGTGCTGCGCGGCGAAGGTGAACCCATGGCATTTCGTATACCAAGTATGGTGCACTGGGCAGCGGCGACGCGGCCACCGTTGCGTGTCGTCGCCGTCCTCAGCAGCGCGTCCACCAGCCCCGTCCCGGCACGCCGCTCCTCTGCTGCATCGCCGGGCTCCACATACGCCATCCGCGACGCACCCAAGAAGGATGGCAGTACGATGAAATGCGTCCCCGCGGCACCGCCACGCGTCCGCAGCCCCGCGTCCACCAACACCTCCAGCGTATCCGCCGGCTCCTTGCTGAAGATCGCGCCGCGGCCCTCCACCGCGGGCGCCACCACCGTCACCACGTCGCCAAGGCACCGCGCCGCAGCGTCGCTGCCGTCCGCCCTGGCCAGCTGCAGCGCAGACCGCGCGGCCGCCACGTCCACCTCCCACGTCCGCCACCGCGCACCCGGCGTCAACGCCCCGCCCGCGCCGCCGACGCCGACCGCCACGCCGTCTGCTGGCCACGTCGCCACCACGGTCGCGCCCAACGCTGCCTGCACCACTGACGCCGCCACGCGTGTCACGACGACGGCGTGCACGGCGGCGTGCACGGCGGCACCGTCGGTGGCCCGGTAGCACAGTGCCGCCTCCGACTGCAACAGCGGACGCAGCAGCTCCCCAAACAGTTCCTTTGCACTTCTGGCTTCGATGGGGTGGCCAACGAGGGGCATAATGAGGGCCACGGGGTACTGGGACTGAAAGTTGATAGTCGCGGGCTTCACAAAGACGGGGGCCCTCGTCGCATTGCTGGTCATCAGAGGCAGGCGCTCTACCTCCAAATTCGTCAACGGCACAACTTGTACACGCCATCCATACACGACCCAGATACCCAACATGATAACGAGCGCCATCAGCACAGTCGCCTTCCTCGGGCAGCGACTTCGCTTGCGCGCCGGGGTGCCATTATGAACAACGAGCGGTCGTGTTCGCGGGTGTGGCGAGGCCAGCGACGTGGAGTGACGGCGGAGGTGCTGCTTGTTGTCAGCTGTCAGTGATGGCAGCACAATTTCTATCTCGCAGGGCTTGCACCGCGACGACATACTTCGGTCTCGTCGCATGTTTGCAGGTTAATTCGACAAGAAGAGCGTGCGTTGCAACGTGCAAAGTTGCGAGCTATTAAGAAAACAAAAGGAGCTTATATGTTACTTCTTTTCTTGACAATCTTCTAAGCGGACTTGTTGAAGTACTTCTAGGCAGCGCCTCTCCTCCCCTCCCCTCATAAAAAAAAAAGAACCTTTAAAAGGCTCTACCAGTTCTGCGTTAGCTTCGCTTTGAGTTAGGGGAAAAGACCCAGAAATAAGATTATATATATATATATATATATGTGTGTGTGTGTATATTAATAGCACACAAGTGAAAACAAAACCAAATAGAAGAAGCGACTGCTTGCAATTGCGACGTTCAATGACTTTTATTCAGTTTGTAGCCTTTGATTTGGTGGTGGTGCAGCCCTTCAAGACCCTCCTCGTCAAAAGCTAAAACGCCAAGAGGGAAAGCTATTGCACTTCTTCAAGTTCGCTCGAGACCTAAACTTAAAAAAAAAAAGAGAGAAACAAGGAAGAACGAATGAACAGGATAATATGCCAAGCAAATAATAATAATGATAAGTCGAATGTAAACAGTGCGGCTGTGAGCTCGCATGTATTTGATATCGTGAAGAGTAAACGTTCTAAACAGCCTAACACAATGCACGCACACCCAAATAGGAAAGGTGGAAATAGGAATGAAACAAAAACAAAAAGTGCGAGTACTGTTAAAGCGCCAGAACAAAAAAAAAAGCACACATGTGTCGAACAAGGAAACTCAAAGAAACGCGCGGAGACCGGTGCTTCACTTCATGCTCACGTTTCGGAGTAAGCGTCTTACAGTACGGTGGGATGATCACAGCTCACACATTGAATACACCAAAACTAGTTAATCGCTACGCGTCCCTGGTGAAGTCCTCACGAAGCAAGGTAGGCTTATAATGCTCTCTTAACGGTTCAAAGTCTCAAAAGCAGCTCAGAAGACAAAAAAAAAAAAAACGCAGTGATGTACGGCCGTCTGCAAGAGATTATAGATTGCGAGGGGACAGCGGTGCGAAGCGCTTTCCATCAGGTATCACAATAGCCAAGTTGTTGTTGAGTTGGAGAAGAGTAGAAGAAGGAGAAAAAGAGCGAGAGCGTTGACGCTGGCGAAAAGCATGGAGCGGTGCATCGAATTCCTCGCTGTTTTTATTCTGAAGAACGCCAATATAGCCAGTCACCTCTCAACATGACAATCGGGGCTCAGAAACACTAAGAAGAGGCACATGAAACCTAACCTCGGCTATTGCAAAGCACACGGCATCATCACACAAGACACTTCGAAAACACAAACATCCGCTGAACGAAGCGTAGCGGAACACGATTTATCAGAGGGCTGCAGTGAAAACAATGTAAACATAGCAGAATGAAAAGAAAAAATATATGTACACCTGTCGAAAAATGATCTTACTTGTCTCTTCAACAGCCGCAAGACCTTTCCCTACTCCTCTGGCAACGCTGCGCTGCTCCACCCAAGTTGCAGTTGGCCACACAGCAGCGCGGCCTGTGTCTGATACAGTGTCTGCGCGTTGTCCGCTCTGATGTGGAGTAGTATCGCACGAAGCGAGTCCACTGTGGCTGCTAATGAGCACGATTCACTAGCCATGTCTTCACTTCGCTTTGCATCCTCAGTAGGTGGACGAGTAGGAGAGGCGTCGATGGTGACTGGTAATGACATCTGCGTTGTAAAAACCCAAATCTGCGCTTTCCTTTGAGGCCTGTCGCCTTTTTTTTTTTTTCTCTTTCTCTCCCTCTTGGAGCGGCAAGTGAAGAGATCCCGTTGCGTAGAACCGAATAAAAAAGAAGGGAGGAAGAAAAAAAAGCACTGAAAGTGGATGCGGCATAGCAAGCACTAATGAAAGAGCCGTCGCATGTAGTAGGGAGAATGATAACAATAAATAAACGGCAAGTCGGGCGAAGACAAATAAAGTGCAAAAACTAAAGTAGCCACGACATATCTTGCTTCCCTGGTATCGGAAAACACCGTCTTCATCAGGCTAACGTAGGAACTGCACGATAATAACCTTCCCACTCGCTAAACAGTGTGGACGAGCACCATAGCAATTAGCGCGGTGTAAGGCATTGCAGCACACTACTTGGAAGAGTGCCAGATGGTTAGATCGTTCTTTTTATTTGTTTTTTTTTTCTCTTGAATAATGGCAGAACAAACTCACCAAAAGAAATGCAGAAAAAAAACCACGTGAGGAGCAAAACACAAAGCACAGCATGAAACAACAGTTATTTATGTAGCCTGCTAAAAAAAAAAAAAGACGAAAAAAAAGAAGATTATGTCATCAAAAAAAAAAAAAAACTTACGAGTTCTGTCACCATGTCACATCTGAACTCTTCTGTGGCACGTCGGCAAGACCTAAAAAGAGAAGCTGGTTCATTCTTTCAGCACGTTTAGAAAACAACTTTTTTTGCTGTTTACGTTGTTTCCCAGCCTTGCTGAACATGTCATATCAGGTTCCAGATGCACGTGACGATACGCTCAAAGACTTTAGAAAAAAAAAGCTATTTGAAATAAGGAAGCTGAGAGAAAGAGGAAAGACGAAGATGCAGGGCTCTTCTTCCAGCTGCAAAATGAAGCCAGGCTCTGCTTCTTGAAAACTCAAGAATGACTGCAGATATTAACTGCGGTCGCTTCCATGTTATCCCGTTGTGCGTACAGAGCAAATTCAACAGCTTCAGGACAAGAGACGAAAGCACACGCATAGACATACACACATATGCACATTACCACGGTCAAGTCTGCAAGCACTCTCTCCCTTTCTCTCCACATCCGTTGACGTACGTTGCCTCACCAATATGCATATATATATATATGTATATATATGTCGGTCAGGTGAAAAAATAGGGCTACACCAAAGGGAAAGCGAGATGAAAATCAAGACTGCGTGAGGAGCTGCTCATCGCTGAGTCCCTTCTCTGGCGACAGCTTGTGGTTCGCCACGACGACTACCTGGTTATTCCTCACCTTCAGTTTCACATCCTCGCCCTCGCGGATGCGGCCGTCCAGCAGCATCAGTGCCAGCTGGTTAAGCAGCTCGCTCTGCACGAGCCGCTTCAGTGGACGCGCACCGTAGACGGCGCTGTAGCCGTTCACGCCAAACCAGTCGTACACCTCCGTCGGCACCTCGAGTCTAATGTTCTGCTCTGTCAACATTGTCTGCACCTGCTTGAAGAGAATCTCTACAATCTGGCGGATGTTCTCGCGGCTGAGGCGGTTAAACATGATGATATCGTCAAGACGGTTGATGAACTCCGGCGTCATGCGCTGGCGCACCTGCTCCATCACGGCCGGCATGGCTACACTGCTCGGCTGCCCCTCCGGCAGCCGCGCAATCACATCCGCACCGATGTTCGACGTGAGAATGATAATCGTATTCTTGAAGTCGACGCGGCGACCGTGGCTGTCAGTGAGGTGGCCCTCATCGAGTACCTGTAGCAAAATGTTCGACACGCTCGGGTGCGCCTTCTCGAACTCGTCGAAAAGGACAATTTGGTAGGGGCGACGCCGCACCGCCTCCGTCAGCTCGCCGCCCTCCTCGTAGCCGACATAGCCGGGCGGCGCACCGATAAGGCGGTGGACGGAGTGTCGCTCCATGTACTCGCTCATGTCAATACGGCAGATGAAGGACTCATCGTCGAAGAGGAACTTCGCCAGACTCTTGCACACCTCTGTCTTACCCACACCAGTGGGCCCGAGGAAGAGGAAGGAGCCGAGGGGACGCTTGTGCGAGTGCAGGCCGGCGCGAGAAATTCGGACGACGTTCGTGATGGATTCGATGGCGGCGTCTTGTCCCATGATCGACTTCTTCAGCTCTGCGTCCATGTGGATCAGCTTCTCCCGCTCGCCCGTCAGGAGCTGTGCGACCGGGATGCCTGTAGCACGGGCGATCACCTCGGCAATGTCCTTCGACGTCACGCTGTCGTGCACCATGAAGTTCTTTGAGCTGGCAAGATGCTTGTCCTTCTCGATCTGCTTGCGCAGGTTCGGGATCTTGCTGTGCTGAATCTCGCCTGCTTTGGCGAAGTCGCCGGCGCTCATCGCCTGCTCGAAGTGATGCCGCAGCACGTCGAGGTCCTCGGTGCTCTGCTTGATCTTCTGGAAGAGCGTCTTCTCCTTCTTCCAGCGCTCCTCGAGCTTGTCGTATTCCGCCTGCTTTTGCGTGATTTGTTCGTAGATGTGGTTCAGCTTCTCCTTGCCCAACTCGTCCTTGTCCTTCTTCACAGCCTCCGCCTCGATCTTCAGGCGAATCAGCTCCCGCTCGATCAGGTCCAGCGCCTCCGGCTTCGATTCCTGCTGCAGACGCAGACGACTGGCGGCCTCGTCGATAAGGTCGATCGCCTTGTCGGGCAGGCGCCGGTCCGACAGGTAGCGGTGCGAGTTCACCGCGGCGTAGACGAGGGCCTCGTCCTTGATCAAGCAGCCGTGGTGGGCCTCGTACTTCTCCTTGATGCCACGCAGAATCGAAATCGTCTCCTCCACGGTTGGCTCCGTCACGAGCACCGACTGGAAGCGGCGGGCCAGCGCGGCGTCCTTCTCGATGTGCTGGCGGTACTCGTCGAGGGTGGTGGCGCCGACGCAGTGCAGCTCACCGCGGGCCAGCGACGGCTTCAGCAGATTTGCCGCGTCCATCGACCCGTCGCCGGAGGAGCCGGCCCCGACGAGAGTGTGCAGCTCATCAATGAACAGGATAACCTTACCGTGCGACTCGATCGTGTCCTTCAGCACACCCTTCAGCCGCTCCTCGAACTCGCCACGGAACTTGGCACCGGCGACTAACGTACCCATGTCCAACGCGTACACCTGACGGTCCTTGATGCTCTCCGGCACCTCGCCCTTCACGATGCGCTGCGCCAGACCCTC
Source organism: Lotmaria passim (assembly GCA_037349495.1). Classification (NCBI taxonomy): domain Eukaryota; phylum Euglenozoa; class Kinetoplastea; order Trypanosomatida; family Trypanosomatidae; genus Lotmaria; species Lotmaria passim. The sequence continues at coordinate 34,650 of CP140211.1, forward strand.
CACGATGGCGGTCTTGCCCACACCGGGCTCACCAATCAGCACGGGGTTGTTCTTAGTCCGTCGCGACAGCACCTGGATGGTGCGGCGAATGACCTCCTCACGTCCGACGATTGGGTCCAGGCGGCCCATCTTCGCCTCTTCCGTCAAGTTACGCGCGTACTTCTTCAGGAACTCGCCTGGCGGCACGGCGTTCGGGTTCACCCACGTACGGCCCTGCTGCTGGTTGTCACCACCGTTACCGTTGTTGTTGCCGCTGTTGCCGCTGTTCCACGGTGTGACGCTCTGCGACTGCCAGCGGCGACTCACCAACTGCGCGGTGATCGACGGAGACACAGCAGCGGTGGCAGTGGCGGCGCTCAGCAGCACCGACGGGGCACGCAGCGAGGACGTGTGCACCCACAACGACGACGTGAGTGGGGCGGCAGCACAGGCGGTAGACTTGGCGTTGACGGCACGCGCCACCTTCAGCTGAAACCTGCGCATCATTTTCTTCGCTTGTTCTCTCACTCCTCGTCTTTTGTTTTTTGTGTGTGTATTTCACTGAAGAAAAACACGCAAGTCGGAAAAAGGACAGTCCAAAAAAAAAAAAAAGACAAGAGAGCAAAAACAGGGGTTTGACAGATTAAACAGAGATTAAAAGGGAGAGTGAAAAGTCACAAAAGTGTCCCAATCACACACGTGAATGCAATCGAACGATTCAGTCACACGCGTCTGCGATGCTCTTGAGAAGGCAGTACGAGCAACGGAAAAGTAGCGAAAGATAATAATAATAATAAGAAAGGTGCACTTTGGTGTTTGTGTGAGAAAGATAAATTGGAAACAAGTCCTTTTTTTTTTATTATCTCTGACCAATAAAGAAAAAAAAAGTCTGTGAAATAGGGAATTGAAACGAAAGAAAAAAGGGGATGATGGAGAAAGAACAGGAAAGCCGACTTCACTCGTGCTCCTTCTAGAATAGCTCTTCGGTTTTTCTTTTTTACTGTTGTTTTTCAGGATGTTTGTGAAATGAGTCTCGTTCGCAAGATTGAGAGCAAAAGAACCTGTTGTATATGTATGAAAATAGGGTGCATGAGGAATGTGGAGGGTGACGCGATAAATGAAGGTCATGGAAAAGGAGGGTAAAAAGGAAAGCAACGCAGTTAAGCCGTGAAAAAAAAAAAAAGAGAAAATGTAAAGAGAGGAGAGGGACGCAGAGTTAACAAGTCGCTCTGACACTATGCTGTTTCGCATGCGTTTGAACTGCAGGGCATCGAATCGCAGTTCTGCACGAGTGCGTGAGTAGCCATGAAATCAGTGAAGAAAAGAGAGAGGTTCTGCAAGAGATTAAATGCACTCGACTCTTTTCATTGTGGTGCTTTCCTTTCACTCTGCAGTTAGCAGTGGTGTTTTTTAGTTCGTGATTTTAACTCGATGCTAAAACTCTCATTACTTCGCAGCCAGGTACGTTTTTTTTTTTTTTACATCCAGTATTACAAGAAGCTGTATAGATAATATACATGTTCCTCACCCTCTTCCTTTTACTGCCAAAAGTCGAAAAGAAGTGCGATGAGTCTCTCAAACATGCAGAAAAGAGACAACAGAGAAGAGGGGGGAAAAAAAAAACAGCAGAGAAACAGACGTGAAACAGAATGATAACAATAAGAGACAAAGGGGTGCAACAGAAAAACGAACGGCTTTTCTTTGTTTTTTTTTTTTTGTTCTGTCCTTGTTGCCTCTCGGTATTTGGCGCTTCGCCATCGGTGGGCGACAGCCAAAAGTCACGATCACGAGATTTCGTTGAGGTGCGCCGATTCGTCAAGAGGCAGACGGTGGGAATGACGGCGCCACAAAGCCACGGTACACAGGCACCTCAGCCGCCGCACCTTCCCCTGCACTACTGCCATCCACATAGCCGCCGCCTTCACCACTGGCCGCCCGCGCACGCGCCTCCTTTTCCTCCTCTACACGCTGAGTGGCGTACGCAGTTCCCATGTCCGCCAGACGCTCGCGTAGCATGTCGTACCGCGCCTTAAACTGGTCCGTCTGCGCACGAAAAAAGCTGAGTGTTTCCTGCATCTGTCGCATCTGCTGCTGCTTCTTTACGAGGTTCTGCTGGTAGGCGCTCAGCTGCTCCGCAATCTCAGGACCAGGCTGGTGGGCCACGGATGCCTTCGACTTCATATAATTCTGCTCCACCGTCTGAATCGTCGCCTCCTTCGCCTCCAGCTCCTGGCGGCGCTGCACCAGGATGCGCTGCAGTTTTTGCACTCGCTGCACCAGCGCGTACGCCTCCGGCTCCGCGGAGGCCAGGTTGTGGTAGGGGTGCACGTTGACGGGTCGCTGCGCCTCGTCGAGGAGGGCTCGCACCCGCACTCGCTCCCGCTGCAGCTCCCGCGTGGCGTTGTTGAGCAGCACCTGCAAGTCGGGGAGTCGGCTGAGGAACTCCTTCATATGGGCCAGCTGTTGGGCAAACTGCGCCGTCTGGTACTCGAGGTGCTCCAGTTCCCGCGCCTGGTCGGCGTAGGTAATTTCGTTACAATGCAGCGTCGACTGCTGTGTGTGGGCCCGCTCGTAGAGCGCGTTCAGCTCCGTCGCACGGTCCGTCACCTGGCGATTCAGCACGTCCCGCTCGTGCTGCACGTCCAGGCACCGCCGCTGCTGCCGCGCCGTCTCCTCCTCGGCGTCGCTCAAAACAGAGCGGAGCTGACGCAGCTCCTGCACCAGCATGTCCGTGGTGCGGTGCTTCTTGCCAGTACTGCGCTGGTAGTCCCTCAGCTGCCCCTCTAAGTCCTTCTGCTGCTGCTTGAGAAGTTGAATGTGGGCCCCCTCGACTTTCACATCGTGCGCGCGCTTCTGCACCGCGTTTTTCGTGGTTTTGATCTGAGCCAGCAGGAGGCCAAACTGGTGCTGCTGCTCACTCAAGCCATGCTTCAGCTGGTCGTAGTGGGAGGTGTAGGCGTTGCGCTCCGCCACCATCGATTCCAAGAGTTGCTGCTGCTGCGTAATCTGTGCTTCCATATCGCCCATCAGCGCCTCCTGCTGCGCCAGCGCCGCCTGTACGTTCTCCACGTCACTCAGTAGGTGGGCACACTGGAAGGCGTACTTCTTAGCGTCGGCCTCGTGCGTCTCCGCCTCCTGCGTCACCACGTACAGCTCCTGCCGCGTGCGCTGGTTGTGTTCCTCCGAGGCAGTCAGAATGCTCTCCATCATATGCAGCTGGCCCTGCTTCTCCGCGAGCCACGCCGCGTTGCGTTGCTGCTGCTCCGCCTCCCCGGCGATGTCCTGCTGCAGCAGGTTCACCTCCTTCTTCAACGACCCCAGCGTCTGCTCCTCTGCGGTGAAGAGCATCCGTGCGCGGGCCAGCGCGGCCTCGCCCTGCTTCAGCTGCACCGCTGCCTCGCGCTGCTTCTCGTGCTGCTCCGCCTTCTCCTGTTCCACGACGGCGTTGCGGCTCTGGAGTGCCTCGACCACCTTCTGTGCCCGCACGTAGCGCGTGTGGGCGGCTGCCACGTTGGTCTGCTGCGTCTGCAACTCCGTCGTCCGCTCCTGCACCCGCCGCTGCCACAGGTCGTTCTCCTCGTTACACTCCTGCAAGGCTGTGTTGATGTGCTGCAACTGCCGGCAAACGCCCTGGTACTCCTCAGTGAGCCGCGCTTCCTCGCGCTTCGTCTCCCGCAGCTCCTGTCCGTTGCGCTCGTGATCCTCGGCGAGGGTGGCCAGCGTCTGCTGCTGCGAGGTCAAGTACGCGACGCGGCGGGCCACCGTCACCCGCATCGCCCGCAGCTCCTCCTCCTTCTCCGACTTCACCTCCATCAAACGCTGGACCTCGTCCTCTTTCGCTGCGATGGCGTCCTTCACCGTCTTCAGCTCCGCCTCGTTGGCCGCGTTGCTCTCGAGAAGGGCAGCGATGCGGCGCTGCGTGGCGGCGACGTCGAAGGAGGTGCTGCGAAGCTGCTGCACCAGCCGCTCCTCCTCCCGCTGCACCGTCTCGTGCAGCTGCTGCAAATTGTGGAAGGCGGCTTCCTGTACGGGCAGCTCCACCGGCTCCTGCGCCTTTGCCTGCTGCGCTGCAATCTCGTGCTTCAACGTCAGTACCGCCTCCTTCAGCTGCGACTCCTTTTCCTTGACGCGAATGAGCTTGTTCGAGGTGCGCTCTGTCTCACTACGGAGGTGGGCGATGGTGCTCTGATCGCCCGCCGTCAGCTCCGCCGCGGTCGTCGCCTTCTCGGTGCAGGCCTGAATATCACTCTGCAGGTCGGCACACTTGCGCAGCAGCCGCCCCTCACCTTCGTGGCTGTGCAGCAGCGAGTTGTGCAGCCCTTCGTACTCAGCGCGGAACTGGTCGAGCACCTCGTCGCTCTCAAGCGTCATTAGCACCTCCTGATGCTGTCGCTCGTAGTCCTGAAAAGCACTGCACTCCTCCACGATGGTTTGGAAGAGTTGGTTCTCCTCCGGCGTGAAGAGCGGGCCGGACAGCTCGGCCGGGGGAGCGGTGGGGCTCGCGTTGAGGGAGGCCGCCGCTGCGGCTGCGTCTGCGGCTGCCGTTGTGTCAACGTCCACGTCGTTGCCCGAAGCCGAGGCACACATGAGAGATGCTCTTCTCTTTTTGCCGTTGTTATTGTTATTCTGTGTGTTTTGCACTGCTACGACGGAGCAGTGGCGTAAGGGAAAGCAAGAAAGAGAAAGAAAGAAAAAAAAAAAAAGAAGGCAGTAATAGTTGGACTACAAAGGGAGAGAAACAAAAATGGAGCCGATAGTAACGGGGTACGCACGCTTCCTTCAATCCAAAAAAAAAAAAAAAACCTCCATTGTCAGTGCCAAGGGAAAACAGAAAACAGAAAAAAAAAGAGGGAGACAATAACTCGTTCAGTCGGCTATGCGAGGTATGCGCCATTACACTAAAAACAGCACCGTGGAAAATAGCTCTTTCTGTTGGTGTCGTCGTTCCAAAAAAAAAAAAACACACACACATATATATATATACATATATGATGTATATGATGTATATGATGAAGAGCGAGAAAACGTCAACAAAGCCGTGCGAAGCGTACAAAGAAAAAAAAGTTGATCTTCTTCACTGTAGGAATGAAGATCAGACGAGAACAGGCACTGAATAACGGCCGCGTCACGTTAAAAAAAAAAAAACATATGCATATATGCGTATATAAAAGTGCAAGTTTCCATCAGAGAGCTGTAAATCGTACATCGGAAAGCAAAGACTTGCCGAAGATTGATAAGTGGAAAAAAAAAAAAGAAGCAGAAGAACAACAAAACTCGGGGCAGTCTCACAATGACAGTATTTACATCGTCTCCATAAGCAATATCGTAACTTCGATAATGACAATCAAAACTGCAAAGCAAATCAAAAAAAAAAAAAAACGTCGACTACTCGAGCGGAGTAGACACCGACTTCAGCCATTCCAGCACCGTCTGTGCGTCGTGCTGCAGCGTCTGCGACGGCCATTCGCGCTCTGTCAGCAGCAGCGCGAGCTCCGCCTTGAGGTGGTTTGTCTCCGCGGCATTCACTACGGCGGCCTTCTGGGCAGCGGTTAGCAGCTCCTCCTGCAACCTCGCTCGTCGCTGCGTCTCTTCCTGCAGCTGCGCCTGCCACAGCGCGGTCGCGGCCTGCATCTGCGTGATGGCCTGCTGTCCCTCCTTTAGCCGAGTCTGAAACTCCTGCCAGTGCTGCTGCTGCTGGAGGAGCTGAGTGCGGGTCGTGGCGGAGACATTGTTCAGGTGTGCCACTTGCAGCAGCAGCTGCTCCCGTGCACGGTGCGACCAGCCCAGCGCCGCGCGTGCGTGGTAGTCGAGGCGGGCCGCAGCGGCCTTCATGCCACGCAGGCGCAGCGCTGAGGACCACCACGGGGCACCGGACGTCGTCGGCGCCAGCTCCTCCACCTCCGCCATGGCCAGCGCCGAGGCCCGCGCCTTGGTAAAGTGCTCTGCCACCGACGCAACCTCATCTACCAGGCGGCTCTCCGCCGTCAGCGGGGGAATCTCGCAGTCCACGCCGTAGTCCTCGACAGACTGATCGTCTGACGCCCCCTCATCAGCCGCCGCGGCACGGGCACGCTGGATGCGCAACTGCTCCACCTTCGCCTCCTCCTCCGCCATGTGACGCTGCGCCGCCGCCGATGTCAATGACGGGTTGCAAAAACCGCCGTCGACGTCCCAGGATGAGTTCGACGCGCTCCCGGCACCTCTGCGGTTGGCGTGGATGCGCGCGTTGCCGCGATGGTCGTTATGGCGCCCGCGGTCGTGCACGGCGAGATCGCGGTGCAGCTGTTGCAGTGTGCCCTGCATCTCCGTCATGGTCTCATCGACGCTGCTGAGCACTCGCGCCTGCTCGCGAAAGGCCGGCGGGAGGCGGCGGCTGCTGTCAGCGGAGAAGGCGCCGGTGCCGCCGCTGCCTCCGGCCGCCGCCTCGTCGCGGCCGCAAAACGGCACTGCCGTTCTGCGCATTGGCCGCACCGGCGTCTTCTCAAAGTTAATTTGCGATGCGCCGACCCGCCGCCGCTGATCCGGGCTCCTGCCCACCCGCCTTGACGGACTGGCGGTGCTGCCGTCACCGTCTTCGGCGTCGTCGTCGACTTCGGCCGAGCCGCGACGCCGCGCCAGTGCATCCGCCGCGGCAAGGCGGTTAAAGAAGACGGTGAGTTTGGTGCTGCGTGCTGCCGCCTTCTCCCGCTCGCGAGCCGCTGCTTCTGCACTGCCGGCGCGATGTAACGACATGTCGAGGCACCTGATTCTATCGCTGTGACTTCAAAAGAGAAAGGAGAGCGCAAAGGGTGTTGTTTTGTTTTGTTTTTCGCGAAGCCGCGTAATGCGTGTGGTGTTTCGCAATGAAAAAAAAAAGAAGTGAAGAAAAATGGAGGGGACAATGACAATAGAGACAGAGCTGCTGTTGTTGTACACAGCAGGTAGCTTTTAGGTTTGGCAAGTCAAACACTTAGTGTTCAATGAGTCTCTGCCGTGTACGAAAAAGCAAATTGGCGTGTTCTCTAGGGTGGCCGAGTCAGCTTGGAAAGAAGATACGCTGACTTGCATGGCACACTTTCAACCAATAAATTATAAAAAAAGCGTCACTGCTGCAAAGACAAGCAAAAATGGCAGCGCTTTGTTGTCATCCTTGTTGTTTTTCTCAGTAGGTATTACGACTGTCACTTAACTGAAAATAACGCGAATGAGAAAAGCACCCGAACGTACCACCGCGTGTATTTGACAAACCGAAGAGACGTAGCTATCACCAAAAAACGCACGTTTACTTCGAATGCTCGCATTGTCAGCAAAACGCCCAAGTGCGGATCTTCTCCACTCTCCTACAATCGCAATGCAGCAAATGCAAAAAAAAAAAAAAACTGCAGTGGTCGCGACCTTCCCATACGCACAATCTCTCTCTATCTTGCAACTCTCTAAAAGAAATCCACAATGAGGAGAAGACGCAGTAGTGACATCACGCAGCTCTGCAGCCCCGTTACAGTGCGTTGCACTTGCAGGGCCTGCTGCATGTTCCGCGTCAGCCCGAACTTCCACTGCGCCTCCGCTTCCTCGGAAGCTGGGCGACCGGCAGCGTCGCCGCTCGCAGACGACGTCGCGGATGGCGAGGCAGCGGCCACCTGCTGCTGCTGTTGTTGTTGTGCTTCCCGCAACTTTACCCAGGCAATAGAGAGCGTCTTGGCCAGCCGCTCCCGCACCATCGGCAGCAGCGTCGCGTTCCAGCTGAGGCCCCAGAGGAAGATGCTCCCCTTCGCTGCCCGCTCCGCCAGCGCTCCGCTGCGTGGCACTTCCTGCTGCGTGAGAAAGCCATCCTTGAACATGCGATGCAGCACATCACGCGTCTTTGTGTAAGTCGCGACAGCCTGCTCAGCGAGCGTGCGCTCCTCTAGAAAGCGGTGCTGCAACAGCAACTTCATCATGCGCACCCCGAGCACCCCGTAGCCAGCGTAGACAACGCGCTCGCAGACTGCTTCCTGTAACAGGTGGACCGCCGTCACGTTGTCCAGGGCGTAGAAGCCGCTTTGCTTGTGTGGCTGGACCACCAGCGCGCGGGTGGCGGGCAAGGCAGAGGGCGAGGCAGCAGCACTGGAGGACGAAGAAAAGACGACCGTCGGCGTCATCGATGCCGACGCCTCACAGCTGAGCAGCACGATCGGCTGACACAGACGCTGTAAGCAGCGCTGCACCGCCTCAGCGGAGCGGGAATTTGCCGGCAGCGGTATCGCCTGCCCGCTGCGGTCCCGACGCACACCGGCACGCGCCGGCCACGCACTCATCAACTCCTGCCACGACGCCACGCCGTCGCTGCGCGACGCTGCCGCAGCGGGAGACGTGCGGCGGCGCAGTGCACGGACGAGGGTGAGGGCGAGGCCGCCATCGGCGTAGCGCTCCGCCACAGCCTGCTCCAGCGCATCGCTCAGAAGAAAGAAGAGGGCGCCCTCTAATCCGATGCGGTACGGCGTGGTGGCGCTCCAGACATCTGCGCTGCCAACGTTGTTGCTGCTACCGCTGCCCTCTGCAGCGCCAGCAGAGACCGGTACCAGCCAGCCGTCCGCCACGAGCTGGGTGACGGCGTAGTCGAGGGCGTCGCGGCCCAGGCTCGGTGTGCGGCTCAGCGCCACCCGCACCGCCGCCACCGGTGGCACCGCCCCGAGCTGGTTCACCGCGAGCAGCACGCACTTCGCAGCCTCGCCGTACTGCTGGCGGACGCAATGCACAAGCAGCGGGAAAAACACACGTAGCAGCAGCGCAGAACCAAGCCGCAGACCGTAGAGCTGCTTGGCAGGGTCTGCGTAGACGAGGCGGTGTAGCACCAGCCGCGTCACCACCTCCTTCACTGCCACCTCGTGGATCAGGTCCTTGGCCGAGGACAGCTCCCCCAGATCCACACGCAGGCTCGTGCCGATCTGGTGGGTGGCGGGCACCGCGGTTGTTTTCTCGCCAGTGGCGGAGGCCCGATTTGCCGCAGCCGCGGCGACTCCGCTGACGTCCTCGTCGCGCCGCACCGCCTCGCTGAGGTCCGTCAGCGACATCGGGCCGTTATGAGAGAGGACCCGGCAGACGCCACCGGCAAGCGGGCCAAGTTGGTGGGCGACAGTGGAGATAAGTAGTTCGTAGTGTGCGGCAATCGGCTTTGCCGCCAGGTCCTCGCACACCTCCGACGGCTGCGTGGCTGCGCTGCCAACACAGAAGAGAGGCATGTCGGTCCCTCGAAAAGAAAAAGCTCAGCTTTTAACCTGATTCTCCGTCACTGATGAGTCAGCGCAACACGCGTCGCCTTCTCAAGACACCCAATTGTGGTTTGCAGTGCTGCTGGCGGGTGTGGTGCCCTGATGCACTTCTGACTGCTGTTTACAAGAAGAAACGGGAAAATGTGGAAAAAGAGGGAAAAGAAGTATGAAAAGACAGGTCTACATGTAGGCCAGCTTAGAAGAACAGACATCGCAAGCGCTGAGGTTTTACTTACGATGAAGCCTCTACATATACGCTGCCTGAGCTGCAATGCACGCTTAGGTTTGCTGACTTCCTATGAGCCTTTCGGTACCACAAAGCTGTACAGAGCGCGACTGCTAACTTGAGAACTCCAGCAGACAGAGGCGACGCAAAAAAAAAAAAAGAAAGAAAGAAAGCAGCTCGTAGTCAACTCCACGTTCTCGCTTCTGTCAAGACAGCACACATTTAGACTCTTTTCTTCCCCCCCTTCTTTGTGGTTGACTATCCAACTGTCATAAAGACAAACGGTGAGTCACCTTTTTAGCAAATGAAGTAAAGAAAACGAAGAAAAAAAGGACACTAAAATAGACAAAATGTGCATCCTTCCCACAGCATTCCGGTTGATAAAAAGAAAAAAATGAAAATAAAAATAAAATAAAATTAAAAAAAAAAACGCATGAGAACGAAAAAAGCGTGCAACCGACAAAGAGAGTTGTGCGCGGCTCTCCTATTGCCACCATCAAATTAAAAAGCTAAAAACAAGTCGAAACTGAAAAGCATAATCGACAATCGTATAGAGTTCAGTAATACCAGGGGAAAAAAAAGCGTGAACGAAAGCGCACAAACACCAAATCAACGTTCAATTGCCATGCACAGCGTCAGTATTTTGAAAAAAGAAAAGGGAAGATTCCTTGCAAAACTCCGCACATGCTCCAACACGATGAAGCCTGAAAGCCAATGAGCAAATCCTGAAAAGCAGTCAAAGTCTCACTTCTCTTCTGTGTAGGAAAATGGGGAGGGAAGGAAAAAAAAAAAAACGCTATCAATTGAAAAAAAAAAAAAGCCGCATTGTTCGCTCAGAGAAAAGGAAAAAGGAGCGTAGACCAACTGGACGGGCCTTCGCCTTTTTCTCTCCCCCAACACTATCGACTGCGAAGGACCAACTATCTTGCTTCGTTACCGCATCTTACACCGCTTGCCAATCACTGTTTAAAGCTAAAGCCTGTCTTCCATTACGTTTACTTCGTTTTATTACGCTCTCCGATGTGTGATGAAAAAGGAAAAAAAAAAAAGAACGTTTACGAATGAAGGAAGGTTGTGACATCAAGGCGAAAGAAAAGAAGAAGAAAAAAACAGAGAGCGTCGTCCGAGTGTGCCACGATGCAAAACACCTCCGATAGAGGCATCACGGTGTACCACCTTTGCTCTCGCAAAAAGAAAAACAGCTGTCTTCGCTCCAAAACGGTTCTTTTTTTTTTTTTTTCATCCCTCTCTGTTTGAAACCACTATCGTTTTCAGTGATTTTTTTTTTTTCAAGCAATAGCAATAGAAGAAGAGAAGATCAGCATGTTGTCCCTCTGCAGGGGATACCCTTCTTTCCATTCATACTTGGAAAAAAAAAAAATAATAGAGAGAAAAACAACGTAGGATGTGAGACTGCTACTCGAGGCTAACAAATAAACAACGAAATTGAGTCTTACGTAGCGTTATTCTATCGCAGAAGGGAAAGTGGGAATAATAATAATAACAATAATAGAAAATTGAGATCGATTCACCTTCTCTCTCATCGCTTACTCTTTTTTTTTTTTCTTTCTTTTTTAAAAATACGCACGGCGCGGGCTGAAAAACGCGAACATGCACACAAGTTACTTTTGCATGCACAGCGCATGTACGCCGGCTGTTTAGTGCTTCTTGGACGGATTCATCAACTTGAAGAAGTACTCCGTCATTGTGTAGGCAAAGATGAGCTTCGGGGCAGAGGCGATGATCTTTGGCGTGAGGCCCTTGAAGAAGGATGTGACACCCTCCTCACGCAGCATCGCGGTGGCGGTCGCGACGGCGTTGCGCCGCTCCCCCTCCGTCTGGTGCTGCACGCGCGTCTTCACGACGTCCATTGGGTTCGAGACGGCGATGGAGAGGCAGGCGCCGACGGTAGAGGCGCACATGTTCTGGAAGAAGGTCGCGTTGCGGTAATCGGACAGGCCGAAGATGTAGCCCTTCGTGAAGGCCGTCCCACCGAAGAGGCAGAAGGAGCCGGGGGCATTGCGGCACATCGTCACGACGGTGCCGGTATACATGCCACGTACGCCCTCCTGGCGCAGCAGCGGAAGCAGGCCATTGCGCATGGCATGCTCATTTGTTTGACTCAGCACCTTCAGGCGGTCCAGGGGGAGGAGGAAGACCTCGCCCAGGCCAATCAGGCAGCCCGCCGTGGCATCCTCCATCACCTTGTCTGCCTTGCCGAACCAACGAGTAAAGCTCCTACGGTAGTTGGAACTCAGGAAGTCGCGCACGAACGGCTGCCCGGCAAACTTGTACACACGCTGGAACACCTTGTACACGACGGCGTAGAGGGAGCCGGGATAGAGGTACATAATCTTGCGCACGATGCTGTCGTGGGCATGCTTCTTAAAAACAATTTGGTTCAGGTTGGCCGCCGTCTCGCCGACGGAGCCGCGCATGATGGAGCCCTTGTTCGCCATCAGCCGCTTCGCCGTCGTATCGAATGGATGGAAGAAGGCGATTTCGAGAATACCCGCCGCGGTGGCAGCGCCGGCGTGGCTGCGGAAGAAGCGGTCGCTGAAGCTGCGCTCCGCCTTGGGGACGGCAGCGGCGGTGGTCGTCGTCGTGGAGGTAGACATTGCGATAAGCTCGTCTGCGTGTCAGTTGCACTTACTTTCACACAAAACAGTAAAAACAACAATGTATGAACGAAAAAAGCAGGTCAACTACTTTTAAACGGCAACGTGAGTTATAAAGCAAAAGTCAAAAAAAGTCTGTGAACAAAAAAAAAAAAGAGAAGTAAAGCAAATGAAGTGCATTCTACGAAGTTGAGAGTGTTTGAGGAAAGAGGCCGTGCGTACGTGTGTAGGGCGGTATAGGCAAAGACCAAGCATGAAGTGAGATGGGGGCAGAGAGAGAAAGAGGACGATGGCACGCTATAGGAGTCCGGGTCTTTCCTTAGCAGTGAAGCCAAATAAAGAAAAAAGAAAACAGGCATTTGTACCCATTTCGCACACGGCACTTTTTTTCATATCTAATGCCAAGCTTAGGTGCGGTGCTGCTGAGAAACGCAGTTGCCTCTACGTGAAACGAGTCAAGCTAAGGTAAGGAAAGCTGCTGGTACTTCTCGTGACGCTTAAAGCACTTAGGTCACGCTGGACGGAAAGCAAAAAAAAAAAAAAAAGTTACGCATACTTCCGTAAAGCTGTGAAACTCTTTCGCCGAAGAAAGTCCTGAAGCATGTCTAACCACGAGTAGCCTCTTCCTGCTGTTGTCTTCACTGTTTTTCTTTTTTTTTTTTTTTACTTATCACGAAGCACTAATAGTCTCAAAGCACGTTTTAAGAGTTTAAAAAGGCGGTCGCTTTTTCTTCTTTTTTTTTTCTCTGGGAAAAAAAGAAAAAGAAAAAGAGTCCGCTTAATCGTTGACGGATACACAGCTTGTGTGTCGTCGCCGCAGCGCGACACATGTACTTCCTTGAGTGCAGAGCTTCCACTCATCCATCTAGTACTTTTCTCCCCTTCTTTTAGTTTTCGGCTCTAGTAAACTCCTGCTGCATAACTTCGTTCATCCCACTTGGCGTGAAGGAGCGGAGCAGTCGCACACGCAACACCCCTCCTCTTCTCGCTGACCTAATCGACATCGTCACTGCTCACAGGCTTGGCGTTCGACTCCCCACTGATACCTTTGCGCTTTGCCGCCTTTGCACGCGACTTGAGCGACTCCACCGTATTCATCGAGTGTTGCTGCTGCTGCAGCTGGTGCATCACGCTGTGGTAGCGCTTCTCCCGCTGCGCGTCGTCCACGGCGGCCCGCCGCTCCTGCGCCCGCCGCTGCACCGTGGCCTCGGCGGTGAGGTGGCGCATCAGCCGCTTCTTGTCTTCGCGGATGTCGCGCTTCATGATGCGCACCTCATTCTTGACGGCGTTCTCCTCACGCTCGGCCAGCAGCGGGTCGAACTGCCGGATCGGGCGAGGCCGGAAGGTGCGCATAGCAAGGGGAGTGCGGTGGTCCTGCACGGCAGCGGCGATGTCGCGCACCTTCACGGCGAGCGCCTCGTGCGCCAGGCGGATCGCGCGAGAGGGCTGCCACGACTCCACGGCCGAGGACGAAACGGAGGAGACGGTGGAGGCGGTGTAGGAAGCGCATGGCTGGAGGAGCAGTGCGTCCAGCGTGAGAAACGGCGTCGCGCACATCACCGGGAAGGCTGGTGTGGTCCGGTAGAGATCGCACAGTTCCTCGTAGATGTGGTAGGCGCACCGCAGCAGCCGTTGAGGGTCGTGGGTGGTGTCGAGGAGGCCGATTTGGTAGTCCGGGCGGCTGTCATCCTCGCTCGCCGTCGACGATGCTGCGGCCGTGGAGTTCAGCAGCGCCTCTTCCGGCCGGTCCACCAGCGGAATCGGCAGCAGCGAGCCTTGAAAGCGGACCGGCTCCAGCGCCACTCGAGGCAGCTGCAGCGCCAGCACGTTGAGCGTGGCCACCACCACCTCCGCACAGTACCGCCCCGACCCAGCCTTGAGGCAGTGCAGGAGAAGGGTGGTGAGAACGAGGTAGCTGTGGACGGCGTCCAGCGAGTCCAGCTTCATCTGCATCAACGCGGAGCAGACAAAGAGCAGAAACGGGGTGATGACTTCGTGACGGTAGTCAGAGGTGGGGAAGATCTTCGTGATGGCGTAGAGGTAGACGAGGAGAGCACGGCGGACACCGCCGCGGCGCGTGCCGCGCAAAAAACTCCGCTGTGCCTCCACGAGAATCAGCCGAAACGCCTTCGTCGCCTCCACCACGTGATTCGAGGCGTAGCGGTGGAGCTGCACTAAAAGGGTGTGCAGCTGGCGCTGTCGCGGCGATGCAGGGCTGCCTGTCGCTGCCGCTGCCGCTGCCGTCGTGGTAGTCGTGGCCAGCTTCTCCAGCTCCTCAAGCATATGGTCTAGCGCCTGCGAGCCGCTCACGCGATTGGCCGGTGCCTCCGCTCCATCCGGCTCCCCTTCCTCTTCCGCCTCTGCCCCCACACCCGTTGCCTCTTCGTTGTCATCCCCGTCGCCCGCCTCGCTGTCGCCCTCCACGGAGGAGGGGATGTCGACGTTGTCCTCGCTGCCTTCACCGTCATCCATCTGGAAGGCGACGTCGCCACCCTGCTCCAACCACTCTCCCCGTGTCAGCTGGGTCTGATCACGTTCCTGCAGGTTCAGCAAAGGCACCTGCTGGCGGTCCTCCCGCAGCAACGCCTGCTGGGCCTCGCGGGCAGCCTCCTCTTCCTCCGTCAGGGTGCGTGCGACGGCGTGGGCACGGCGCGGGTCCTGCTGGAAGGTGTGCAGCAGGGCGTCAAAGTCGTCCACAGCGGCGCCGCGGCTCGCCGGTGCGGTGCGGGCCTCCGCCGCCTCCGCCGCCGCCTGCCGCGAGAGCCCCGGCGAGAGAAAGCGACTGCCCGTGGTGCTGCTCTTGCTGTTCGACGCCTCGGCCTCCGTCTCCTCCGTGGAGCGGGCGGCCCCGCTGTGGATCTTCGCGAGCAACGCACGGTCCGCAGCGTCGAGAAAGGACGGCGCCGGCGCGGGCTCCGGCGCCGTCGGGTCAGCCTGCGCGGGTGCTTTCCTCGCCTTGCTGTTCTTGCCGTCACTGTTGGCTGTGGAAGACGCCCGTGCAGCCTCGGCCAGCGGGCGCACCTCGAAGTCCCCGGAGGACTTCAGCGTCAGGCACTTCGCCTCGTGCCCACGGCGGTACGACGCCAGCAGCGCCCGCACCTCCGCCGTGCCCGACTGCGCAAAGGCGGCCTGCTCCTCCTCCGTTTTATTCCGCTTCGGTAGTAGGTGCAGTAGGCTGTTGATTTCCGCATCGAGTTGGAGGGTGGCGGCGTCGCGCTCCGCCCGCTCGCGCTGCAGTTGTGCCCGTTGCCCTTTACTGTTGAAGATCATCTCACGAAACTTCTCCGCCCGCGTCATCTTTGACAGCGGAGCCGCGCCGCTCTGGCCGTCGCTGCTGTCCTCGAGCCCGTCCAGCCCCGTCGTCTCCGTCTCCCGCACTCGACGGACGCCCATCAGTGACGCCTCGGCGCTACTACCACCACCACTGATGTTGCTATTACCCGTCAAGTTAAAGCGGTCGATGCGGCGAGTGGTTCGGGTCGACCGTGGCAACCTCTCCAGGCCCATTGTGGCGCTGCGCGTCGAGGCGGGCAGCGCAGCAACCGTGCCGCCGTGTGCCCCGCGCACCCTCGCAAAGGGATTTGGCGTCTCCCGCACGTCGTCCTCTGCCGGGGTGTAGCGACTGCCCCCGCGGCCGCCACGGGACAGCAGTCCTTCACCGACGTTGCGAGTGGTAGCGAAGGCGCCGTCACTGGAAGTACCGCTCTGCTGCCGCACCTGCTCCTCCTCCCGCCGTCGCTCGAAGTGGCTTTGCTTCTGCGTAAATCTGTTCGCCGACGACTTGGCAAGTGCGTTGGACTGCTGTCGCTGATGCCGCTGCACGAGCTTGGCGTTGTGTGCCGCACGAGAGCCTGCCATACTCGAAACCGAAGGGATCAATTTTCAAACGCGCCTAGGCAGATTCAAAAAAAAAAAAAGGCTCTACAGAAAAAGCTTGTCAAAAGGTCGTATGACGCCTTCAGCTCACACAAAAAGATCCTTCCTTGAGGGCTGGGGATTCCAAGCACGAAGAAAAAAAAAAAGAAGAGGCCAACAAGAGAAACAGTATGGAAACAAAGCACATATACATACATGACACAGAGAGGCAACATGACACTTAACGGTAAAGGAAAAAGACGACTAAGTGCTGGCGTGACTGTTAATCCAGTGAGTTGAGTGAACACCTGTCACACAACACTCAAGGCTAACGCGTGGATGCAAAGAAAAAAATAAAAACAAGGAAGCAAGGCACACTTCCACGTCGTTTCGAAGTCAAGAGCGTCCTCCTTTTGTTTGACATAAATGTCTGACACTTGGAACGCAGCACAGCAAGAAACGCCTGCACTTCCAGTGCGGCATCATGTGCTGCTGCTGCTGCTGCTGCTACACAGCATAGGCTGCTATCATCGTTGCTCTTTCCTTGTTGTGATCATACGAGAGATAAGAAAAAAAAAAACAGATGAAACAAGGTGAAGGTAGACAAGTTCGCACAAAGGAACTGCTGCAACGCACCACAGCCGAAGAGACGCAAAGAAAAAAAAAAAGTAAAGTACCTGTGCATGCAGGCAAAAACTGAAAGCGTCCAGAATGAACGAGTGTGCATTTCGTGTCTATCGTGCTGCAGCGGCGCGTCGTCCGCCTCTTCCTAAACTACGCTAATTCGCCCTCGTGGCTGTACCTCATGGCCACCGCCTCCGCACACTTCTTCAACCGCTGCACATCTGGTCCGCAGGCCAGCAAGTTCGCTCGTACCGCTGTGTTCACCTTGAGAGGTGCAACGATGTTGTCCGACGTTGCCGCGCTGCTCTTCGCCTTCTGCGCTGCCGCTGCAGCGGCTTGATGTCGCTCCGAGTAGCACTGCACTACCGCGATCACCTCCGCCTCACACTGCAGGTCACGCGAGGGGACTAAGTAGCGATATCGGGTGTCCTCGATGTCTTGCAGAGTCTTGTGCAGGTGTTCTTCTGCCTTCATCACCTTCGCACGGTCCTCCTGCACGGTCAGGGTTAACGCCGCCGCCTCGTCGTCCGACAACGGCCGCATGTCCACCGTCGGCAGCCCCTTTTTTTTTTTCGGCTTCACCTTCGGCTCCATGACGGGCGGCAGAAGAAGCTCAGCCTCTTCGGTCTGCGTGGCCGTCGCCGCAGCGGCAGCAGCAGCAGAGTTGGCCGTCTCGGCAGACCCCGTAGACTGTCCGCTTGCTACCGCCGTCCCCGCAGGCACCCGCAGGATCGGCGACACCTGGCGTCCGCTAGACCACCATGTCCATGGGTTATACCAGTGGAACGGGTGCGCCGACGCGTCGTCCTCTCTACGGTTGATTACGAGCAAGTCGTTCATTTTATGGTTCTGGTAGTTCTGCATCGGTATAGAGCCTTTCACGCCAAAGACTTTTTCCTCCGAAGCAGCCCCGACGTTGACGAGCAGCACGCCGAGCTTTGTAAGTCGCTCCTGATCTCGGGTGGACATTGCACTGCTGCTGCCGCTACTGGCGCTCGTGCCGCTCGTGTTGGCGTTGGTGAGCGGCCTATCCGCCTCCGTGCTCGTCGTAGCTGCGGAGGTGCCAGCCATTGCTAATGAGTGCGCTGCCGAACTGATGCTCCTGTTATTCCTTTTTACGTGGCAACTGTATCCTCTTGTTTTTTTTTTTACTATTGTTTTTTTTTTTTGCTGTTGTTGTTATTATTGTTGCTGGAGATGTCAATGCAAGCGCGGAGACGCTCCTCGAGGAGTGAAGCTTAAAATAGAATAAAAAAGCGATGGAAGGCGGCACGTGCAAGTCACAAAACTCCACGCCGATCCAAGTCGAGCTGAAGGAAGAAAAAGAACAAGTAATACAGGGAGGTGACTCGTCAAAGCTATACATCGACCAAAAAAAAAAAACTATTTTCATCATTACCAGGGCAAATCGCAGAATCACGGTTAGCGGAGGATTGTCATGTGGACTTCGGATCGGACGTTCACGTTAGAGCCACAGATCCTCTGCGCGGTTGCCGCCTCGTCGAACATGACTTCTGATTCAAGTTGTGCTTTTCGTTTCTGTTGGTTCTTTTAACCATAAAAGGAAATAGAGATGAGCAGTAGTTAGAAGAGGGAAAAAAGAAGGCGTTGTCTTTGCAACAGCCCATACGCGGGCCCAAGCATCCTACCTCTCACTGCACAGTTAGCAAGCAGTGGAGGTGCGGGTTTAGTGCATGTAGCTCTTCTTTCGAGAGCGTCACACCCGAGTGGCCCACATGCAGCTCCTGCAGCGTACCAGGAAACGCACAAGACAAAGCGTCATCAATGAAAAGGTCGGGTGCCTGCAGGAGAGGGGCTACATCCGTCACATGGCGGCAGTAGCGGATGTCCAGTGACTGCAGCGCACATTGATGTTGTTCCCACCAACGACGCACCACCGTAGACGGCACGGCAGCAGCAGCCGCACCACCACCGCATGGCAGGGCTGCCAGCGCCTCAATGCTGGAGTTGTCGATTGGCGTCCCACAGAGTGCGAGGCGCCTCAGCGAGGGAATCGTGGCACAGCAGCGGACATCCGTGACGTAATGGCAGAAGGACAGCGTGAGGGAGGTGAGCGTGTAAGGTCGCCGTGCGATGCCCCGTCGTCGTGGTGGGGCACTGTTTGCAGGCTCTTCTCGCACCACGCCAGGCTGCACGCATGCACGAAGGCCGTCCTTATCTATCTCAAGTTGCACACACACGTCCTCGTCGGTGCTTTCCTCGCCACGCTCGCCATCCGCGCTGCAGCACTCATGCAGCAAATTCACAAAGGTCAGCAGTACCGCGCTGTCCACCGCAGTACCGGTCACGTCGAGCGACGCCAACGCGGAGAAGAGCGCGCACGGCGCGATGCCGCGCACCTCGGTGCAGTAGGCCAAGGAGAGATGCGTAAGCGTCGCCGCGGCCCCACCATGGAAAAAAAAGCCGTCTTCGCCGGGTAAGCGAGCGGTGTCCGTGCCAGCAGTCGTCATTTTCGCTGCTCTGGAAGTAGGGGAAAGCGGCGACAGAAGATGGCGGTTGCGTCGAGCGTGTCGCCACGCCCGTAGCAACGCGACTTCGTCCGGCATCGGCGCCATCGCCACCTCGCTCTCGCGTCGCGCCGCCCCACGGCCGGCCTCCTCGTCCGCCCAAGACGCCGCCGCCTCCCCTGCAGAGGGCAACATTGACGAGGAGGAAGTTGTCCACAGCTGTGTCCGCAGCAGCACCGCCGGCTGGGCGAAGAAGCCGACAAAGCCGCGGTCAAACACCACAGCGTGGCTCATGTCGAGATGGCGGAGCTTCGGGAGGTGCGCCAGACACCCGACGTACCGCAGCGCCGTGCACTGATACAGTCGCAGTTCCTCCACCTGCGATGGCACCATTTCTGTGGCCAACGACGAGTCATTGATGCTCGTGGCAGTCAACGCATCAGCGAAAGCCGCAAGGGCGGAGGCGGCGGCGGCGGGGCCGCCGTGCACCTGCTGTGCAACGACGGCATCGACCAGCATGGGGAACACAAAGCGCAACAGGCCCGCGTCGTTCAGCGGAGTGCGGCTCACGTCCAGCGTGCGCAGCGGTGCAACGTGGGCGAGGGCGGCGATGGACCACAGCCGTGTGCAGTGCGCCACGGAAAGAAAAGTCAAGCTGCAACTGCGCTGCAAGCCGTCGAGCTGCTCCACAGCGGCACCGTCTGCCACCACACTTCGCAGCTGTGGCAGCAGACCGAGCGGGCCCAGGTGGTGCACCCCGCGACAGCCCGCAATGCTGAGCTCGCGCAGGCCAACAGCACCACCAGCTACTGACTTTGCTGACCCGCCAATGCGGGGGTGCGTCGCGCTCGCCGAAGCACCCACCAGTGCCTCGATCGTGTCGTCGTTGATACTCGTGTGGTCAAGGACAAGGACAGCAAGGCCGTGTATACGACCACCAACGTCGCGCAGCAACGCCGCCAGCCGCGCCACCGCCGTGCCGTGAACTAACGCCGCCTGAGCGAGGTTAAGCCGACGCACCGGGGCTTCGAAAAGGCTTTCGTCGAGATCCATTGTACTGAAGGTGGTGGTGGTAGCGTAAGGCGGTGGCAGCGGCAGCAGTCCATCTTCGTGCCGCAGGGAGCGCACGCTATCGGCCTCTACGCAGCGCAGTCGAGGCAGACGCCAGAGCGGGTGCAATCGGCTGATGTGCTCGCAGCGAGTTAGCGTGACCTCCTCCAAGGCGTAGCAGCCGGCCAGGTCCTCCAACTCGCGAACTCCACTCGCCTGTAACGTGAGGCGGCGGAGCCGCGGGAGAGCGGCGAGAGCGGCGACGCGAGAGAGGGAATGGCACGCCGCCAGCCGCAGCTCCTCCAACCATACCAGCGGCGACACGCGTGTGTCATGATTTGACGCATCCGTCGACAACGTCGCAAACACAAAGGCGGTAAGGTCGGCATCCGTGAGAGTGGTGCTGCTCAGGTCCACCACCCGGAGGAAGGTGCAGCGGCGACTCGCCAAGGACAGCGTCTGTGCCGTCACGTCCGCCACGCCGAAGAGCATTAGCTCTTCCAGCGGCTGGGTTGCGCTACGAGAACGCCTACGATGAAGGCGAAGATCATCGCTGGAATCGTTGCCATCACCATAGCAGGCTTCTTCTGGTTTGCCGAGACTGTTAGCGTGGTGCCGTGTCGCATTGCTTCGATTGAGGGAGCAGAAGCGCAGCTGATGCAGCTGTGTGAAAAGGGCGTGTGCTAGCAAAGATGAATCCAGAGACGTATGCACGTTTGCGTGTTCACCATTGGGAGGTTCTGCGGTGGCGTGCGCCTCCGCGTCGGTGTCACGCAGGTATGGCAAGTCCAACGCAACAAGCGTGTCGTTCCACGTTGCAGCTTTCTCACCGCAATCGCCACCGCCACCGCGACTCAACAACGTTCCGACGGCGCTGACAGTGGACTCAAGATGTAAACCGCGAATGGGAAGGCTGCGAGGCAGCGCGTCCTCAATGCGAAACGAAATGGAGCCTCGCTGCGCTACCAGATTTGTGTCAAACGCCAGCGACTGCGGTACGTACGCCGAGGACCATCCAGAGAGCGACACCCCACGCACGTCCACGGGATGCGGCGCACTTGTTGCCTCACCCTGAGCCACGCTCTTTGTGTGCTGTGGCAGTCGCTGCAGCTCATCCACCCAGTCCACCCACTGCTTTGTGGCCTCCACGCAGTGCACGAAAAGCGGCACACGCGGGGAGTCACGCCCAGCACCACCGTCCAACGCACGGCGCAGCCACCACGCAGACGGAGGCGGAAGGACGGCGGCGGCGGCGTCCAGCACGGCGCACGTCGCGGACAGCTGAGCCGTATACGGAGCATCCTTCAGCGCCACATGAAAGGGCAAGTGCCTCGCAGCCGAGACGGGACCACCGCCGTGGACATTAACGGGTGCTTTGAGAGAACTCTCTCTCACGTTTGGCTTCTTCGCTTCACCACCATTGGAGGCAGACGTGCGTGTTTCGCGTGACGCAGCGGAGGCACATGTACCACCGAGCGTTATAGTAAGAGGTGCTGAGGCAAGTCCGGGAGGGCGTTCAAGTTGGGCCTCTTCCAGCAGCGCCGATGTCTCCCAATCGTCCTCTTCCGCCTCGGCCACCGTAGCGTGCGCTGCGACCGTTTCTTGCGTGCTGGAAGTGGTGTTTCCCTCCCTGAGTGGCGACTCGCCCTCGCTGTCGGACTCGATCACCGGCGCAAGAGACGCAAGCTCAGCCGTCAACTCCTGCGAGGCAGCTCTGCGCTCACGTGCAGCCTCCGCAGCGCGAATGGCCGCCGCTGCCCGATGTGCCGCGCTGAGCGACACGGCCGCCGGCACGTGGCTGAAGAAGCCCCTCACCAGCTGAACCGCACCGCCGCCCGCGCTGCCACTCTCGGCCACGGGCAGCGCCATGGTGACCAGGCGTATGTAGCCCAGTTTCATGCCGATGGGTAACTTCAGAATTTTCTCTGTGTACGTCTCCAAGGAGTAGAGCGGGGCTGACGGGTTCACCACTGGCGTGTTACGCGGTGGGCGCTGCAAGTTCTGCTCCTCCTCCGCACGCGGTGGCGCAGCACCCAGTGCGTCGACAGAGGTGATAGGCGCCACAAGCGAGCAGGCGTGGCCCCGCGTGGGTGAGACGAAGGGCGACTGCGCGAAGACAGCGGTGGGAGACGTCATTGCAGGCCGAGTGATGCCAGCGGCACCCCGCGCTGGGAGGTCATCCGGTGCGGCTGGATTGCGTACGTGAGAACGTCCTACGGAGATGAACGGTGCAGGCCAATCCCTGCCGTCTCCGTACTCTTGCGTTGCTGCGTCCCCTGTGTAGTACGACGCCGCGGTGGTGTCGCAGCAGTCGAGGCTTTCACAACATTCCGCACGCCACATCTCGCAGTAGAGCCGCGTTAGCGGGTGGGCAAAGGCGAGGGCGAGCGGGGGGCGCTCAGCAAACCACTCCTCCCGGATTAAAACGTCGTGTAAAACCCGCAAGCTGTCCGCTGTGCTCCTCGTGTGGGACGAAGAAGAGGGAGACGATGAGGCGTCATGTGTAGCGGTCATCCAAATGAGGACAAGGATAACAACACAAAAAGACAAAGTCAACAAGAAGGAGCGGGCGGGAGGTGGGAACGCAACCGCAGCTGAAATTCTGTAGGTGCTCACAATTTTGATAGGTATAGGATATTGTCACCAATGGCCGCAGCGTTGCAGCATAATAAAAGAGGGGGAAAAAAAAAATGGCACGACAGCCAGAAAGAAAAAATGAAGCTCACTGCCGTTGTTGTTGAAAAGGTGCTGAAAAAAAAAAAAAAGCTGGGAACACAAACATAAAACAAACAGCAGATAGGAAAGAAGAGAAAGTAAAGCTGCGACGCTGTGAAAGAGAGACAACAGACTCACACTTCGCTTGTCAGCAGTGTAGGCTGGATAATAAAAGAAGAGGCAGAACGCCTCCATAGTGCTAAAAATAAAAAAAAGAAAATCGTGTATGCGAAATAGAGGGAGAATACGCAACTGCTTAACAACGTTCTTATGAAATAAAGAAAAGGCAACGGCAGAAAAGCTGTAGCCTCCTTTCTTGTTTTTCCTTATTCTTCTTCTTCAACGGTCGAAGGTCGATGACATGATAAAACACGAACAGAGAAAGAAGAAAAAGAACACATCATCACGGATCTTCGCAGTCGCCCGCCAACGCGCATTGCAAAAGAAGTCATAAAGCCAAGGCGGAAAGAAGCAGTGACAACAGTGAGAAGCTGCTGGAAGGACTTTGTGACTTCCAAGCCCCACAAAAAAAATGTCTCGTTGGCAATGCGATAGCGGAAACAGGAACAAAAAAAAAAAAACAGGGGGAACGTACGTACTTGACGCTTGAAATCCAAACAAAAGTCACGAAGAACTTCTCATTTTTTTGGCTCGCCAGCGACTCTATTGGACTATTCCTGCTGTTTAGGCTGGGTCTGACTGAAGGAAGAGAAAGCACACAGCACCACCGCCCTCTTCCTCCGTCTTTCACTGCTGCATCAAGGCGAGAAGCCATAGGCACGCCACACGCGTTGAGTGATTGGAAGCTCATGGACACGCTACGAATCACTTTGTAAAACAGAGCAGGAGTCGAAAACGGGATCAGCGACATAGCTACCGCAAAGCCCCGTGATGCATCGACCGGCTCCGTGCCACCAGTTTACGCGTTATCATCATGCTCAGCGTCAGCGGGCCGCGACAATGCGCCTTTGAGGTGGAGATGGCAAAGTCGACGCCGCAGCCGAGGGGCACGCCGCTGGAGAGGCGCGTGGAGGCGTTGACAAGGGCTACTGCCGTGTCCACCTGCCGGCAGTACGTCGCACACACCTCCGGATCCGTCGCCACCACGCAGTCGCTCTGCTTCGACCCGTAGGACTCGATGAAGAAGAGCGCCTGCGCTAGCGAGTCAACCGTCTTGATACACAAAGTGCGGTTGCCATCACGGAGTCCGTACTGGGAGAGGCCCTGGTATTCCTCCTCGCTCGCCAGCTCCAGCACGGAGTCCGGCACCCGCTCCTGCGCCGCGACGTCGCCGAGCAGCACTGCGCCACCCGCTGAGAGGGCCATCAGCAGCTCCGTGTAGCGGGGGAAGTCGCGGTGGATGATGGCCGTTGTGACGGCGTTTGCCGCCCCTAATTTCTGAAGCTTCGAGTTGAGAATGAGCTCCAAGGCCACCTCGAAGGAAGCGCTCTCGTCCACGTAGATGCTGCTGAACTGCCCAGTTGCCCGTATCAGCGGAATGGTGGAGTGGCGGGAGGCGAACTGGTACAGCTTCGGCGGCCCACACACAACGGCGAGGTCAACATACTCAGACAGCTTCAGCCACTCGCTCGTGCTGCGGTGGGCGGTGTCGTAGCTCTCGACGCAGACCACGGCGCTGGCTGGCAGCCCCGCCGCCGTCAACGCCCGGCGCACCACCGTCATGAGGGCGATGTTCGTATAGTAAAGCGACACCCCACCATCGACGAGGACGGTGTTGCCGGCGAAGAGGCCCATGGCTACTGCATCGAGGCTGATGCGCGGACGGAAGCGCGAGAGGATGCCGACCATCCCCAGTGGCACCGGCAGCTCGAAGACCTCCAGCTGATCGGTCAGTCGTGTGCAGCGGCCGTAGCGGGTACAGGGCTCTTTCGGCGCCGAGTCGTCCCTTCCGTTCTGTGAGGTCCCGGCGTCGTGCTGAGTCGAGTCCGCCCCGGCCTGTGGCAACAGACTGTGCCGTCGTCCCACCGCGTCGCCGCCGCCGCGCTCGGCGTAGGGATACAGCCAACACGACGGCGGCACTGCGATCGGGTCGGGCTGGCAGAGCAGGTAGTCTATCGTGGCGTGCAGCTTGTCCAGCCGCAGAGGAGAGATCAACAGGTGATGGTCTGGGGTGTGCAGGAGATGCCCGCCACCACCGCTCGCCTCAGTGTGGAAAAAGGAGCCAGTTGGCACTTCGTGTGCGTGCGGGTAAGCCCGGGACTCTCCCGCGCTCGCCGTACTCGGTGTTGCGTGATGCTCGTCGGCAACGACTGTGCGTGCCTCCGCCGCTCCTTGTGGTGGCGCCCCTGCGCTTGTTTGCTGGTCTGCACTAGCCTCGCCACTACCGCCGGCTGAACCAGACTTTTCTTCGGTGTTGCCCACCTCCGCGTGCGCGCCTCCGCCGAGAGCTTCGGCCGTGGCAGCCGCAGAGTAGTTCAGAGCGGCGGTGTCACCACCACCGGCCACGCCGCTCAGCACCGTACTCGCCACGTACTCAAGAGGCGAGTGCCGACGCGACGAGGGTGTGGACGTGCCACAAGTCGATGAAGCTGCTGCAACGGTGTAGGCGGCGGCCGAGTGCGGGGCTGCGATGGCAGAGGCGGCAGCGGCGGCACTCGGCATCGTCGGAGGGATCGTGACGGACGGCGTCCCGCGCTGCTGCTGCTGCTGGCCGAAGACGTCGCAGTCGCGGCGATTAGCGCGAATGATGGCTTCGCGGTTGCGCTGCAGCTCGTCGTGCAGGGCCATCAAGAAGGCGCGGCGCTGAGCGAAGGAGGACGTCGCGATGAGGGTACGCGACTCCGCTGCAGCCTGCACGTCGTGCAAGATGTTCTGTACCGCGCATCGGCAGAGGGTGCGGTGCATCGTCGCCACGCACTTCTCCTCCTTGGCGTGCTCTCACCACTTGTGCGATTTTTTTTTTCTTATTTTAGACGATTTGGAGCGTATCTCCGCCTTTTTTGTTCGTGCTTTCCTCTCTTTGGTGAAGAAGGCCGCACTAACTCACAAACAAAACCTCCTCTTAGCGCGAAAAAAAAAAAAGAACTACGCACAACAACAAAAAAAAAAAAAGAGAGAGAGAAAAAATACACAAATATCGATGAAGCAGTAGAGAGTATGTAGATAGACAGTTGAGTTAGGTTTGAAACAACTTGTATCACAAACCCTTTTATTTATATATATTTACTATTGTTTGATGGCTTTCGTCGAGAGCACAAAGCAACAATGACTCTTAAATACCTCAACTTTTTTTTTGTGTGTGTTGTTGTTGCTGAGGTAAGAAACGTAGCAGTCACTCAGGCTCGTCACACGCGCTACCTGTATTCTGGGGGATGCTGATCATATTAATCGACAAAAAAAAAGGGAGAAAGAAAAAAGAGAGAGACAAAGCAGGAAGCACACAAGATGGGAGAAAGCAAATGCAATGCTGAAGGGCAGTTCATGGTGTGAGAGAAGTCACACAAGCTCGCCATTATCTGTGGACCCACATGAAATGAGCTTTCGGGGAGAACGACGCGCCGAGTACGCGACTTCTTGTATTAAAGAAAGAAAAAAAAAAAGTTCCTTCTCTTCCCTGCACTGAAGCTTCAAGGCCCTTTTTTTTTTTTGTTCTCTCTCTTTGAGGGGAGGAGGGGCATGCAGCTGTTTTCAGCGCTACCAAGACAACAAAAAACACACACACAAAAAAAAAAAAACTAGGCGTTGAAATGTAGTGAAAAGCACTCACCGAATGGAGTTGTAGCATGAGAGAGAAAAAAAAAAAAAAAGGAGGAGATGGTTGCATGCAGTAAAAGTACAAATCGCATTGCTTGTAAAACAATAAAAAAGCTCAGCACGCTCCTTCAACTCGAGCAGAACGCACCGTCCACACGTCGATGCTCTTCTCATAAAACGACGCCGTGGCCACCACCGCCGCGTCATCAGCGCCGTCGTCACTTGTCAGCGGCCGCAGCACCGCCGTGTCGTAGATCAAGCTCTTCTTCGTCAGCGTCGGACGGCCGTCAGTCGCGGCGTCGCCCTCCTCTGCAAAGAAGTACGTCAGTGGATCCTCGCCGAAAACCTCTGCAGAAGCGGCGCGCACGTCGTAGGGCAGCAAGGCGGCGCCTCGCTGCATCAGCGGCAACACCAGCACATTCGACGTATTCACCCACCCGCACGACGTCGACTCCAGCATCGGGGTACCATCGCATGCGGCAGCGTGCCCCAACGCGTTCTCCAGCATCAGCCGCACATTAACGTCGGTGCACTCAGACAACACCTGTGATGCGTTGTCTTTCTTACGGTCCCAGAGTGGGCGGAGGCAGCGGGAGGTGCGCCATACGCCACCACCAAGTCCCCCGCGCTGCGCCACCGGCCGCCTCATGCTGCGCACGTCTACCAACGAAACTGACTCGTCGTACGAGCCGACGAGGAGGTACGGCGTAGACAGCGCCGCGGCGGTGTGACAGCACGTATCCAGCACCGGTGTCAGCGACACCACCCCTGCATCGAGCTGCATGCGACTCGCAGCTCGACGACAGCTGCATCGCAGGTCGTACAGCTTGCATACACCATCGTCACCGCCGGAGGCCAGGAGCGTCGCACCAGTAAATGCGTCACCTTCCGGTCGCTGTTTCCCGTCGTTGCTGCTCTGCTCGGCATCGCTGTCGCCGCTGCAGAGGTGGGCCGGCTTGGTCCACCACCCACCCATCGGCAGCACTGCCGTGCACCACGCGTCAAATTCGTGTCCCTCCAATGTGTGGGTGATGCAGCGCTCTGCCACGCTGTACACTCCGACAGCACCGGTGTGGGCAGACCATAGAAGGTGTGGTGACGCCTCACCCCGGCCCTCGCTCGCGTAGAAAGGTGTGCAGCTCGTGATCATTTTTGCGTGAATGTCAGTGCACGGAGCCATCTCGTCGGCAAGTGAGGACGGGTGCAGAAAGCGGACGCTGCCATCGGTGCACGACACCAACAGGTTGTGATCGTGGTGCTCTCCGCTAGAAGAGTGGCTGGCACCGCAGAAGCTTGAGGGGACGCAGATGAGATCAAAAACGCCCGGCATTGACGGCACACCATCTTTGGATGTGGTGCTGCGCTGTTGCCGTGGCGCGGTGCCGTGACAACCAGTGTAGATGGCGCACTCACCGACGTGACGCGGATCGTTGTTTCTCTCCGAGGATGTATCCGGTGCATCGGGGCCTGAGAGCAGCTCATACGAGGCCGCATAGAAAGCGTAAGGCGTTTCACTGCGGACCGCCACAGGATTTTTCGAGCCGGATGAAGGCAAGCAGGTTGCTAGCGGCGCCGGCAGCAGACAGTTGCACGTCAGCTGCGTATGCACAGAGGCTGCCCGTGACACAAGAAAATGCGACGGCATTTCTACTCAAAAAAGAGAAACGGTCTTTATAGCAAACGACGAGGGAGGAGAGGAGTAGGTGAGAATCAGTATGACAGAGCAATGATCAAAAAAAAAAAAAATGCGCAACAACGCAGCGGCACCCTCTCCAGTTGCAAATCTCTGAACGGTTTTCGTTCTTTCGCTACACAAAACACACAGGAGTTGATGGTGCACAGCATGTCAAAGGGCCTGATGGCCGTAAACGGTAATCACGTGGGAAAAAAAAAAACTGGCAGCTATGCTGCTGTCAGCACACCCTGCGCTTTGCCCACATCTGAGAAAGGAAGACAGGAGTACTCTAGCAATACCTCCTTGTATATCAGTTATGCGTCGAGTCTAAAGAAACAAAAGCCGGGTCAGCAACTTGATATATCAAAACAGCCACTTTCTAACAAAAAAAAAAAGAGGTTGAGAACCATCTGCTGGAAGCAGGTATCTATAATTCAAGCCACAGTCATTCTGTTAATTTAAAAAAAAAAAACAAGAAACGGTTATTTATATACATAAGCAAGTCTAGCTTTTAATGAATCTATAAGAAAAAAAAAAAGAAAAGGGAAAGAAGCGATGAGCTCACCTCTGGACGTTAAACGGAGGGGAAAAGAGACTTCATTGCACTGGTCAGTTGTGTCAGTAACTCTGCAAAACACAGCACAACCAAACATCTTCAAATCGCGAAGACGCAGGTGGTCGAGAACGTCTGTCTACCCACTTTGGTTTGAAAGCTCTTTTTGTCTTCTTCCTTCATGTCGACCCCTCGGCGAGCGCGATTATTGCTCGTTGGTCGAGTCACCGAGGAACTCGCGCTTGCGCGAGCCCGGCTTTGTGGGTCCGCCGTACGAAAATGCACGCATCTGCTGCAGCATCTGTAGTGACGGCTTTGGTGCAGCAGTGACGTCCGCCGTGTCACCCTCCGCCCTCTTCGGCGCCGACTCCGTCAGCAGCGACTGCGAGGCGCAGCGACTCACCGGCGCAGAGGCCGCCGTGTTCGCCGCCACAGCGGCACCAGCGGCGGTGGACATCGTCGACGTCTTCAAACACGACCGCAGTCCTGCCGCACGCGTGGGGATCGCCCCGCCGGCGTTCGCGCTGACAAAGGCCTCTTCCTCTGCCGAAGGGGAGGCGGGACGGCTGCCACGGACGATGCTGCGCGCTGCCTGCGCCGCCTCGCCGCACCGCGCCGCCCGTTCCTCGCGCTGCCGTCGCTCCACGTTGGCGAGCTGTGTCTCCAGCTCCTGTAGCTGCGCCTGCTGCGCTCGCCGCGCCTGTGACTGCTGCTGCTGCAGCTGGTTCAGCTTCCGCCGCAGGGCGTGCTCTTCCTCCGCCCACTCCAGCGACTCGCGCTGCAGCCGTGTCTCAAGGTCCTCGCGGGACTGCAGGTGCTCCTCGGCATCCTGGATGTCACGCACGAAAAAGTGGAGCTTTTCGTACTCGTCCAACGCGGCGACGTACGCAGCCTCTACGCGGTCCTTCTCCGCAAGCGCGGCCTCACACTGCGCGCTCAGCGCCTTCGCTTGGGCCTCCACGCGCTCCAGCGACGTCAAAAAGTCGCGCTTCTCTGCGGCAACGACATCCTCATACTTGCGGATGTCCGCCTTAAGCGCTTTCCTCTGCTGCTTGACGGCATCGATATCCTCCTGCATGCGACCCACCTCTGCCTCGGCGTCGCTGACGCGCTTCGTCCACTGTGCCACGAGCTCTGAGGACATCCTTGCAGCACACAATCGGAAGCCGAAGTTCTCCAGCGGGAGACGAAACTGCCGGTTCCTTTTTTTCCTCTTCTTTTTCTGAGTCTATATTGGTAAAAGGGTGCGCAAGTAGGTGGGAAGAGTCCGAACTTAAAGACACTTGGATCTTGATTCCAAGTACATCGTGGTGAGAAGAAGAAAGAGAAAGTGGGAGTCACATAAAAGATCAAAAAGAAGTGATGAAGAAGAAGGCAAACGCAAATGCCAAGACGCTAAAGTACAGGCCCGTTATCCAAAAAAAAAAAAAGTGAGGCACAGATGTTGAGTCGTAAAAGGCAGCCCTCTCAGTGTGCGCTGACGCAGGGAAGAAGGTCCACGGCGTCAGGGATTTCTGCTTTACATGAATTACGTTCTTGTCTTTGTTGTTGTTGTTGCTTTGCCACACAGAAATGTGGAAAGAAGAAAAAATGGCAGAGAAATGCAAAGAAGCTCTGACTCACCTTGAGAAACGGTGTAAAAGAGCCAGGATTCGCAGCCCGTATTCCAGTGTGGGCGAGCCGACATCGCAGAAGACAAGAGAAGTGGCGAAATGCACCACTTCCCCTCTTTCTCCTTTTTTTTTTTTGTGTGTGTACGCCGCCACCCTAGCAATGTGCATGCGCGCGCACAGGTTTGTGACTTACTAGCATCACGTAAAGAAAGCCACCGCCGCAGCCCGGCGTCGCGCATTCAGCGACACCTTCAGCCCTGCCACGTCAGCCTCCACATTTCGCACAAAAGTCACTATGAAGTTCGCCACGTTTCCTCTGCCGTACGCCTCGACATGCTCCGGTAGCACGAGGAAAGACACGTCGTAACATCCATCGATGCCGTCTGGCGAAGACACCGCTTTCCGTCGAATCGGCGCACAGCGCAGCACCGGCAGCACGGCCGTGGCAGCGCCGTGGGTGCAGAAAAACGCCATGTACTGCTGCAGCAGCTGCGCGGTCAGCGCATCGCCGTGTTGATGAGCTGCGGCAAACCAAAAAGACACACGTGTGCTATTGTGCGCTGTCTCCACGAGGCACTCGTCGCCCTGCGTCCATCGCAGGTGCAGCGGGTTTCCGAGCAAGGTGGAAGGGATCTGCGCCGTAGAAGAGACAAGAGCAGACGGCGTCTCACCTTGGGTGAGATACTCCTCCAGCTCAACTTCCGGCACGGCATCCCCGTCGGTGAAGGTCGACGGGTAGGTCAAGATGCAGAGAGCTGCCCGCAGCGTGTTTTCAATGCACAAAAAGAAAGGTTCCTTTGCAGCTGACATTGCCACTGCGATGAACAAGTTGTCCAGTGGTCTATCAAGTGAGTTGTTCGATCTTAAAAGAGCATTTTTTTTTTTGGTGTGTCCAGGTACAAGAATGAACATGAGCAAGTAATTATGAGAAAGTAGGGCGAAAGAAAGAGGGGAAAGCGATGTCTTTTTCATTGTTATGACGTGGTCAGTCAGTGAGCAGTTCTTCCAATTGCCTATGCTTCGGGCTACGTTGCTGAGTTGCGCCTATTACTAAAGTTCCTGTGGACTCTTAAGGGAGACAAAAAAAAAAAAAATGCGGAGTGTTTCCTCGACCTCGTAAAGAACGGTTGGTTCGGCGCAAGTCACAAAGGCAGGTACATGTGCACGTACTACATCACGTCTAAGCAAGGAAAAAAGGCGATGAGGCCAATGAGTAGGGCTTTGAAAAAGGGGGAAAAAAAAAAAGAGAAGGTGATGAGGCGCGGTGTAACGCATGGAACGCCTATTCCCCACGCATATTTTCGAGGAAGTCCGCAAAAGTAGAGTTTACTTTCTTCCATATTTAAACGACGTAACTTACTCTGCTTTTCCAGCCCCTCCAAAGTAGGGCGGATTGAGAAAAATAAAGGAAAAAAAAAAAGAACATCGAGAATGGAAGTAAAGAGAGTACGCATATATATATATATATATATATATATATATGTATATATACATCAGGCAGATCCCAGCAGAAGGGAAGGAAACGAGAAATAAAAAGGTGTAGCGCGTGACGGCGTAGAATACTCGCCTGCGTGTTCCAAGGCATGACGACTATCTCCCCCCCCCCTTCCCAGTCGCATGCGCAATTCCCTGACCCCTTCGGCTTGCGCCTGAAGGTTTAGCGCTGTTTCATTACTGCGGCGTTTGCTTACCCTTCCGTTGACGAAACGCCTCAAGCAGCTTCTGCTGATAGGCGGAGGCAGCGGCGCTGGAAAACTCGTACGGCACATCACGCGCATTCGTCACTGGCCCGCTGAAGTTTGCCATGGCTGCCGGGATGCCGCCAGCCGTGGGGGAGGCGTACGAAGACCGTGGCGGCGGAGACACCGGGGCTGGGGCCGCCGCTGCCGGCGTAGCGGTCACGGTGGCAGTGGTGGCGGCGACGGAAGAGGACCAGGATGCGAAGGAAGAGGGGGTTGTCTCTGCTGGGCGGTCCTCCCGCAGGCGCGTGGTGGCGGTCGATGGTGTCTCCGTCTCCGACCCTAGCATCGGTGTGGTGTGGTAGCTTGCCGCCGTGGACGCCGGCGTCGCTCGCGGCCCACTGCGCTCCTCCGACCTCGCCGACGCGCCATTCAACGTCTGCGTCTCGCTACGTCGCGCCTCCGCAGCAGCAGCCCCGCCACGGCTGCGGAAGCGCTCGAGCTGCTGCAGGCGGTAGGCATCCCCAGTCGGTGCGTGGGTGATGACCTCGACTTCGTGCTTCAAATTCTCCCAGAGCTGCTGTGCCTGCCCACTTAAGCGACGAGCCGTGCCGGTCGCTCGTGCCCCCTCGGGGCCGAACACCGCCGCGGAGGCCGTCACCGGCGAACGCGCACCGTCGTCGTCGCCGTATGCGAACCGCCGTCCTTCCTCATCCCCGCTCCGCTCGGTGCTATTCAGGCTGGACTTGTGCAACGCCACGGTGGTGGTGGCGGTAGACCGCACGGTGCGGCGCAGCTCCAGCTCCTCGCGCGCGGCCTGTTTCGCCCGCAATCGCGTCTCGGCCAGGGCGTTGCTCAGCGTGGCGTTGCGCGGGTCCAGCTGCAGCGCCATCTCGTACGCCTCCGCCGCAGTGCCGTAGCGGCGCAGCTTGAAGTAGGCGTCTCCTTGACGGGTATAACCCTTAAACCAGGACGGCCGCAAGGCCACCGCACGATCGGCGTCGCAGAGCGCGCGAGCGTAGGCCTCCTCCGCACTACTCCACTGCCGGGCCGCCTGTAAGTAGGCGGCGGAGCGGTTGCTGTACAGGGCTGCCTCTAGCTCCACCGCTGCCGAGCGCGGCGCACCGTCAGCCGCGGTGTCGCTCTGGCCAAGCGCGTCAATTGCGGCAGAGTAATATCGAATCGCCTCAGCAAAAAGTCCAGCCTCGAAGGCTCGGTTGCCGTCCTCCTTCAGCGCCTCGCTTCTCGACGCCGGCTGAGGCGCAGCGGCGGCCCGCAGCGGTGGTGTGTCGAAGGAGACAGTGCGCGCTGACACCCTCAGCGACGCGGCGCTGCGATCCGCTGGGGAGGTAAATAAGCTACTGAGCCTCTTGCTGCCCTCTACACCACATTCACCACCGCCACTGCTCAAATTCAAGCTTGCCTTTGTGTTAGTGCACAAGTTCAGAATGGGTTCGGAGTCTCCGCGCAAGGACGCCGAGTACGACAGGCCCGCAGCCGAGGACGCGACAGGCGAGCCAGATTTGGGTGGAGGCGCGTTGCGCAACGCGGCCGCACCAGCTGCACAAGAACGCGATGCATTGGCGCGGGTGGACGCGCGTGCCGGCACGCTGTCCGGGTCCGCCACATCCGCCGCCGTCAGGCCCATTAAGCGCATAAATGCCTCTCGATCCACCTCAGCCGACATTGCCATTACAACGTTAGCGAACCGAGGAACGCGTCCCACAAAATAAAGGAGTCTACTGCAGTTTTACAAATCGAGTGACGCCAGGTGAGACGCTGAGCCAACTTCTCCACAGCCTTGGCGAGACAAGAGAGAGCGTCGTAGAGTTACGAAGAAGAGAATTCGCAAGCGCTGGAAGCACCGCTGCCTTTTACCGTCCGCCTCGTCTGTCTGTTTGGTACTGGTCCACGTAGTCTGAAGCGAGGCAAAGAAAGATGCGCATGCAGTGGAGAAGAGAAAGAAAAGAAAAAAAGAAACGCAGAGAAAGGACAAGAGAAACCGGTGGTAGTAGTAGTAATGGAAATACAGTGAGTGGGTGGAAAAAAAAAAAATACCAGTGAGTTCCTTCAGCATCACCTCTACCAGACACATCACGTGTTGTTGTCATTTCGCTGTTGTTGTTCTTCTTGGACAGAAGCGTGCGCGGCGCATAGGTGAAGAGGGCTGCACATCTTCATTTGCTTCTAAGGCATGTGTAGTTGGTTTGTGAGCATAAGCATGAAGCTGAAATTTGAAAAGGGGAAAAAAGGAAGCACCAACGCAGATGGCGATCTAACGATCAGCTCGCGTGCAGGAAATAGCTTTTCCTGTTAGTCCTACTTCAATCTCACACCGTCTTTATTCCCTCCTCCTCCTCCTCCCTCAACCCTCTACCCAAAGACAATTGCTATATTGTACTCTGTTAAGAAGCCTGAAAGGGCATCCACAAAAAAAAAAAAGGCCGACATGATGAACAAACTCACACAAAAAGGACACATACACACCTATACACTTATATAGAAATTACAACAAAAAAAAAGAAGCAGATATAAAAACCTCTAGCGAACAGTAGAGTACCAAAACATGTAACAAAAGCAAGAGAAGGGAAAGAAAACACACACACACACAAGAACAAAGCAAAATAGCCACAGCAGTGCTGAGGGCTTAGCACGTGGAGCCGACAAGAAGAAACAAAAGGCCACGCAGGCTCGTAATGGAGAAGCACACATACACACACATATGGAGCCATGCGCGCAATACAACGCCGCCGCAGCGCTACGAAGTAGAATTCGATGTACGCGGTAGAGCATCAATCGTGTCCAAAAAGCGACCGAAGATGTCGAACTCACGTGCGCGGCTGCTGTTGCTGCTGCTGCCGCGGCGACGACGCCACGCCACCATCACGGGATGCTGCGACACCGCTGACACAAGAAAGGCCCCGCATGCCTCGACGTGGCGGGAGTTGCGCAGGAGGATGGCGTAAAAGAGAAGCTCGTCGCATAGCCACGTCAGCTCCACCAGCAGGTCGTGCAGAGTTGAGAGCGCCTCGCACCAGCGCGTCTCCTCGTTGCTGCGGATCACAGCACTGCTGCGGGTGCTGCCACCTCCAACCATTGACGACAACAGCAGCGAGTTCGGAGAAAAGGCGAGCACGTCGGCGCTGCTCTCGGCGCTGCGCATGCGGCCGCGCGTGGCGATGGTTAACGGCGTCTGCTGACGTTGGGGACGATCTCCCTCGATGCCCTCGCTGCCGCTCCGCGTCAGCTTGGCGCCCGTGACGCCGGTGACCCGAGACAACGGCCCCTCTGCATCAATGTCGCGGCTGCCTAGTTCTTCCACGGTGTCGCGTGCTGGGCGGAACAGCATGCCACTACTGTCCTCCGTCAGCGTGCTGCTAATGGTGCGGGTGTCTTCATCGCCGTTTTCGCTGCTGTTGCTCTCGTCGCTGCTGGTCGTGGTGGCAGTGCTGTCGTCGCTGGAGGTGGTAGTCGAGCCGTCAGAGGAGTCCAACCGACTGCCGTGCAGCGTCGCGGCGCGGCGATCGCCCTTTACGGCGCCGCCGCCGCTGTCGTCGACGCCACCGCTTCTGCCGCGTGGCCCGGCGCCGCGGTGGCGCTGCTGGCCAGGGGTGTTGCCGCCGGAGCGGGCGCCGCTGACAACGGCGGCGGCGTAGTCCCCTGCGCTGCCCTTCGTCCCGCTCGTAGCACCCCCGGCCTCCCCCACACCGCTACCGGCGCCATCGCCATTCCCGCCGTCGGCTGCGTCGTCGCTGCGGGTGGCAAAAGGCAGGCGCTCAGCAAGCGATGTCAGCACTGCCGAAAAGCGCTGTGCAAAGCCGAGGATGTGCCGCTCACTGAAGTGCTGGGTGCTGCTGCCCTTCACCGGCTTCGCGTCGGGTCTGGTCGGGGACACCGGCCCAGCTGCCACCATCGTCGCATCCGCTCGACTACTCTGCCGCTGTGGCACTGACACGGAGACGGCTTTCTGGCGAAAGAGGAGCTGCACACGCTCGCGTGGGTTACCTTTGTTATACAGGTAGGCGTGCTCGCACAACGCGGGCCTGGCCAACTTTGACTCGTCCTTGTCGAAGTTGAGGAGCGCCTCTGCGCGCAGGCGGTCAAGGCGGACGACGAAGACGCCGACGGACTGCGGCGCCACCGTAACCTCCACCGCCGGCGAGGAGGGTAGCGTGCCGTCGTCGCTGAACGTCGCGCCCAGGACGGGTGGAAGCAGCTGACTGCCCGGCGGTGCGATTTGCTCGTCAGCCGCCGCGCCTGCCGGTGCCAGCGTCAGCACCTCCGACTGCGAGAATAGGGCGAAGACCTGGGTGTGAGTGCGGCTGAGGTTCGTGACAACCACCTTGGTCTCGGACCACCGCGATGTGTCTGAGGCCGCCGCCACGCGCGTAGGCCACGGCGCCGGCGATGCGGCCAGCGACGGCAGCGACGTGAACGGCATGCTGGTCGGCGTCGGCGTCGGGGTGCCGGAGCGGGTACCCTCAGTTGCGTCGCACGCGCTGCTCTCGGCGGCGTCCATGTCGTACTCCAGCGCCACGGCAAACGTCGGTTTGAAGGCTTCGAATTTTACGGTGAAGGCGAACTGCGCGTCGCGTGCCTGCTTGCATTTGAAGACGACGTCCACCTCGCCGAAAACGCCGTGGCCCTCTGGGATGTCGTGGAGGGCGGTGCAACTGAGGAGGAAGGCCAGCCGCAGCGGCGAGCGGGGGTCGACGACGAAGTACTTTTGACCGGTGCGCGTTGCTACGTTATGGATGTGGCAGACGACCAGCTTGCCTTCGAAAAGAG
Source organism: Lotmaria passim (assembly GCA_037349495.1). Taxonomy (NCBI): domain Eukaryota; phylum Euglenozoa; class Kinetoplastea; order Trypanosomatida; family Trypanosomatidae; genus Lotmaria; species Lotmaria passim. The sequence continues at coordinate 71,434 of CP140211.1, forward strand.
CTGCCGACGAGGGAGTTGCCGCGGACGCGGTCGCGGCCGCCGTGCTACCCATGCGAGACACCGCGTGGCGGTTGGGGGAGTGGTGGTGGTGGTGGTGATGGTGGTGATGGTGCAGCAAAGGGCTGCGCTGCGGCGCCTGCGTGTGCAGGGCCATCTCAAACAAAGCCCGCGTGTTCTCCACCGCCGCGATGCTGGGTGAGAGGGAGGGCGTCGACACCGACAGCGAGTTCGGCGTGTTCAACTGCGTCTCGCCGCTGTACGGAAGAAGCTGGCGAGGCGTCGTTGCCGCCTCCGCTGCGTGGGTGTGTCGCAGTCGGCGGCTTGACGTCGCGACGGCGTTGCCGTACCACACGCTCTGCGGGATGGGCCGCAGCTCCTGCCTCATTGGGTGCACCACCGACACAGGGAACTCCAGCGCCACGTTCCCCTTGTTGACGATCTCGAGTGCGATGCGGGTGCGCGTGGACCCTGGGCCATACAGAGCCCCCATGTTGACGTTGTGCACCGCGCTGGTGGTGGCGAGGCGGTAGCCGCCGTTCATCGCGACGACGTCGAAAAGGCCCTCCGCGGTGCCTGGAACGAAGACCTCCGCGTTGATGCGCAGGTACACCACCTCGCGTGGGTCGTAGGCGTTCGTGACCGCCACGTAGCCCACGAAGGAGCCCACATCAGAGGAGAGCACCTGAAGACGCAGCGGGTGCGTCTCCCCACCCTCCAAAACGCCGCTGGTGCACGTCAGCAGCAGCCAGACCAACGGACTCTGGGAGACAACCTGCACGTTGTAACGCACGGCCGTGTTGGGCAGGTGATTTGTGATGAGAATGTTTGGATCGTAGGTGTCGTCGCGGGCGACGGAGAAGTTGGAGACGTAGGCCCCGCCGCAGCCCGGCAGTGGATCACAGTTCCGCAACGACAGCACCCAATGACGCGGGGCCGCCGCGTCCGGTGCAATGCAAGGCATAACGGTGGTCGCGGCCGCAGCCGTCGTCGCCGGCACCGCCGGCACGATGCTGCGCGTGGTAGCAGACAACTGTGTCTCCATCGCAGCCTCCGAGCCACTCACCCGTGACTGCACGGCGGTGGCCAAGCCAGTTTCGCCGCTTTCGGAGGTGGCGACCGAGGTCCCGATGGGAATTGCCTCCGCCGCGCCCGGCTCCACCGCTACGGACGGCGGTAGCGGGCCGGCCGCCTCGTCGGCAGCACCGTGTGCCGTGTGGGCGCTGCTGCGTTGACTGACGCGCGACAACGGCGGCTCGGGGCTCTCCTCACCTGGCGCCGCTGCTGCTGGCCCCTCATCGCCAATCGCGTCGCCACGCGACATGGTGGGACTTCGCGGGATCCTGTCGCTCTCTCTCGGGCTTGCTGCCCCGAGAGCAGTCGCTCTGGTGGCGCTGGCTGATGGCAACGGCGGCGGTAGCGCTGCTGCAACTGTGCCGAGACTCTGCTGTGTCAAAGGCGCAGACGCACTTAGCGTCACCGTCGGAAGAAGAGCCTCCACGCCGTCGGCGGGCGTCACCACGTGCACGCGGCTTACGTTGTAGCTGAACGGTATGTTGTCATCCACGGCAAGCACCGACACGAACTGCTCCAATGAAGAAAGAGGGAGAGACGGTGTGGAGGCGGCGGCAACGGCATCGGACCCCCCACGAGGATCCGTTGGTCGAATTGCCACCGTCAACACCACCGTCTCGCGCGGACCAAGCTGCAGGCAATGTGGCTGCGACGTCGGAAGCGCCGTCCCACCACCCGCCGTGAACGACGTCGCCATAGCAGGTGCCGGCGTGGGGATGGAGACGGAGGCGGAGGTCGGGACGGTCTTACTCGGCGCCGTCGCGGCACCGGCGTCAGCCTCCGCAGCGGCTATGTCGCCGCGCATTGTCTCCGCCGGCAAAGCCATCGAGACCGCCGTGCCCCCACCGTAGCTGCCCGCCGACGCGGACGACGACACGCGCTGCCCGCCACGCACGTCGATCTCCAGCGGCACACCGAGGCGATCGCTGACGAGCACGGCGACGGAGATGTCCGCGACGTACACGTCGAACTCATTCGTAAGGACGATCTCGCCCACGTAGCCGACCTGCGGCGGTCGAACGCCGCCAGACGCGCCGTCGGCCTGCGTCAGCCACTTCGGTGCCTCGACGCTGATGCGGCACGGGCGCAGTGACACCTTCGCCGGCGCGGTGAAGGTGCGGAAAGGGCTCAGCGTGCCGTACACCTGCACCTCCTCGTCCTCCGTGAACGGGTTAGCCACCCACGCTGTGCCGAGCCACACGTTGTTCGACACGAGAGTCGCGTTCCGCCGCTCCACCTCAGCGATGCGGTCGTACGTCCACGCAACAGCAGAGGCGTTCGCGCCCCCTTCCCCTGCCGCTGCTCCACCCGAGATACTTGTGTCATGGCTGCCCTGTCCTGCGTTCGCGGCGGCGGCAACAGCAGCTGCGGCGTTGGTGCGCGACTTGCGGAAACCGAAGAAGATGGACGCCAGCGAAGCCAAGTCGCCACTGCGCAGCACGCACCGCAGCCGCAGCCGCTGCGATCGCGTCACGGCAGCGGCGTAGCCGCTGCCCGACGGTGCTGCGCCGGCTTTGCGCATCTTGACCGCAGACGCCGAGGTCACAGCGTTGACGGCTGCTGTCGACGCTGCAGCAGCGGTGGTCGTCGCACCACCACCGCCACCACCACCGGCAGCAACGGCAGCAGTCGCAGCAGAGAATGGCTGTCCTGCGACATCTTCGCCCAACATCAACGGTGTGTCTGGGACACCACCCATGCCTGTCACCGATCCCGGGGCTGCGACGCTGGTGGGTGAGGCGAGGTGGTGGGCCCCTGCCGCTGCCACTGCCGGCCCGGCGTTCGCCGTCGGCGGCGCAGAGGCAGCAGGCGTAGACACCGGTGTAGCTGTGCCAGCTGCAGCAGCGTTTAAGGCGGCGTTGCCCGTTCCCCCAGCAGGCAGGTCGCTGGGGAAGCTGAGGTGCCGCGCGGCGGATGTCGCGTCGTAGTGCAGCAGGAGAAGTTCCAGCAACCCGTCAAGCTGTGGGTTCTGCTGGACGTGCAGGTCGAACTCGACGTCTGGCTCGGTAGCGACAAAGGCCAGCTTCAGCTCCGACAGCGGTGCCTGCAGCGACGGCTCGACGCGCAGCGGCGCCAGCGTGACGGCGTCGCGCAGTTCATCCTCCGTGTCCGTGCGTAGAATCTTAAACACCTTCCAGTAGTGCTGCCCGGTAATGCACACCGCCATGTCGTTCTCCGGATTCCACTCGTTCACGAAAAACGCCTCATAACGAAAGTTGCCCTGCGTTGTGATAAGTTTGAGGTTCAGCGTGGCGTCCACCGAGGTGCTCGCGCCAGGCGGTATCGTCAGCCGCGTCTGACTAAAGTGGATCACCGGCGGACACTCCACCTTCAGCGGCAGCGGCATCACCGACGACAAGTTCACGAGGCGGAAGGACACCACCATGTTGTGTCCAGACGACTGCGGTAGCCCGGATTTGGTGCTGTAGGAACTGAACTGCTGATGGTTGCCCGGACGGCGCAGCTGGGCAAGACGCACGCGACGGCGTCGACGCACGCGAGCCGCAAAGGCGGCCTCCTCATTGTTGTTGTTGTTGTTGTTGTTGGCAGCGTTCGCGCTCGCCGCTGTAGTCGGTGTCGTGCCGTCGTCCGCCTCAGTCGCGTCAGCCTCGTCGTCTGACACTTCCGCGTCAGCAGACGTGGGTGAGACGAGCGGCGACGTTGCCTTCGCGACCAGCCCCAGGTTCACCACCGCCGGCTCCGCGCGTCCTTCGCTCATGGACAGCGACAGTGTAACAGGCACCAGCAGGACACACTGCCCTACGGCCGGTCCGCGGTAGCGGTTGTTGTACGACCGTGGAGTGGTGTGCGACTGCCAAAAACCAGCGGCGGCGGCAGCCGTCTTTGCCGAGTGTGCGGTGTAGGTGACACACACCTGCATCGTGGCGGTGATGGTGACAAGTCGATGCTGCAGCACCGCCTCCGCCTCCTCCGCGGTCAGGGGCGGCAAGTCCGTCAGCGTCCACATAACGACCTGCGCACGGTTTGCTTGCAGCTCGACACGGCCCTTCACGTACGTGGAGGTCCGCAGCTGACTCGACGTGGGCGTGGACGTCGGCGCCGTGGGGCCAGAACGCGGTCCGGCTGCGGCACCGTCTACCTCAGAGTGAGAGGTGTGCCGCTGCTCCTCCTCGACTGCGGTGCGCACCTGCGCCTCCTCCTCCGACGTGTGAAACCACAGTGGCAGCTCGCGTGACGCCTGCGTGATGGCGGCGGTAGCGAGCACGACCTCGCGGTTACTGTGGTAGTTTGCCATTTTGATGCTGCACGACACGGGCTGATGCAGGTGCAGCTCCTTGCAATTTTCGCCGCGCACCACAGCAGCCATCGGAAATGCCAGTGGTGTGTTCAATGCCGGCTCAACCTGCATGATGCCGTCATTGAGGCGCAACGCGCTGAGTGCCACGCGAACGATCTCCTGCGCGCTGCTGTGGTTCACCACGTCAATGTTGCCCTGTGCAAGACCAGGCGAGGGCAGGTGCAGCACCAGCGCCACCACGTGCTCCTCGAGTGGCGCGAGCGTAATCTCGTTTTCGCGCACCGCGTCGTCGACCACCTCCACCAACGGCGAGGACGGCGTCAAGCCGATGCGTAGTGAGAAGCTGTAGGAGGTGTTCCGCACCGTGAACTGCGTCTTGACGTAGTGCTGCGTACACGGCACGCACCCCAGCTCTACACACCGCTGCGGCACGTCGACAAGCCCGCTGCCGACGCACGCGACCGCTCGCAGCACCGCCTTGCCGACGACGCAGAACGCGGTATTCGATACCGTCGGATTCGGCGCGACTGCCTCCACCAGCACGCCAGCGTGGATGTTGCGCGCGCGTGGGTCGACGTAGCGCGCGCCGGGCCGCAGCTGCACGTACACGCGCACCGTCTCCTTTACGAAAACGCGGCGGATCGGATGCAGCAGCGGAGTTGTGCACGACGCATCCTCGAAGAGGGCCACCTGAGACGGCTTGTTGGTGCGCACCACCAGCGCGTGCGGAAACGGGAACCGGCTGCGAATCAGGACGACCTGAGTCTCCAGTTGCGACGGCGCGCAAGGCGTGATGACGTCGCGAAAGAAGAGCTCCTTCGGCTCCGTCGTGAGCATGTCGATTTCCTCCGTTGGGTTCAGCTCCACCGTCAAGTAGTGCACATCCTCCGCGTTGCGGATATTCTTGACAGGAATGAAGTACTTCTGTGGTCCGACGCTGCGTGCAGTGCACTCCACCACAATGCGCAGCGGCTCTTGCTGCCGCACGTGCCCGTTGCGCGGGAACAACTTGAACCGCGCATCCAACGCCTCTGCCACGCTGCCGCCGCACCGCCGTGGCTCCAGCACCACAATCGTGGTGTTGCCGTCCGCCTCCACGAGAAAGCTGAACTCCGTCTGATCGTTCACGATGCAGTTGCGCAGCACGAGCAGTGGGTGGCCCATGAAGGTGGAATGAAAACGCGTGCCACCGCCGCTCGCGACGGCGCCGGTCGTGGTCAGCCGAATTGACGGCGGCGGACGAACCTGCGGCACACGCGACAGGGCGCCCCCCGACGCAGCCCTCAGAGATGTCGGTGCTGTGAGCGGATTTGTCGCCACACCGCCGCGCGACGCATCGCCGTTCGCCTGGCCTGACGCAGCCGTGGCCTTCACTGCTGCAGGGCCGGAGGTGAGCAGCTGCACGGCAGGCAGCGGATGCGGGAAGGTGTCGCCAGGCGTACGCAGCAGAATCATATCAATAGGGATGATGCGGTTTGCCTCTTGGTCGCGTGCTTCGTAGAACAAGATGTTCATCGTCTGCGATTGTGTCGCCGGGATCGACTCCTCCGGCACGCGCTTGCACACTAGAAACAGCGTGATCATGACAGATTCACCGGCCCCCATCGACGGCAGCGCAACGCCTTCGCGACGGAGCAGCTGCGCAATGTCGCTCTGTTGTGACTTGCTCTTTAATGCCTGCAGCGCGTTCGTGCTGCTTTCGTCCTCGCTCTCGGACAGCTCGTGGTCGGTGGCGCCTTGCGCACTTAACTGAGTCGACTCCAGCGCTGTCAGGTCAACCTCTTCACCCTTAAGGGCGAGTTTGTAGGCCTCGATCTTTCGCCGCGCGTTGTCCGCCTTTTCCGTCTTCTTTTTGCGAACGTAGATTTTGAGTTTTTGCTCCAGCTTCTCAATCTGCTCTTCCAGCTTTCTTGTGGAGACGGAGCTTGCACCCGTCAGCGTCATGTCAAGCTGCACGGCAACCTTCACACCAGGAAACGCGAGATACGGATTTGACGCTGTCACGCCCGTTGCTGCGTTGGAGTTGCTCAGTTCCACGCGCGCAATAATCTGTCTTCGCGAGTTGCTGGTGTTTGCCAAGGTGAACTTCGCACCCACTCGCGCGTTTGACGGCGCGCCTGCGCTGGCGCCGCCACCGCCCGTGCCGTCATCGGCGTTTTGGTTCAAACCAGCCAACGCTGCGGATGGCGACGATGATGGCGACGGCGCCGTGAGCGTGGACATGTTCGCCGACGGCGGCACCATCATCTCAAACGTCCACGAGTCTGGGCTAATCTCGAATGTGTCTGCTTTTGTCACAACAGCCTTGATTGTCATTGTGATGGAGTTTTGTATGTGGAGAATATTCGTGACGCGAATCTTCTCTTGAAGCATCCCCTTGATGCCAGGATAGAGCGTGAGCTCAATCTCGCGCGACGCGTACGGCCGAATCGTCAAGAAGATAGACTGCTTCTCGCTGTGCTCCATGCGAATGTGCTCTGCGGTGACGGAGCGTGACTTTGACAAGTGCAAGAACAGAAAGGAGTTGCACCGATTTACGATGGGCAGCTTTGTGGTCTTCTTCACGCCGATGTTCACCTCGCCAAAGTTCTTCGTTTTCTGTCCGTTCAGCTCAAACATGGTGCCGCACAGTCTGTAGGACAGGCGCACAAACCGCGGCGCCTCGATGCCGTCCACGGCGATGGAGATACCGTCCTCCTTCGTCAGCGGCTCCGTCGGGCAGGCAGTGCGAATGATCAGCGCGTACGCCTTCAGCGACGCGTTCGGCGCCAGGACGATGCGGTTGGTGATGTTCTGCGATGTTTCGCTCAGCAGCCTCAGCAGCTCCTCGCGGGCGTTAAACAGCTGCTCGGCAGATTCGTTTGTGAGGTAGCTGGGGTCTTCGCCCTCGCCGTACAGGCAGAACCTGCGCATCTCCGCCGAAATCTCCCCTAGTCTGTCGCACATGGCGACGTCAGCGGAATAGAACACTTCAATCTCCGGCGACGATGAGCGCAGGTTCAGCACCACCTCATAACTCACCTTGGACTGCACGCTGTACGGGACGAGCAGCGGCACGTCCGAAATCGCCCACAGCGTTGACGGCCCGCGACGAGCGCCAGCATCGTCTGTGGTGCTGCTACTGCCATCGCCGCCACCGAGGTCGCATTTCCATGAGTACAGCTCGTCATGCAGCTTCGTGTCGAGCGGGGCCATATTGTTGGCTTCAATATTGATCACCTGCCTGTCCTCCGCCGGGTTCGACGCATTGATAATTGTCAGTTGCTTCCGGTACATCGGGTTGACGCGCTGCGGCGTAATTTTCAGCGTGAGCGGCAGCGACGCCGATGGCGCGATGGTGAACTCCTCGCGCAGCTCTCGGCCAGCGTTTGTGTTGGTGCGCGAAATGCCCTCGACTTGGATGATCTTGCTTCGAAGCTGCACGACGACTTTGCCTTTCAGTGGTGAGTGATTTTCGATTTGCAAGGTATAGCGTTTGCTCTGCCCAACCTGGCAGTCACCAAAGTTGACAGAGCGTTGAGATACGACGATGTTGCTCGTGTACAGCATCGCAGCGCACCGAATCACGACACGCTGGCTATCTGCACGACCGGCAGACTGCGCGAGCAGCTCCACGTCGAATTTCTTCTTCGCCGCCTCTTTACTATCAACGTCGTAGGACGGCTGGTACATCAGCGTGATAGTCGTGAGCGGATTTCCTTTCTGCGCAGCAATCAAAAGCTCGTCCACGGCAGCGTCGCCTCTCATCAGCGAGAATTTACCGTCGTACTTGCGGCGATCCGCATCGGCGAGGCGCACGACCGCATCTTCGCGGCCACTAATGTTCTGCACGCGAAGCTGCGCAAACGCCTTGGTGCCGCGATACACGTCACCAAAATCGACGGACGTGTCCGGAAACGCCACGAGGTCACCCTGCGATTCGGTCCCCACGTTGACGTGAACGTAGATAAACGTAGTGTTTCGACTGTCTCGAAGGTTATCGCACTGGAAAACGGTGTTGTACTGCTGCTGCGCATTCGGATTCGCGCCGGAAGACCGCAGCAACAGCGAAAACGTCATGGAGGCGTAGCCATCGAGCAGAATGCGGTGGCCCAGCTTCGGATCTTCAAGCCTGTCCGCCTCGTAAAGCGCCACGTCCAGGCCCTTCAGCGGCATTGGCTGGTCGCGAATCAGGAAAAGCACTGGTTGACAAGAAGTGTTTGTCACAACAAAATCGACCACCTGCGTTTTGTTCGGCGCCATGGTGACATGAATCTCTGACGACGACAGTTTGAGAAATGAAATGTAGACATTCGCGCGGAAAGGTATAGTGAAAGTCTCGGTGCGCTGCTGCTGCTGCTGCTGGGGCTGCAGCGCAACACCTGTGGTGGCCGGTGAGCTCACTTGCGATGCATTTTTACCGGCACTGTTTTGGCTGTTGTTGTTGTCGTTCCCTTTGGTCGAATCTCCACTACTTTCCGCCGAGCTGTCCCTATTTCCTGCAGGCGGCAACAACGCGGAAGTTGAGGCGACTGCTGTAAACTGCACCGTGCCATTGAACGGCACTGCCGCCGCGCCCGTCACGAGGTGCGAAAACGTGGCCGGATCTGCACGAAAAGCAACGACAAGCTGCTTCTTCTCTCGCGGTGCAAGGTCGAAAGAGGAGATCACACCTACCAGATCGAATGCCTCGTTGTAAACATAGACGGAGTCGCGCAAGCCAACTTGTTGGATGGTGTCGTAGTTTTCATTTTGCAGTTGGAAACGCAACAGCGAGCTGCTAGTGGTAATATTCACGGACACCGAGGCATCTGTTTTGTTTTGTACTCGAACGGGTCGATAAGTCGGAATATCGTTCACGGCAACCTCATCAAACAGGATGCTCTTGCAATTTACTTCAAGCATGCTTTATTTGCCTTCCAGTAACACGGAAAAAAAAAAAAGAGAGAAAAGAAAAGCAGTTACACACGAAAAAAAAAAGGGGGAGTTTTTTGAGCGTCAACAAAAATAACTCGACAGCTCTGGAAGAAAGAAAGAAAAAGAGAGCGTTGCTGTTAAATAGAATGTGTGACTGGTGAAGACGAGGCTTTTTGCACAATTAACAACAGGAAGAGTACATCCACTGCTGTCAAGTACACTTTGGCTCGCTAGAAAGACACCAAAATGTGTTTAGAGAGACAGCTTCTTTCTTCTTCTTTGCTCGAGAAGAGTCCACTTTTTTTTTTCTTTTTTAAGCCGTTTCTTGAAACTGAGAAAGGCAAAAAAAAAAAAAAGAGAGAGAGAAAAAAAAGAACGTCGCTTTCTTCATCGCTGCAATCCGGTTTCATTCTTCCTGGTTTGCGTTGTCTTGCTCGAAGGGCCGATGAGCCGCCTTTCTCTATTGCCATACATGAGTCGATTTGTTGAAAACTCAACTGTAAAAAGTGAGCATGAACTGTTTTTTTTTCTCTCTTTTTTCCCTTTCGCTGTGTGTGTGTGTGTTTGTGTGTGTATATTCCTTTTTAATCACCAGATGTTTGAATTAGCGGATATTGTATTCCCTGCTTCGATTGGAAAGCCACGACCTTCCAATAATAACAATAATGTACTTTGGGAGTGTTGTAGGGCGGCAAAGTACTGCGGCAGTCCAGCTGTGTTGTCACTTTTTTTTGAAGGTGTTCCGCCGCACCAGGGTGTTCAGCACCCCTCCAAACGAGTCTCTAGCAACAGGTTCCCTATGTCCGCCAGGCAACGTGGCCGCTGCAGCGATGGAATTACGTGGCTTCATAGGAGCAGAATAAATGTACGTCAACAACGTGGCGGGTAGCAGCTGTGCCGCAACGTCGCGATCGGTGCTCGCCACTACGACTCGTGCGACACAGCACCCCAGTCGCGACAGCACGCTAACGCAGGCGAGGCTGAGAGCGACGGTGTCGATGCGACTAGCTGCCAGCTCGGCCGTGCAGTCCTCAATGGCCCGCACAACACAGCGCTGGAGAGAAAGCAGTGCGCGAGTTCGCTTCGCAGCGCTTTGAGCACCGTTTTTGCGTTTGCGCGTGCCCGCAAAGCACTTTTTTGCTAGTGTCAACGCATGGCGGCTGCGTCGATAGAACCTGTGGTGTCTGTACACCCGCGGTCTGCGGTTGGCATCGAGAAGCGTCGACAGAATACGGCACTCCTTGCGAATTACCTCTGCCGCCAGCGCTCCTTCACTACTCCCCTGCTCACTCATGTGCCCTTCCACCGCGCTGCTGTCCACGCAGACGAAAAGCGGCTTGATGTGGCAACAACCGGCTTCTCTCGTTCTCGTTTTGTGTGTGGTGTCTGTTGATGATGTTGTGGACTTCACAAGCGTCTGGCAAAAGCGCTTACTTTTTTCGTCGCAACCTTTTTTTCCTGCAGAAGGAAAAGAAAGAAAAGGAAAAAAAAAAAGTCCTCAGATGGAGGCTCGAGTGAGCAATCACCATGTTTTTGTGACTTTCGATGTTTGCTTGGTTGTTTATGTACATATATATGTGTGTATATGTGTGTTGTTCCAAGGGTCAGAGGTGAAGTTGAGGGAGTTGCTGTGGAAACACCTCTCTCGCCCCCACCCCCTGTCGTTTCTTACTCGAACAAGTCAAAGCCTCACGTGTCATAGGCTTCTTGAAGGCTTGAGGAAAAAAAGGGTCTCATTTTGTTTTTTGTCTTTTCGCTTTAGGGATGCTCTTTATCTTGTTATTCTATTTTCTTTCTTTTCCAGTTAGCAATAGTGATATGAACAGTAGTAGAGAAAGAAGCAGCAGAGATAGAGCAAGCACATCGGTATCACGAGCTGATTTACTCGCCGATCTCCATTTCCCTCAGCGTCGTCGTCGTCGTCGTCAGCGACGAGCATCCTTGCTCCCAGCGCTGGTGGCCTCTGTTTCAAGCCGGACACTTGTCTGGGTAGCCAGCCACTCCGTGACCTCCTTCATGCCAATCCACGTCTGGTCCGCAGAGGAGACCATGAAAATATCCAGGAGCTGGAAAGGTGTCGTGCTGCGTTGACGCCGCATCAAGGTGGTCATCACCCGCACGCGATCGGCAGGCGAGTCCGCGATGGAGGTGTGCGAAAAGTCAAGGACACGCACGGTGCTGGTCGCCTGCTCAACAAGGGCGACCACGGGCAGGAGAGGAAGCTTGTTGCCGGAGAGGTCCAACGACTCCAGCAGCGGTGCGTTGTGCGAGCGAAGGGCCTTGCAGAGAAAGAGGAAACTGCCGTCACCCTTTGTGCGTCCCTTGTCCTCCGCATTATACCCCAGCGAGAGGTGTCGCAAGGGCAGTGGCGCCGCCTTCTCCAGCGCAGAGGCGAGCTCGCCGACACAGTTGTCCGTCAGACTGCAGCGTGACAACTCCAAACACGACAGAGCTGATGCGCAGCTGGCGAAACCTACCTTTGTGATTTGCCCGTGCAAGTCCACGCCGGAGCAGCGGAGCGACGACGTGCCAGTTGTGTAGGCCGCCTGGCAAACGCGCTTGAAAGCGCCCGCAGGAAGGTTTGTGTGGCCGACGTCGACGAGACGCCATGTTCTCTTCTTGTCCGCCAGCGCACGCAAGACGCGCTGCGCGGCGCCAGTGCTGAGGGTGCATCTCTCCAAATTGAGGGAGTCGAGCCGGCTACACGTGACGAAGAGCTGCGACAAAGCCTCCTCGTCGTCGGTAAAACGATGCCCGCCGAGGTTGAGGTCCGTAACACAATCGAGCAGCTCAGCGCTGCCCCCAGCCAGCACGGAAAAGCACGTGGAGGTGAGTAGGTTGGCAGAAAGGTTCACGGCAAAACGCGGCCGCCAGGAAAATCTGGAGAGGGACGAAACAAACTCAGATAGGTGCGGAGAATCCAGCCAGTTACACGACGACACGTCCAGATGAATAACAGTTGGCGCCTGTGCCACTGCACGTCCCACGGCCGCCCAGTCGCTGGCCACAACAGTGCTGCGAAGGGAAAGGTGTGTGAGCGTGGTCGTGGCGCTCACATACTCAGCGACAATCGCCGAGCTGCCGACGTAACAGCCCTCAAGAGACACATGCGTCAGCGTATCGTAGCGACGCAAGCAGGTGAGCAAGCTGCGAAAGGAGACAGGCGACATGGAGCAGTGTCTGAGGTGGAGCTCACGCCAACAGCTGCAGAGCCGCGAGTGCTGCAGCAGGTAGCTCAGCTCACCTGCAAGCTCCCGTGCGTCATGTGGGTTGTCGACATTCTCAAAGCGGATGCTCCGCGCGCGTGTGTGGTGCAAAAGGCACCGCAATCCACGATAACGGCTGCGCATATCGTTGCCAGAGGAGTAGTACCCGTGCACCACCAGATCCACATCCAGCCCCGCGCAGGCCGTCGAGTGGGCCAGGCAGAAGCACAGCTCATCGCGGCAGCTCTCGACAGTCTCAACGCGGCAGCGCCCGAGATGAACGCTACGGTGAACAAAAGGAATGCCGGGCGTAGTGCAGGAGCCGGCGAGGCAGCATGGCTCTCGCACGCGGCGAGGCAAGTGGTTCTGCACAACCGGCAGCGCCACACGATGAATGGCTGCAAGCACGCTGGATTCCCTGGCCTGCGCACCTTTGGCTGACGTGGCAAGAGACTCAGTCAATAGCTTCTTCCACAACTCAAACTTGTACGCTGCATCGTTGGTCAGCTGTAAATGTTGCATCGAGACCACAAGTCATCAAACACGCCCATCGCCGCGACCCTCCCTTTTTATGTCTTTGTTGTTGTTGTTGTTGTTTCGTGCTTACTCAGGTAAAAAGACAAACACGAGAGATTTGTTACAGAAAGTTTAACTACGCGCTTCTGATAAGCAACACTGCAAGTTGCCCACATCGCCGGTTGAACTTCGGAATGTAGTGCAAAAAAAAAAAAAAGAAAGAAAAAAGAAGAGGAAGTCGCGGCATCAACATGGCAACGCTAAACAAAGGAAACAGCTGCAAAGAAGAAAAGGAAAAAGGAAAACACATGACGCATCGAAAGTGCCAGTCAAGTGGTGTCGCGCACTTGTGCTCGATAAATCACCCATTCAGAACTTCAGCAACAGGGCAAGGCACCACTTACCGACATTATTCTAGACCTTAACGTCAAAAAACTCGTTCGCCCTAGCATGAAAACACACAAAAAAAAAAAAGAAAAGCTGCCTGAGCAAAACTGCTTTTAACTGCCGAACTAGCTGATGAAAAAGCAATACACAAAGCGCAGAACTACTCTGTTGAGCACAACAAGAAGAAAAGCCAAATTTGGTAGTTTTATTGTTTTTTTTTGTTCTTGTTTTCACATGCACGCAAAGCAAAATTCCTTTTCAAAATAAAAAAGAGCAATGTTCATTCAAAGCCAGGCGCGCCAGCAGCAGCTGCAACTGAAGAAAAAACTGCAAGAGCAGAAACGTGCGCACAAGTTTGGTCATTTCGAGAACAACAGCAGCTCAGCTGCTCCCACCACCTTCCAGCTTTAGCTCTACAGGGAGAAGGCGCGTTACGCTCTTCTCGCACTTGGCTTGATAACGCTCCACGAGAACGGTCATGTCGTGAAGAAGAAAGACGCACAAGCCTGTGTAGAGCTGCACGCCGATGTGCTGCAAGAGGTCCAGAATCACTTCGATCCCGGGCGGCACCGGCGAGACACCTTTCGCTGCTTGAGCAAAGTAGATGTACCAGCGCTCAAACAGCTGCCCTTGTTCCAAGGCATTTGTGGCCCAAGTCAGAAACACGTCGTAATTGGACTCCTGGTGGGTCCACGACTTGGCCTTCTTCGCGAGGGCTCCCCAAACACTTTTCTTCGGTGGCTTGGCGTCCTTAACGAGGCCTGCTTCGCCGTCAAGGGAGCTACGCAGCTCCCGCTCGACGTCCACGAACTTCTTCAGATGATCCTCCGTCTTGTCAATGTCGCCCAGCGTCGTCATGGAGCGCAACGGCTCCATGGCAGTGCACAGCGCGGACATGTATTTGATTTTCGCACCGATAAAGCGCAGCGACGCACTGCCGCCGTCTTGCAGCCACACGTCCCGCGAGACGTACAGGCTGGGAGTAAGGAAGGCGCCTTGCTGAATGGAGCGCTCAAGGAGGCGCATGAGCCAAAACACACGCGATAACGGTGCGCGCGGCACGCGGTAGTCCTCCAAAGGGATCGGTGTCGGCACGAACTGAATCGCGAAGGACGGAAAGAGGCTCGTTTGCTCACGCGACCACCGCGATCGTCGCAGCATGTCAATCTTGCGACGAATCTCCTCCGTATTTCGCCGCGTCGTCCCCGCCAAGTCGGGCGGCAGCACTTCGACGATGGCGTCAAAGCGGGTGACAGCAGCGGTGTACATCTCCACCGCATTTTCCACGTCACCGGAGAAGTCGAGCGCCGTTGCTTGCTGCAGCACCGCAAGCGCCTCCATCAGCGCCTCCACGCTTGTCTCGGTATTGGCCATTGGAATGGGAAACCGATCAAAACAGCTTTTTGGCAAAAACCCCTACAACTCAGAAAAGACGTTAACAGGGAGCTTCAAAGTGTCTTGCCCAATGGTAAGCAGCAATTGTGGAAATTAATAAAAAGAAAAAAGCTGAGTTGCCTCATATAATATAATGGTAGTTCCGTCAGAGGCAAGAACCGACACGACGAGAAAACGCTCCTTACAAACACACACACACACACACTATTGCAGTGTATGTTCGCTGCGGCTCTCAGTCACCAACAGAAAGAAACCCTCAAAGCACAGAGCAACACGGCACCCATAAATGCACATTAAAAAGACCGATGAAAAACAAACAGGAGATAATTTTGGGAAGAAAAGGCACGAATTGAAAGGGAAAAAAAAAGGTGAACGAACGTTCCGCTAAAACTCCATTGAGGTCAACGCTAGATGGGCATCGAGGGAACACCAAATGACAGCAAGGAACACCGTGAAATATGATCTGTGCTCCCCAGGTCACCGTACTGAGAATAAAGAGGACGCTGCGCCTCTGAGAGGCAATAGAAACTAGAGCACGGCATGAAACCCGCTCGGACACCAAGTCTGACGGCAATTTCTACCAACCCTCAGTTACCAGGTGCGATCACACTTGTCGCTCGGTGCCTAAGTCGGCAAAGCACGTTCTCTCTGATAATGCGGAGAAGCACTTGAATAAAGTAATCACTTTTAATTTGTTTGTTTTCAGCTTGAATAGTAAAATGAAATAAAGCTACGCCTTACGTGGTAGCGCTCATCACATCACGAAGGTTATTAGCGGAGACGGCGGGCCTCACGCTCGGTCTCCATGAGGGAGAGCATGTCGTTCTCCTTGCACGGGCCCTTCACGTTGCGCACGATCGTGCGGTTGTAGTCCGGAGAGCTGGACTCGGCCAGCAGGCGCACGCGCACCTGCGTCACGTTGCCGCGGGAGCCAGTGCGGCCCAGCACCTTGATGATCAGGCCAACCTGAGCCTGGTCGGTGCCGGCGGCCACGACCTCCTCCACCTTCTTGGTGTCCTTCTTCGCGTCAGCCATTGTAGCAGTAAGGCTGGAAAAAAAAAAAACGTTGAAGAGAAAGGTGAGCAGAGCACGCCAGGAAAGAGGGAAAAAAGGGAAAGAGGAGGAGTAAGACAATGAGAAAGCACGTATAGAGGGAACACATGTATGAGGATGGAACGGCGCAGAGGCTCAGAATGACGTGCAGGGAAAAAAAAATGGTGCGTTCACTTTCGTTGGCCACTCAAGTTAATTGGTGGAGACAAGGAACGGCAAGCCGCATGGCTGCAGTTGTGGATGAGCTTGAGTTCCAGAATGTGCACCGTAACTGACTCGACACTCGCATACAGCTCGAAAAAGGTTGAAAGACCAACCGAGACGAATAAGCTGCCATGGTATTAACAGAGCAAATGAAGCTCCTTTAATTGTCATTTTTCTAACAAAAGAGAACTAAAAAAAAAGGGAGAAAGAAAGCTGTCACAGAAACATCTGTATTAGCGGAGACGGCGGGCCTCACGCTCGGTCTCCATGAGGGAGAGCATGTCGTTCTCCTTGCACGGGCCCTTCACGTTGCGCACGATCGTGCGGTTGTAGTCCGGAGAGCTGGACTCGGCCAGCAGGCGCACGCGCACCTGCGTCACGTTGCCGCGGGAGCCAGTGCGGCCCAGCACCTTGATGATCAGGCCAACCTGAGCCTGGTCGGTGCCGGCGGCCACGACCTCCTCCACCTTCTTGGTGTCCTTCTTCGCGTCAGCCATGATGTTAGGAACAGCTTTTGAAAGAACTACATGTTGAGTGTTTTAACACGTGTGTCGCCCGTTGTATGGCAGGTCGAAAAGAAAGGAGAAAGAGGACGAAAGAGAGAGGAAAGTTGCGCGCAGAAACGAAAGCCTCGGGTTGGAGTGCTGCGTACACGTACGCCGGCGCCAGCAGCATCGACCACTAATGTACGCCAACGCATCAGCAAAGAGAAGCACACAGGAGTCACTAAAAAGAACTACTTCGCCTTTTTTTCGCAGAGTAGGTGGAATCCGTCTTCTCGACGAAGAACAAAGAAACATGACTGGCGAAGCCTTCAACAGACAGAGGCTTTTACAGCCTGGGAGAGCAAAAGGAAAGAGTAAACAAAACTCTCCATCCCACCCTTTTTTGTGTGTGTATGTGCGTCTAGTCAAGATTTTTTTAAGGCAGAAAAAGCACACATATGAAAAGGGGAAGAAGTTCCCCCTCCCCCTTTTTTTGGGAGGAGCCATTTGCTTTTTGTTCATTGGTGACAAGGACGTACGTTAAAATGCGAAAAACAAAGGTAAAGAAAGGAAACAAGAGAAAAAAAACTCTGAAAAGAGAGAAGGGATTTTGTGCATTTGCACACTTTTGAAATGCTCAAAGAGAGAGTAAAAAAAAGAAAAGAAAGGCGCGCTTTTCTTCTTTCGTGGCCGGCTCTTAGCCATTTTCCCTATTGCAAGCATTTCACATCCGTGCCTCAAAGAACATTTGGGGGAAGAGCTTTCTGGAAAGACCCCGTGAACAACACACGTGCCACCACCATCCTTATCCTTTCAGAGACTGGAGCAACTGATCCACGAGGATCTGACGCTGTTGCGGGCTCATGCCTAATGCGCACCGAGTGATGTCAGGCGTGCCGGGACACTTGATCTCGTGAAAGACGTACGTGCGAAGGTAGCAGTACGTGAAGATCCCCATCAAGCCTTGGCAGTCCATGCGGTCCGTCATGCCGCCGTGGCCGGGAATGAGGTCTCCGAAGTCCTTTAGCTTAAACGCGCGCTTCAAACCGCTGGCGAAAAAGCCACCAAAAGGAGCTAGGAGAGATGCAAACGTCCCCAACACCAATGCGTGCTTCTGTGCTGGCGAAACGAGAAATGTCGTCAACGCGCCACCAGAGAGCTGCTGCACCCAATGAGGGAAGGCGACCTCCTTCTGTAGAAAAACAGGGTTGCGTTCGCATTGCGTGTTCACCGTGTTTGTGAAGCCTACTGCGGGACAATACATCTGCGGGAAGTAGCTCAGGAAGCCGCAGAACCAGAAGGCCCAGATAACAGTAAAAACAAAGGCGCCGAGAAAGCCCTCCACCGTCTTTTTCGGGGACAAGGAGAGCAGCTTCGTTCGCCCGAAGCACTTGCCGAAAATGTAAGCCCAGATGTCGTTATTCACGACGCAGCTCACCGGCAGGAGGAACCAGATCATTCCGCGCACCATGTTGCGCATCTCCCCAACAAACTGGGCCTGCGTGATCACGAGCACCATCACCGTCCACGTGAGCTGGATGAACTGATACCGATACATCCCTTTGCGAAGACTCAGCACAAAGATCACGAGACCAAGCATCACCACGCAAAAGGAGAGGAAGGGCATGACGTCGTACACGTCGTCAAGCCAGGGGAACGTGTTCAGCATAGGCTCATGAAGGCAAGACATGATGATAACCAGGTAGGTAGCGAGAAAAAAGTACCACTTGATGAACACAACGGACGGCAGCTGACGATCTTTGCGCACACTCTGGTTGATGCGCGTCACCTCGTAGTACACCGAAGTCATGATGACCATGAGCAAGAAAATGCCGAAGCGAATACCCACCGAAATCCATGCAAGAAAAACGTACGCCATCAAAATGGTGAAGACGGTGCGATTGATCACATCTTTGTACCCCATCTTTTTCTTTGACTCCTCTAAAGCGCCCGCGCGACTGTCAGTCGAGGCACTCTTCTCCTTTTCTGTCCCGGCAGCGTTGCCGGTGGCATCGCGGGTTGCTTTCGTTGAAATGAGCGGTGAGAGGACCACGCGCTCTTTTTTCTTAGCCTCCATTTTGTTTTCAGAGAAAGAAAAAAAAAGCACCAAGAAGCAACAGTTGTGTGTGGAGGTGCTAGAAAACGTGTGTGTGCGTGTGTGTATGTCTAAAGTGGAAAAGAGGACACCTATGGCTGTCGTAGTGCGCAGACGGTGTATGGTAAATATGCAATGCGAGCGACTCAAAAGAGAAGAACCTAAAGTGACTTCACTTTTCCTCCTATTCCCTTTCTCGGAAGCTTCTCAAACCCTCAAGCAAAAAAAAAAAAAGAAAAAAGAAGAGAATAAAGCAAAAAAAAAAAAAAAGAGCAGCAGAGCAAGATTGGAAAAGACCCGCTAAGAAGCCTGTGCCTGACGGACGACTGTCTCGTTGATGATGAGCACGACAGCTATTGCGAAACTTGGTCGTTTCACCAAACTGCGCTCCAACAATAACAACCCTCCAAAAAAAAAAAAAGAGAGTTGTTCTGTCAAAGCAATGACGAGAAGAAAGCCGAAAGTACCGTTTTTTTTTTTTTTGGTGAGTGCAGTAACAACTTTTCTCGCCTTCTCCTTCTCTTCGGATAGTAAAGAACACATGTTTGCAGTTACTTGTCACACAGAAAAAGGCTCCTGGAAGTGTGTAGTGTTTTACTTTGTCCCGCCGTTTAGTCAGGCGCCCTTCAATCGCATTTCAACAGCCCACCTTCACCTATGTGATGGCGTTTAACACTAAGATTATAATCACAACAAGGAGTTCGGTAAAAGGGAAAGAAAAGAACGTTAACCCATCGAAGAAGAAAGTACTTGGCTGTGAATGACACCGATGAAGAACGGGAACTACTTTGATCTTCTTTTTATTTCTTTCCTTTAACGGAAGGGGAGCCATTTTATAAAAAAAAAAAGCGATAAGTAGACGAGCACTAAATCTAATTACGAACAGAGCAATATGCTACAGCACCAAAAGCGTAGGCGAAAGGAAAAAGAAAAAAGAACTAAGGTTCGTCAAGACGGCTCCCTTTTCTGCTGTCGAATATAAACTCCATTTTGCAAACAGAAAAAACAAGGAATTGAGAGCTTTCTTGAGTTCTTCTCTTGGGAGTATGGCTGTAAATGCGCATGTCTTCCTTTTTCTCGCACGAACCAGTCAGCTCTACAACAATAAGAACGCATATCCATCCGTAAAACAAAGTTAGTTCTGCACAGCAAAAAAAAAGGTTTTCCCGAGGTACACATTTAAGAGCCGTATGTTAAGAAAAAAAAAAAAAGAGGGAAACGAAGTTTGAAACGTGGGAATACAACCCCCTATATATATATATATATATAAAGACAATAAAAAGTAATTCCAATCCAATCAAGGCGAAAAGACAAAAAGAAATGACAAGAAACAGTGCCTTGCTGGAAAACGGACGCACAGCTTCTTCTTCTTGGCACTCTCTCCTCCTGCTTTATTGTCGCTAGCGCGCAGTATCACGGAGAAGTCGTCAACAAAGAAAACGGGGGCACAGGAAAAAAAAGGTAGGGACACGTTGTCACGTAAGTGACCACATTTCTCTCTCTTTGGTTCGTTGAGCAATGCAGTTAAGAGCGAGAGAAAATAAAAAATAAATAAATAAAGTGTTGTTGTGGTTTTTTGCTTTTTATATGTTACGCGACTCCGCAGCGGCGCTTTAGCTCCTTCTTCATCATCCTTGTTTCGCTGTTGCCGCCGTTTGTGAGGACGGACGAGTTCTCCACAGCACGGCGGCCGAGGTAGTGAATTGTCTCCCTCACAGGCCCGTACGGTACGTACTTGTACACGTGGAAGCCGGCCTTGGCGAGCGGAACGGTGAGATTGTCGCGCATGCCGAACAGCTGTCCAAAGAACACGCGTGACTGGATGTCGGGGTGCTTCAGCACCTTCCCGGTGATAATCTCGAGCGATTCCTTGTTGTGCGTGCCAAAGAAGACTTCATGCTTCTTGTTAGGCTCCTCCTCAAACTTCTGGAGGATTTGCTCGGCAGCTCCGTTGTAACACTTGTGTGTCTCCTCGATCGTTGGCCAGATGGGACTTGTGTAGCCGTCCTTCTGCGCCGACGCGCGCTCCTGCACCATGTATGCGCCACGGACGATCTTCCCGCCCCAGTGGAAGCCCAGGTGACGGGCGCGGACGAGGTCGTTGTCGATACGGTCCTGCGCGTAGGTGAGGTAGCACTGGTACGTGTTGTACACCACGGGCACCTCCTTGTTGTACGTCTTCTGCAGAGTCACCACGATGGCATCGATGGCCAGCTGGTAGAAGGTCTGCTCCGCATCGACCAGCACGCGCACATTGAGCTCTTTCGCCGTGTTTGCGATCAGCGCAAGGCGGCTGTTGACGTTCTTCCACAGCTCCTTCTCCTGCCCGCTCATCTGCGGGAGACCTTCAACGAGCGCCCTCTGTACGGGGGTGGGCTCCAGAGCGATGAGGGCCTCCGTCAGCATCTCCTTGTACTCGAAGTAGTTCACCTTGCCCTCTTTGCGGCGGTCCAGCGCCGCCGCAATCGCCTGGAACTGCTCATCCGTGAGCTTGTTGTCTGGGTTGTAGCGATCGAAGCCGGCGCGGAGCTGCTCGTACGTAATGAACAGCTGGTGTTTACGGTGCACGCCCATGACCACACGGCACTCCTCCAGCTTCACAGTCTCGTTCTCGCCCGTAAAGTACTTGCTCCAGCTCTGGTGCACGGACAGTAGGATAGCAGAAACGCGCGCGAGGAGCTGCGGGTCGCACATGCCGGTCACCTTGACCGCCGCCACGCCGGCTGAGTCGCGAGGACTGTAGAGGGAGGCGTGCATGACGCACATCATGTACAGTTTCATGTTCTCGTCGAAGACGCCCTCGTCCATTGGGTACTCCACGTTGCACTTCGTAACGAGCCGAGACATAGAAATCTCGGGGCCGACAGCCAAGCCAGGTTGGGGAGCAAAGCCCTCCGGGTCGGCCTCCGCTGCATAGTCGAGTACCGCGCCGATGTTATTCTTCGCCATCTTTTGGATCGTCTCACGCAGCTCCTGGTCGTTCTCGCCGGCACAGAAATAGTTGTAAAACGACTTCTTTACAAGAAAGTTGTATGTAAGCCTGGTGCCGAGTACCTTCTCAATCTTCTTCAACACCTGAACCGAGTTCATGGCGAGATAGTTGACGCTGCAGAGACGCAGTAGAACCAAGGCCTTGATAAGGTACCAGGTCGAGCGCTGACGGTACGTCGTATCGTCGTTGAAGTCCGGTATGCAGGGTGCCTTGCTCCCACGAGCCTGCATGGTGGCGCACCGGACTGACGAAGCAAACACGCCAACTGCGGGCGGTAGGGGGAAGAAGCGACGCATGATTTGAAAACGAATTATATAAAGGGGGAAAAAAGGCTACGAAGATGAGAAGAGAAGAGAGAATGCGAAGAAAAAAAAAGCGTTAAACGGCGCGGATACTGCCATAGAAAGAACGTCGATGTCATAAAAGTTGAGGAGTAGAAGAAAAAAAAAAAGAAATTAAGAGCAGAAGTTTCGACAAAACCAAAAACAAATTGGACGCATAGAAATATGAAGAAAAAAAAGAGCATGCATGTGAGAAAAGGGGAAGCAAAGACAAAAGACGAGAACAGTAACCGTTTCGTCTCACAAACCGGCCAAATGCATGTGCAGCCCGTGTACTTTTCACTTCAATGCTCAGCGCTTAAAAATGGATAAAAAAAGACACTTCTATCATGAGTGCTGAACAGCCCTCAAGTGCGCCAGATGCACCACATTGAGAGAGGAAGACATCCCTCATGCTTTACGTCCGTAAAGGCTGATAGCATGTGCAATGAGCCCAAGTAAAAAGCACGAACCTAACTACTATAAAACTTCAGATGCGCCACTGTTTCAAGAAAAGAAAAGACTGCAAAGCACTGCTCCACCTGCCTGTGTAAAGAGACAAAAAGCGTTGGGTCCACCTTGAACCTCAACTTTGCGTTACTTGACCTGGAAAGGGTGTCACCGAAGCAAGGACGAAAAAGAGAAAAAAGGCGACGACTCATTAAAGAAAGTTTGCTTTCACCCTATCAAGCTCCTCTTTTAGCTGCGTATCTACCACCAAGTCGGAGGGCGACAGTGGCGCACCAGAGATGGGGCACACCTGATAGTGCGTTAGGTAATCTAAGATGACATCTTCGTCGAAAACGTACCCCGTTGACGACAGCACAGGAGTGGAGCGGATCATTGCGTGCGAGAGGGAACAAATGTACCGTGCTGGTATTGAGCGTGGCGGAGGTCCATGCCGCCAGCGCGTCAGGTCCGGTGCAGCCACTGCGGCCTCCGCCGCTTCCTCTTCGCTATGGCTGGCAGATGACGAAGAGCTGCCATCTGCGTCGACAGCGTCAAGAAGCTCGACCGTGGCTGCATCGAGCTTTTCACTTTGCGACTGCCGCTGTGCAAGTATTTGGTAGCGCCGCTTCATCCGCTGTCGATACGAAGAGCGGCATTGCCGCGAGCGAGACCTACGACGACTTCGCGAGCGACCCCGCTCACGACTGCGGCTTCGGTTTCGGTTCCGATTGCCGCCACCGCGCAAGGTGACCTGGTCTCGCTGCCAGTCCTGTTTCGGGCCTTCACTCCCCAAAGAGAAGCGTTGTGCGTCGACCACAGCAGAGTCGCTCTCGTCAATTCGAAGAACGGGCCGCAGCGCATCGTATACAGGGCTGAAAATATCCAAGGGACTGCTGCGGCTCTTTGGATTGCTCAATCGCTGCGCCACCCGCTGCTTACCAGCACAGTCGAGGTGAGCCTCCCACAGCTGCAGAACTGCAGCTTCGGGTGCAGAGGAATGCGAGTTGATCACCAGCCGCGCTACTTGAGCTACCAGTTCCGCAAGCATTCTCTCGCCACCGGCGGCAGCAAACGCAGCCGCGTCTGCGGTCACACCTTGAATAATTTCCACCAAGCCACTACCGTTATCAACCCAAAACTGATGACCGTCACCGCTGCGAAAGGTTAAGGTGGCCGCCACATCCACGCACTGCTGTAGCAGCGCCGCGTGCGGAGTGGTGAGACGTGGTTGACTGGTAAGTGCTCTCATGAGTGAGACGCACACTATGCCGAGGAAGCCGTGCTTGAGAACGGTCTTGCGAAGCATGCCGACAAACTGATCCGTCTGCGTCAAAAGAGATTTGAAAAGTAAAAAGTGTTCGCGGAGCTGCGCCTCGCTGTTGACGTCGCGCTCTGAAAGCAGACGAGTGAGCCTAGACATATAAATGACGGCATGTTGGAAAAACTCGTATTGAATCAGAAAAGAAGTAATCTGACCGACGTGATACCGGTATGGTCCGGCAGACAGACGAAGTGAAGTGCCGGCCGTGTCTCTAGAGAGCGCCTTTTGATTGTTGCTTCCTATGCCGAGCCGAGAGTGCAACTCGTCGTAGGTGGTCCAAAAAGTCAGCTCATGGAGCATTTGTACCACGCGGAGAGAAAGATACGACTGCAGCGATCCAGAAGCCACCGGAGCAATACCAGCCATGGTACCACCCACGTCGGCGTACAGTTTTACAAGAACGTGCACCGTGCTTTGTACACTGCCACCGATAAATTCCACCAGATCCTTCGCCTTCATTTTCGCCTCCCCTGCCGCCAGAACGATCAGAACGAGGTAAGAGAGTATCTTCTCTCCTTCGGTTTCGGGTCTCAGGGGAGCGCTCGAGGATTGTGGAGCTGACAGTGAAGCAATACTCCGCGTCACCACAGACTCGATGGCGTCACTATGAGCCTCTATGAGGGAAAAGACAATATCTCTGTGAGGTGCCTCGCTGCACAAAAGTAAGCCCAGCCTGATGCTCAGCACCGACTCTTCGGAATCTGAAAGGTCCGCGAAACTAGCAGAGAGCTTTTGGAACAACACATGAGAGCGAGGTATGATGACGGCAGAGGTGGTGCTCAGCAGCCCAATCAACGCCTGCAACTGCGCGGAGGTGAGCTGGTCACCATGATTGCTTTCCACGATACTCTCAACGAGCGTGTCCATCGTAGACATGCAGTCTCGCTGTTGTAGTCACTAGTGCTGACTTTATGGTCTCCGTATGCAAACGCAGGCCAATAGAAAAAAGAAAAGCAGCAAGGGCGTAGGTCAAAAAAAAAAAAACAGAAAGCCAAAAGTAATTGCGCATTAAATTGCAACATCAAAAAAGCAGAGAGCAAAAGATGATATCAAAGCAGAGCAATAAAAAAACTGCCTTGGGTCACCTTCACGCACATGTAGCATGCCTCCACGGCGCCGCACACCTAAAGAGAGGAAAAGACACTCACAGAGATTCTTGAATGCTTCACTTATTACTGCTTTTCTGTTGTTGTTGTTATTGTCGCGTTATATAGTGTCAACAATAACAAGAGAAAAAAGAAAGCCAATAGAAAAAAAGTCAAGGATAAAAAGTCACAAAACGATTTATCACATCCAAGAAGACCTTTCTCCGATTTATGAAATGACATCAGACACCTAGTTGCTGTTTTATTTGGCAGAATGAGCATCTAATAATGTAGCTAAATAGGAGAGCTTTATGAGCAGGAAAGAGAATAGAAAGGCCCAAACAAATTAGTCTGATTTACAGGGACGAGAGCTCGAGCATGACGAAGACCTTGAGCGCTGGTGGAGAAGCTTGTGTTTCTTGTCCTTATTGTCCTTTCCAGGTTCAGCATAGCACCTGTGAGGCCCCGGCTGAGGGCACCCCGGCGTAGGAGGTGGTTGGAAGTGAGCTTGCGGCTACGCATAGCCCTGAGGCTGACTGTAGCCGCCAGTTGCGCCAAACGGAGCGGACACGGTGTTCCCCTGCGGCAGCAGGAGCTATCCGTAACCGAGCGGCTATGACTGTGTTGTTGATTTGAAACATACGCTTCGACAGAGAGGCACCTAAATCAGAAAAGAAAGAAGCCTGATGTTCTTTTTTTTTTTTAAGTGAGATGCGGCCCAAGGCAGGCAGAAAGAGGGAGAAAAAAGGTCGGAAGGTAAGCGAGTCCCTGAAAAAACAAAATTTGACAGCAATAGTGACGGCTAAGGAGAAAAAAGGCTCCAAGAAGGTGCCCACAGCCCAATGGCAAGAGTCAGTCTGCCCTTTTTGTCTTTTTCGTGTGGCACGAGCAGCAGGCGAAAAAGCTCCAAGCGTAGCAATAAATGCCTAGCTGAAAGAGCCTTCACTGAACACCCAAAATATAGCGAGAGAAAAAGAACGGTTCTCTCAAGCGTCACTCAGTACGTAGCAATTGGTCATGGTAAGCAGCTGCTTTTCACATCTGTCAATATGAGATTTCAGTGAAGAAAAAAACGAAGAAAAACAGACAATAAAAACACGTCGTATCGTTATGCAGAGTGGGAAGAGAAACTAGATATTGCTGTAACACAACAGGCCTGTGTGACAGTTTAAAAACTCAAAAAAAAAAAAAACATATTTACATGGAACTGAACGTATTGCAAAACACAGTCACTCGTTCATCTGCCAAGCACTTTTTGCTAGTAAAACAGCGCAAGGAAAAACAAGGATGTAATTAAACGCAATTTTGGTCAACACCAAAGAGCTACACGGGTCGTGACATCTCTACAGTCGCTGCTTCATAACTACAAACATAGGTAAAAGGAAAAAACGAGTAAGTTCCAAGAAAATAAAAAAAAAAAGGTCAAAAACGAAAGTGGAAAAAAGCCGCGTCGGCGAATACAGAAGAAAAAAAAGCACTAATTTACAAGTACCACGCATGGCTCGCGAGAAATAACGTAAGATACATCAAATAAGAGCACAAAAGTCACAGTGAAAGCAAGAAAAGTGATCGCCTTTCTTCTACAGGAACTGAAGCGCAGTTGTGTAATTAGGAATTGTGGCACCGTTGTCGGTGAAAAGTAGCAGAGGTGGAAAAGACATCTGTTGAAGAAGGCGACGTTACGTGATGCGAATGCGGTAGACGTTGCCGTTGTCGTCACCGCACACCATGGAATCCTCAACAAAGCTCGACGTCGTGTACACGCTGGAGCGCAGCTGCAGGTCAATGAGACTCTGGCCGCTGTCATCATCGCAACTCAGCATGTGCAGCTGCCCGCACGAGTTGAAACAGAACAGTACGTTCTGATAGTCTTTTCCGCCAAAAACCGCAGTCGTCCACAGTACCTCGTCCGCAGTCGTGAACGGTGTTGCGACGGCAGCGCTGCTAAACACGCGCAGTGAGGCGAACGAGGAGCCGTTCCACAATATCACCTTCTGCTCGCAGCACGTCAGCAACAGACTGTCGTCCGCGTTGAAGGATGCCTGCCACACCAACGACTCATGGCCACTCAGCCGCGCGACAAGTTGTAGGTCTTGTGAGCTGCAAATGAACGCGCACCGGTCACAACTACGAGAAAACGCAACGACCTCGTTTTTGGTATGCTGGGTTCCAAGGGCAACGATGACGCCTGGCGACTCGCACGGGATCTCGGGCAGCACAGCGCGTAGTTTTGCCTTGGAGGCTGTTATTTTGCGCACAAGATTGTCCTGGCACCCACTATAGAGGAGCTTTCCGTCCCAGCTAATAGCAACCGCCGTCACGATGCCAGGGTGCTCGAAGAAGCTGCATTCCAGACCAACGGTGCGATCCCACGACACTAGGAAATTATCCCGCGCAGCAGTGACGACATGCTTGCGATCCGGCGAGAACGAGATTCCCAGCAACGAGTCCTGGTGGCCGACGAGGCGCCGGACTTCTTCTCCGTCCAACGTGCACACGTGCGCGATGTTGTCGTGCCGATGTGCAACCGCATACAGCTCCCCGTCCGGAGACAGCGCTATGCATTTGATTCGGCTCGATTGACTAGGTAGGTTTTTCACCTCCACCCCACGCATTCGTATAGACCCTTTTTTTGTGGCCACTGGCGACGGCGAGTCCAGCAACTTCACTGACGCCTCCGTCAGCTTCTGTTGGACGCTCTCGTCGCTAGAGTCGGAATGAGTCGAGGAAGAGAGCACCGCGTCGTTCTGATCGGCTTGCAGACAAGCATCGCCGTCTTCAACGCGAATAAAGAACGATACGAACTCGCTTTCGTTTAGGTAGCCGTCCTTATCGTGGTCTGCGGCAGCCATCATAATGTCCACGGATGCGCGATTTGTATCGTTGAGTAAGGATGCTGCGAGTTGCGACCCAGAAAGACTGCCTTTTTTGTTCGTGTCTATTATGGAAAAGATGCGCTTCAGGTAGTCTACCTTCTCCTCGTCCCTTTTTCGAGGTGCAATGTTCTGCAGCTGCGAGTAGATTTCGTTGAAGGAGCGGCTGAGTCTCATCGCCCGCCCTCCGATGCTGCAGCGGTTGGATGCCCTTCTTTCGCCACTCCTATCCATCTTAAAATCCTCCAGCAGAAGCACTTTCTCCGCTGCGACAGAGCTACGCTGCATGCTAATCCGCTGGAGTACCGCAATAGAAGACGACCGCTGTGAATTCTGCATAGCCGCTGCCGCGTCCGCCGACTCGTTAGCGTCTTGCTGCATGTCAGTCCACACATGATAGTTGTAGCCGGCGAACGGTTTGTCCGAGCTCGTGGATTTGTGCAGATCGGCAGGCGGGGCTGGTGATGAGGTAGCAGGCGATGCAGGATCACATGACTCTCTTCGAAAAGACACCATCGGCAGTGGCGTGCTGCATTGCTCATGCGAAACCGTCGAGGCCTTTTCCGAGACGTCGGAGATCGGGTGCGCCACACATATTCCCATCGTTTCCGGGCCTGTCGAGGGTGTACATTTTATTGTGCGCGGTAGCGAGTGTACGCGCAGGGAAAAGGATGCAGGAAAGACCGAAATGATTTAAAAAAAGAACCAAGGAGACATAGAAGGAGAGAGGTAGAAACACAGTTAGGGCAAAAAGAGAAAAGGCTGTAAGCAGCTGTTTTTTGCTGTTCAAGCTATGACATTGAAAAGAGGCTAGGCTACACTTTTGTTTTTTGTCTGTTTGCCTGTTTGAAAGAAACACCAGCTGCACAAGTCCAGGTAGCTGAAATTGTGCGAGGAAAAATGCAAAAGCGTGTGAGTTAAAAACGCCCTGTGTTCTCGTTTTTTTTTTGTTTCGCATGAATGCACTACAAGCAGGAGGGAAGAAATGAAAAAAAAAATGGCGACGTCCTTTCCCGTCTGAGGAGATGCCCATCCAATGCGACCGTACTCAGCTACAAAGCTCGAAGCGTTGAGTGAGAAACGGGCTGAACGTAAACAGGTCGTAGTCGACGTTGTTTTTTGAACCCAAGGCAATATGAGTCGTAGGGGAGATGTTCTGCTTTGTGTGAAAGAGAGTAGTGTAGAGCGGCAGGTCCAGGCACGTGAGCCCGGTTGACACGGAAGAGACCGCTAGTACATTGCCAGCGAGTGCCGCGCTACACATTCCTGCTTGCCCGCCATCGGGACGTGACGTGAGCAGAGTACACACTGGGTCCTTCGCCTGACTCAAAAAGCGGGCATCCCACACCCTCGCCTCGCCGTCTCTGGCGATCGACACGAAAGCAAAGAGAACGTCAGGAACACTGAACACATACCGAATGTCAGACCCTTTGTGACGAACCGTGGTGTCGAATCTTGATTGACGTCGAGCGCCGCCTGCTATGAGTTGCAGGGTGCCATTGCGCATCCCCGCAATCGTCAATGCAGAGGCAGTGTGGCCTGCAGCCTGCACAGCCAATGCTGTAACATCGGTGGTTGTGAAAGAGGAAACGCGCGACTTTGACCAGTCACCGGTATCTCGTTGAGAAAACTTAAAGATGCTTCTCCCTGCACCAAACCATAAGTTGGGAAGCTTACGAGCGGTGTTGTGGGCATTTGTGCACCAACAGGTTACATTGGATAAGCGAAGAGCGACTACTTGCAGCTGGACAAGCGCCACTTGTGGGTCGACAGTTGCAGGTGACTGGGGTTGCAATAAGGAAAAGGATAGAATGGCCACATGGGAGACTCCAGCAACAATCAAATGGAAGCTCGCCGCCTGGGACGACTGCACGCTTTCACTGCCCTGCAGGTATTCCATTCCTAGACAAGACTGTGGAGGGAATGGGACAGTAGCGAAGAGGACCTGCGAACAAACAGCAGCTCCCG
The DNA here is from genome assembly GCA_037349495.1 of Lotmaria passim. NCBI lineage: Eukaryota > Euglenozoa > Kinetoplastea > Trypanosomatida > Trypanosomatidae > Lotmaria > Lotmaria passim. Next base: position 101,010 of record CP140211.1, read on the forward strand.
CGTAGCGCAGTGTGTAAAGAGAACCATCCTGGCCATCAAACTTCCACAGCAGACCTAAAGCTCCATCATAGCAGCAAACTTCATGCGGAAGCAACGTCACCTGCGAGGCGCTCCAGACGTCGCACCAAGATTCTCGGAGAGCCGAGGGGTGCTTCAGCGCAAAACGCCACCTCCTCAGCTGTGTTATGCGATGAAAGCGAGTGTCAACCAGCGGATCAAACGTGTTTTGGATGTGAAGCGCATTGCATGGAGTGCTTTCGGAGGCTAGAGTCGGCGACGCAGCCACTTTGCTCTCGCTCTCCACCGCCTCGAAAATGAAAAACCCGCTCTCCGTTGCATCAGCCAGGCTGATCTCGCCATCGTGGAGAGGCAGGCCGGTCGCGTCGGACACTTTGATAAGCTTGACTCGGTGTGGGGAGAGTGGTGCACGCCGTCGAAAAGGAATGCGGCCGTCTCCGAACCACTTTTGAGGGCAGCGCACCGCTTGCAGCACATGGACGTAGATCTCACGAGAAGGGATGTATATGCAGCCTCTCCGCACCTCGATGGAATGGCCGTCGGGCAGCGTGTACTGCCTTGCCTGAGAGCGACTAGACGACGCCGTGCGCACAATCCCGCGCTGCTCTCTACGCTCGCGGCGAAAGTTGCGGCTAAGCTCTTCCTCCAAGTCGGAGTCAGAAGATGAAGATGAGAACTCCATGAACCCTGGTAGGGTAATTGAAGAAGAGAGAGCTTTCTGTTGAGTGTCCTGATGAAACATCAAGTGAGACGGAAAAGACTCGAAGCGAAAGGTAATACAACGGAGAAATAAAAACTAAGAATGCCCAAGGTTGCATTGTTGAAACAAAGAAACAAAATGGACAACAGCGAAAAGATGAAGATTCGTGATGCCGCTGGCCAAAACACATGCGCATGCTATGCCAAAAATACGCGCGTTTAAAGACTGATGTGCCGCGAAGCGCAGGCTATTTGAATTCTCCCCCTCACTTCTTTTTGCTGTTGTAACGAATAACGAGGTTGAGATGAACAAAAAGGGGTACAAGAAAAAAAAAAAAAACGTATAGCTTGTCATATGTAATCTGTCCTGATTTGGAAAGAAAAACGCTAAAAACCTCGCGCTTATACAGGGGCTACTGGCGCAATGGATCACAACACTAGCTCGCCCAAATCTCTGAAGCACAAAACGGAGCATGCAATTGGTGAGCTTTAGGGGAGGAACGTCTCCTCGTTTACACGCCGATGTTGCGCAAAAACGCTTCGTTGTTGGGTTTGCGGCCGAGGAACTTGGCGAGCATGTCGTTCGGGTCCTGGCTCCCGCCGACACCAATGATGCAGTCAACGTAGCGGCTGCCCATCTTAGGGTCAAGCAAACCGTTATGAGAACGAATATACTCGAACACATCCAGCGCAAACACCTTCGACCACATGTAACCGTAGTAACCGGCACCATAGCCAGTCAGATGGCCAAAGGCGCTCTCGAAGTGGGTGTCGTGCTCGTAGTGCAACCCTGGCATCACGCGCGGCTCGATGTCGTAGAACAGCTGCGTAGCATTCAGTTTCTCCTGCGGCTGCTCCGAAAACGGAAGGCCGAAAATGCACAGAGAGTAGGTGGCGAACTGCAGCTGACGCAGCGTGTCTCGGCCGCTGAAAGCGTTCTTCGACGCGACCTTAGCATCGATCAAAGATCGAGGCAGCGGCTCCTTCGTCTTGTAGTGGCTCGTGATCTTCTGGAGGATCTCAGGCTCCCACAGCCACTCCTCCAGCATCTGAGAAGGCAACTCCACAAAGTCCCGCTTCACTCGCGTTCCGGCAAACGTTGCCATGCGTGTGCGGCCCATCAGTCCGTGAATGGCGTGGCCGAACTCGTGGAAGAAAGTCTCCACGTCGTCATGCAAAAAGAGCGCTGGACGCTCTGCAGTTGGGGCTGGGAAGTTGGCGATCACGACGGCGAGAGCTGGCGAGAACGACGAGCCGTTGTTGGACAGTAGCACTGGAGGAACGACAGAGTGACAGCACGCGTGAGAGTACTTGCCCTCTCGAGGAAACAGGTCGAGGATGATGTAGCCCAGAACGCAGCCGCTCTTGTTGTCCTTCACCTCCAGCGTCTTCGCGTCGCTGTGCCACAGCTCAGCCCCATTGTCCACCTGGTTGAACGTCACGTCAAAGAACGCCTGGTAGATATCAAACAGTGCCTTCACCGTCACGTCCATCGGAAAGTACTCCTGAATCTCCGTCTCACTCACGTTCAGCAGTGTCTTCTTGATCTGATTCATCATGAACGCGATGTCGTACGCCTCAATCTCGCCGTTCGCAGAGAGCGAGCAGCTCGGATGCAGGTGCTTCTTGAGCAGCGCCGCTTCCGTCGCCCACTTCTTCTGCAGCTTCGGGATCAGGTCGTCCACAAACGTCTGCGCCGTCTCCGGTGTCTTTGCCATTTTGTCCGAGATGAACAGATGTGCAAACGACGGGTATCCAAGCAGCTTCGCCAGTTGGTGCCGCTTCTCGACAATCTCCTTCAGCACCGCATCGTTCACTGGGTAGGCACGGTTGTTGAACGCACGCTCCATCCCCTCGCGCGTCGACGCAACCTCACAGTTCTTCATCACACCGAAGTACGTCGGATAGTCCATCTTCAGTGTGTACTCCCCCGCATCAGTGCGCTGCAGCGCCGATAGAACGTTCTCCGGCACACCCTTCAGCTCCTCCGCCTTGAAGTGCACCTCCGTCTTATCCTCGCTGATGTTCTGCTGGAACTTCGTGCACAGCGCCGCCAGCTCCTTCTGTAGCTGGATCACCTTCTGAAACTCCGCCTCCGGCAGCTCCATACCCTTGCGGCGGTAGTCGGCCAGCTGCTCCTCCACCCAGTACTTATACTCACAGGGGGCCTTTCCGTTCGCGTACTCCGCGTCGTATGCTGGTGCCGCGCACACCTCTTTCAGCGCGGAGTACAAACGGCGGTTTGACTCAAAGTTGTCAATGGCGAAACTCTCCAGCTCCACAACTTGTTTCGTTGCCTCGTCGCGAACATCTTTGCTGGGAGAAACGCTGGCAACGACAGAGAGCAGACTGGCAGACACATCCAGTTCCGTAGCGGCAATGTCAATAGTTTTCGCGGTGTTGTCGTAGGTGCGCTCCGCAGCGGCCACCCCGTAAATCTTGCTGAGCGAGTGCTCAGCACGCGACTTGGCCGTTTTCACCAGCTCCACGCACGCCGCCGCAGACTTTGGAAACAGCGCCGCGCACTTAGACGCAGACGTCACATCAGCAAAAATGCGAGGCATTGTGTTTGACAAAAAAAAAAAACGATCGAAGACAGTTTTAAAAGGGAGAACTTGCTGTAGCGAGATAAAGCACTGAGAAGAGGAAAGAAAAAAAAAGGAAAGGGAGGAAATTATGGACGAAAAGCTGCAGTACTGTAACTCGCGTTTCGACCTCTAAGATTCCTTTCTTTCATAGCGTCAACTATGGACGGACAAACACCCTGCTAAAACAACCATGAAAAAGGTGCGGACATTACTTTGTGACCCTTGTCACATGCTAATGGGACTAAACGAAGGGAGCTAAAGAAACAGCGTTATAATAACCGACATGCAAGTTATTTTTTTTTTTTGCTTCGATAGCAGCATTAGTAGGCAACACTTATGGGAAAGAACGAAAATGAAGGAGCGTTGTGACAGTGCTTACTTAGGTGAAAAAAAAAAGAGCGTATCAATGGAGATATAAAAGGGAAAAAAAGTGCGGAAAAAGGTGTACAACATGCATAAATCCGATAGCAATAACTGCATTTCTCTTAGGAAAAAAGAAATGACTAGAAAAACGTCTAACTCCTTCTATTCTGTCTCGTGTGAGATGACGGAGAAACGTCTTTGCGCACATGGCTACGAAACGCCGCAGCTTCGCAAAAACACTTCGTTGTTGGGTTTGCGGCCGAGGAACTTGGCGAGCATGTCGTTCGGGTCCTGGCTCCCGCCGACACCAATGATGCAGTCAACGTAGCGGCTGCCCATCTGAGGGTCAAGCAAACCGTTATGAGAACGAATATACTCGAACACATCCAGCGCAAACACCTTCGACCATGTGTAGCTGTACACACTAGCACCGTAGCCGGTCAGGTGGCCAAAAGAGCACTCAGGATGATCATCAGTATCATAGTGGATTCCCGGCATCACATGAGACTTGACGGCCCTGAAGAGCTTTGAGAGTGTCTCCTGCACTACAGTTTCGGCAGAAAACGGAAGGCCGAAAACCTGCAGAGAGTAGGTGGCGAACTGCAGCTGACGCAGCGTGTCTCGGCCGCTGAAAGCGTTCTTCGACGCGACCTTAGCATCGATCAAAGATCGAGGCAGCGGCTCCTTCGTCTTGTAGTGGCTCGTGATCTTCTGGAGGATCTCAGGCTCCCACAGCCACTCCTCCAGTATCTGAGAAGGCAACTCCACAAAGTCCCGCTTCACTCGCGTTCCGGCAAACGTTGCCATGCGTGTGCGGCCCATCAGTCCGTGAATGGCGTGGCCGAACTCGTGGAAGAAAGTCACCACGTCGTCATGCAAAAAGAGCGCTGGACGCTCTGCAGTTGGGGCTGGGAAGTTGGCGATCACGACGGCGAGAGCTGGCGAGAACGACGAGCCGTTGTTGGACAGTAGCACTGGAGGAACGACAGAGTGACAGCACCCGTGAGAGTACTTGCCCTCGCGAGGAAACAGGTCGAGGATGATGTAGCCCAGAACGCAGCCGCTCTTGTTGTCCTTCACCTCCAGCGTCTTCGCGTCGCTGTGCCACAGCTCAGCCCCATTGTCCACCTGGTTGAACGTCACGTCAAAGAACGCCTGGTAGATATCAAACAGTCCTTTCACCGTCACGTCCATCGGAAAGTACTCCTGAATCTCCGTCTCACTCACGTTCAGCAGTGTCTTCTTGATCTGATTCATCATGAACGCGATGTCGTACGCCTCAATCTCGCCGTTCGCAGAGAGCGAGCAGCTCGGATGCAGGTGCTTCTTGAGCAGCGCCGCTTCCGTCGCCCACTTCTTCTGCAGCTTCGGGATCAGGTCGTCCACAAACGTCTGCGCCGTCTCCGGTGTCTTTGCCATTTTGTCCGAGATGAACAGATGTGCAAACGACGGGTATCCAAGCAGCTTCGCCAGTTGGTGCCGCTTCTCGACAATCTCCTTCAGCACCGCATCGTTCACTGGGTAGGCACGGTTGTTGAACGCACGCTCCATCCCCTCGCGCGTCGACGCAACCTCACAGTTCTTCATCACACCGAAGTACGTCGGATAGTCCATCTTCAGTGTGTACTCCCCCGCATCAGTGCGCTGCAGCGCCGATAGAACGTTCTCCGGCACACCCTTCAGCTCCTCCGCCTTGAAGTGCACCTCCGTCTTATCCTCGCTGATGTTCTGCTGGAACTTCGTGCACAGCGCCGCCAGCTCCTTCTGTAGCTGGATCACCTTCTGAAACTCCGCCTCCGGCAGCTCCATACCCTTGCGGCGGTAGTCGGCCAGCTGCTCCTCCACCCAGTACTTATACTCACAGGGGGCCTTTCCGTTCGCGTACTCCGCGTCGTATGCTGGTGCCGCGCACACCTCTTTCAGCGCGGAGTACAAACGGCGGTTTGACTCAAAGTTGTCAATGGCGAAACTCTCCAGCTCCACAACTTGTTTCGTTGCCTCGTCGCGAACATCTTTGCTGGGAGAAACGCTGGCAACGACAGAGAGCAGACTGGCAGACACATCCAGTTCCGTAGCGGCAATGTCAATAGTTTTCGCGGTGTTGTCGTAGGTGCGCTCCGCAGCGGCCACCCCGTAAATCTTGCTGAGCGAGTGCTCAGCACGCGACTTGGCCGTTTTCACCAGCTCCACGCACGCCGCCGCAGACTTTGGAAACAGCGCCGCGCACTTAGACGCAGACGTCACATCAGCAAAAATGCGAGGCATTGTGTTTGACAAAAAAAAAAAACGATCGAAGACAGTTTTAAAAGGGAGAACTTGCTGTAGCGAGATAAAGCACTGAGAAGAGGAAAGAAAAAAAAAGGAAAGGGAGGAAATTATGGACGAAAAGCTGCAGTACTGTAACTCGCGTTTCGACCTCTAAGATTCCTTTCTTTCATAGCGTCAACTATGGACGGACAAACACCCTGCTAAAACAACCATGAAAAAGGTGCGGACATTACTTTGTGACCCTTGTCACATGCTAATGGGACTAAACGAAGGGAGCTAAAGAAACAGCGTTATAATAACCGACATGCAAGTTATTTTTTTTTTTTTGCTTCGATAGCAGCATTAGTAGGCAACACTTATGGGAAAGAACGAAAATGAAGGAGCGTTGTGACAGTGCTTACTTAGGTGAAAAAAAAAAGAGCGTATCAATGGAGATATAAAAGGGAAAAAAAGTGCGGAAAAAGGTGTACAACATGCATAAATCCGATAGCAATAACTGCATTTCTCTTAGGAAAAAAGAAATGACTAGAAAAACGTCTAACTCCTTCTATTCTGTCTCGTGTGAGATGACGGAGAAACGTCTTTGCGCACATGGCTACGAAACGCCGCAGCTTCGCAAAAACACTTCGTTGTTGGGTTTGCGGCCGAGGAACTTGGCGAGCATGTCGTTCGGGTCCTGGCTCCCGCCGACACCAATGATGCAGTCAACGTAGCGGCTGCCCATCTGAGGGTCAAGCAAACCGTTATGAGAACGAATATACTCGAACACATCCAGCGCAAACACCTTCGACCATGTGTAGCTGTACACACTAGCACCGTAGCCGGTCAGGTGGCCAAAAGAGCACTCAGGATGATCATCAGTATCATAGTGGATTCCCGGCATCACATGAGACTTGACGGCCCTGAAGAGCTTTGAGAGTGTCTCCTGCACTACAGTTTCGGCAGAAAACGGAAGGCCGAAAACCTGCAGAGAGTAGGTGGCGAACTGCAGCTGACGCAGCGTGTCTCGGCCGCTGAAAGCGTTCTTCGACGCGACCTTAGCATCGATCAAAGATCGAGGCAGCGGCTCCTTCGTCTTGTAGTGGCTCGTGATCTTCTGGAGGATCTCAGGCTCCCACAGCCACTCCTCCAGTATCTGAGAAGGCAACTCCACAAAGTCCCGCTTCACTCGCGTTCCGGCAAACGTTGCCATGCGTGTGCGGCCCATCAGTCCGTGAATGGCGTGGCCGAACTCGTGGAAGAAAGTCACCACGTCGTCATGCAAAAAGAGCGCTGGACGCTCTGCAGTTGGGGCTGGGAAGTTGGCGATCACGACGGCGAGAGCTGGCGAGAACGACGAGCCGTTGTTGGACAGTAGCACTGGAGGAACGACAGAGTGACAGCACCCGTGAGAGTACTTGCCCTCTCGAGGAAACAGGTCGAGGATGATGTAGCCCAGAACGCAGCCGCTCTTGTTGTCCTTCACCTCCAGCGTCTTCGCGTCGCTGTGCCACAGCTCAGCCCCATTGTCCACCTGGTTGAACGTCACGTCAAAGAACGCCTGGTAGATATCAAACAGTCCTTTCACCGTCACGTCCATCGGAAAGTACTCCTGAATCTCCGTCTCACTCACGTTCAGCAGTGTCTTCTTGATCTGATTCATCATGAACGCGATGTCGTACGCCTCAATCTCGCCGTTCGCAGAGAGCGAGCAGCTCGGATGCAGGTGCTTCTTGAGCAGCGCCGCTTCCGTCGCCCACTTCTTCTGCAGCTTCGGGATCAGGTCGTCCACAAACGTCTGCGCCGTCTCCGGTGTCTTTGCCATTTTGTCCGAGATGAACAGATGTGCAAACGACGGGTATCCAAGCAGCTTCGCCAGTTGGTGCCGCTTCTCGACAATCTCCTTCAGCACCGCATCGTTCACTGGGTAGGCACGGTTGTTGAACGCACGCTCCATCCCCTCGCGCGTCGACGCAACCTCACAGTTCTTCATCACACCGAAGTACGTCGGATAGTCCATCTTCAGTGTGTACTCCCCCGCATCAGTGCGCTGCAGCGCCGATAGAACGTTCTCCGGCACACCCTTCAGCTCCTCCGCCTTGAAGTGCACCTCCGTCTTATCCTCGCTGATGTTCTGCTGGAACTTCGTGCACAGCGCCGCCAGCTCCTTCTGTAGCTGGATCACCTTCTGAAACTCCGCCTCCGGCAGCTCCATACCCTTGCGGCGGTAGTCGGCCAGCTGCTCCTCCACCCAGTACTTATACTCACAGGGGGCCTTTCCGTTCGCGTACTCCGCGTCGTATGCTGGTGCCGCGCACACCTCTTTCAGCGCGGAGTACAAACGGCGGTTTGACTCAAAGTTGTCAATGGCGAAACTCTCCAGCTCCACAACTTGTTTCGTTGCCTCGTCGCGAACATCTTTGCTGGGAGAAACGCTGGCAACGACAGAGAGCAGACTGGCAGACACATCCAGTTCCGTAGCGGCAATGTCAATAGTTTTCGCGGTGTTGTCGTAGGTGCGCTCCGCAGCGGCCACCCCGTAAATCTTGCTGAGCGAGTGCTCTGCACGTACCTTTGCTTACTTGCCAATTTTCCGGCAGTCCTCTACACTCTTTGGGAACATTGCCGCGCAGCCCTGCAGCGAGCTTGTGTCTGCAAAAATGACAGGAGACGACATAATCACATACCAGTGAGAAAAGAAAACGATAAGAAGTGAACTTATAAAAATGCGATTTTTCTTCCTTTTTTTTTGTCCAATGAGAGAAAAAAGATGGCTTGGTTTCAATAAAAACTTAGTGCTTTTTTGAGACAGTAAAAAAAAAAAATGAAGTAAAAATGTAACTAATTAGCAGTGTTTAACTGTACCGTATTTTCAGTGCTCGGTAAGCGCTTGAAAACTCGTATATGTACCATTGGCAACTGCGGAAGAAACCTCTTTTTTCCCTCTAGCAAGGAGTTAACATTTTCATCACTTTCTCAATACAAAAGATGCTTTCCCCCTATTCTAATAAACGTGACGTCATTATTGGAAATCGGGCTAGCAGTTCAATTACAGTTGAGATTACCTGATGAAAGCCAAAGAGAAATAAGTGCGTTTTCTCTTTTTTTTTTTTTTTGTTGTGAGGTACGTCTGGTGGGTTCTATTTGTTTTCTTCGACGCTGCTAACTCGGGAAACAAAAGTTGCACATGTTGTTCAAACGCGAAAAGAAAAAGTCCTTCTTTGCCGAAGTGCTGCTAATACGCTGCATCATCGTAAAACGTTATTTGACTTCAGTTAACTGCAATGAACAAAAAAAAAGGTCAGAATGAACTAGAAGGCCCTTGGAAGCCGTCCCTTTTTCCTTCTTCGCAGCAGAGTCTCCGCAGCTTTCACATGTTTGACGGACGCGCTTAATTTGGAAAGGAAGAAAGTAGTCGCTGAGAAGGAGGCAACGCTATGTGAAGGAAAACGCAACTAAGAGATTGAAGCTATAGTTGCATATGTTCTGCTATTCACATATTGACCTCGCGTTCGACGCCCCTGCCGTTTCTTTCCAATAATGAACTCCTGATAACAAAAAAAAAAAGACTGAAAAAAGAACTGACTTCAAGCGTTTGCGGTTGAGAAGCAGGTTAAGAGCAAGGCTGCTCAGCTTGGAAAGTGATGTCACTTTTGAGAGCGCCCGGCAGCCAACCGTCTCCAAAATCGCCACTTCCCTTTGCTCCCTTTTGCCATAATGCTAGAAAAAGAAGATCTTGACAGCTTTTCCGCCACGAAAGGCCTCCCTTGTGATCGCTGACTTTGCGAGTACGCTCAAGTAGAACATGTACTTGCCTTAACGCGGATTGCCGCGCTTTATAGTAACAAAATCATCAAAGCCATTGTCAGTTTGCTGTAAGTCGCCTTGCGCTGCTGAGAGTAGAAAACACAATTGCAGTGCTCATAGGTGCTTTCACCGCGCTCAAGCTTGTTTGTGGGAAAAAGTATTTTGTGTTCTCCGCTGGCTGCTTGCGCGTTGCATTTCTGTGAATCAAAAGCGCTCCTTTCTCCTTTCTTGCAGCGGAAACCGGGCGATCCGTACAACGCTGGGTCAAAACTTGGCAGTCAAGTGTAAGTCAAGGCACTATATAAAATGAAGAAAAAGCAAAACTCTTGTCCTCAGGTCTCAGATAGCATGAGAGACGCAATGAAGGGCCATCACATTTTCCTCTTATTTACCAACCAGAAGAAAAAACTAACTTAGACGTAGCGACAAATAACTATGCACCGTTCAAAAGTCGCGAAACTCTCACTTTATCCTTTGAGTACTACTACCGGCAAGCCCACCTTTCTGCCCTAAACTAAATAGCTAAGACGAAATGACTAGTAAACGAGAAGATTGTGGGGACCAGCAAAAACTCCAGCGGGAACACTCTTGACAAACAACCGTTTGAATCAGCAAAACCCATTGAGTGATAAAGTAGTGTCAACCGATGTGCAGATGAAGCTGTAACTTGCATTTTCATGTTACGTGAAAGATCAAAAGCTCTGTAAAGCCAGTTTCGTGCTTACGCCCCTGTCTGAATCAATCGACAAAGTTTGCCACGCGCTTGCCATTGAGAACATATCAAGCATCCACTCAAAAAGATGCGCACAAAAAAAAACTTCTACCAGAATGCACAAAAGCAACCACTCAAAACTAAGTGCTTTGACATCAACAGTGCAGTTAACCTCTGTTATTTCTTCTACGTTGTACGCGCCGGTGGGCGAAGAAAAAAGAGCTTCCTTTTTAAATACTCGAAGAGCATGCGTTGCTTTTTTGGTTGGGATAGCACTTGTCCGGTGCCAAATCCTGTAATAAGGAAATCAAAGGTGTACTTTCGCCACAAACATACGTAGCATTTAAGCCTTTTGAATTTGAGGCTCACAAAAACTGTTTTCAACCATTACCAGATGTGCGAGCGCTCATCAGTGCGCCTCACCTCACATGAGCTCCAAAAGCTCAGCCAAAAAACAGTCTTCTTTTTTCTTTTCTGGAAATATACCGAATTAACAACGTAGAAATACAACAGCAGCAACGGCACTGAAATCAGTTGCACTTCCTCTTCTCATGTCAGCGTGATTCAAAAGAAAGTGCCACACCAAATTGCAAATGAAAAGCCTCTGACAGACCTCAGTTCTCCGATTGCTCACGCAACGGTCGCCCACCTTTCGCTCTTGCCCTCCCCCTCCCTCTTACAAACGCCAGTAATCGGTGAACTCCCCCTTTTTCGTGGAGACACTCCACGCGTCTAACGGCGACGGTTGGTACCGCGCGTCGGGCCGCGCAAAGTGCTTTGATCGCCCCCGTCCTCTGTCGCTTCCGCTGGCGGCCCCTGGGTAACCCGAGGTTGGCCCAAACAGGAATAACCCACCCAGAAGCACGCCGGCAGCCCGACCCATGGAAGCGCACGTTTGCGGGTTGTAGATCCCACCCGCGAAAACGGCGAGACCCCTCGGCTGCCGGGCTGCGGTGCCATCTGGCGAAGTTTAAGGCCCATTTTCGGATTTGTCTGGCGGAACCGCGACGGGCCTCCTCAGACCAGGACACCTCCGCCAGCCCCCCGCCCCGAAACAAACCCACCAGACGTCCTCTTTTTCCCCAAGACCCTCGTTCCTAACACCGGGAACCGGTTGCCGCTAACAGCTTTCAAAACCGGGGGCCGCTAGATATAGTAACGGCCGCGGACCGCTCGTAACCGCCCGAAGAGACCTTGGAATGAAGCAGAACAGATATACCACCGACCGCGCGCAGACGACGCAATCACAGCAAAGCGAGCCCGTTGCCACTGGAAGCGGCAGCGTCCCTTGCCTCCAACGGCTCTACCCACCTGTCGCCCGGAGGGGTGAAGTCCGTAAAAAGCTATCTCGTGAAACCTGCCCCGGAGATCACGCGCGGCGGACGAGGCCACCCGCATGAACGGCACGCAGGCAAGCGTCGGACCACCAAAACGGCCCCACGCCTTTTCCTCTCTTCCCGTGCGTTACCACATCAGTCTCACCACTTTACCGTCAGGAGGCTCGTACACCGAGCACAACCTACAGAGGAATCGGGGCTGTGCATCAAGTGGCTTGACCGTCGGAAGAACACCCGTTTTGCGTTCTACGCGGGATTTCCCCGAGGCTGGAGGAAAAACTGGCGCCGCAGCGGCGCTCTATCGCGAGGACCGCCTTTCCGGCAAGACCGCCACAGAGTATTCCCGCTGTGCTTGCGAGTGCTGCGGGCAGTGGGTGGCGATAAAAAGTGTCCGGGGGTTTCGCCTCGGACACATCCTGAGCCTCACGTTCGCCGCACCGTTGGCGACGCGTTCAACGACCCGCGCTTGCCGCTGAAGGCGCGCAAAACAGAACCAAACGCCGCGCAGGGAACACCCCACGACCGCGCACACAAACCCAGCACCCAAATGGCGAAGCACCAGGCAGCCCAGCTCGACCGCCCCGCCGCAGGAAGCTACGCGGCGACCCTTCCGACAAATCGGCCGAAGCCACGGCGACACAACAGCTCGGCCCACAACCCAAATTGCCGATCTTCTCGCACACGGAAAGGCCTGGCGATGAGGAAGAAAGGAAACAGCCAATCCGGACGCTACTCCGCGGCATCTCGGACATAAGAACGAAGCGGCCGAGGAGAATGGTGTGAAAGCCTCCACGGGACAAGAAGAACCCATCCTAGCGAAGTTTCGTTTCGGAACAAAACGGCACCCCGGCTTTCACCACGGACCCCTTCGCCCGGATTACGGCATGAGACTAAAGTGGCGGGCAGCATACCACGTGCGAGAAACACCCCTTCTGCCGCAACCATAATCTTTCGACGTAGCCAACGCGTTATTTATCGTTGTGCCAAAGCCGGATTCGGGGCCCTCCTCTTTACGGCGTACTTTTGCCCTTGGTCACCCGTAATCCAACCCGTGCGGGACACCAAATCATGTGAAGAAGGAAGCCCGCCATCTCCCCTTCACCTGTACTGAGCGCCTTTCCGCCTAACACGTTCTATCGTCGCTTTCCCTTTGTGTACTTAGCGAGAAACGACTTGTGCTCCCGAGGTGTGGGTTGTTTTTCGACGGCGCGCCACCGAGCAATACGCGGATTCCCCCAAGAAACGCATACGTCACGGAGAAACCGGAACGCTCTGAACGTCACGCGCTGTTTGGCATATCGCAAATGAGCCACCATATTGGAACAACGTGTGCGAGTAGGAGCTGGAACGATCGCGCACCAGCTCCGCTGGGAAAAACGAGCTGTACGGCAAAGCGGGCGCAGGGATCAACCGTCAGCCTCCTACCCTAGCACCGCTCCGGGAGCAGCCGAACACTTTTTACTATCCCACGCAACCAGCACCTCTTCCCCATGAAACGCTCGAACGTGACGTATCCAAGGTTTGTTGGGAGGAATCTCGGCCGGCAGTTCATCCTCACTTTGCCTCCGACCGGTGTACACCCTGGGTGTGCAGGGACGTTTGTACAAAAATTCCTAAGACGTCATCGCGGAGTTAAGCCGAAGGGGCGCAGCTTCGCGACGCACGTTTTATCTCCCGATTTTGATGCGTAGTGGACGCTTGTTGCCGCATGTGTCGTGGAGAAAAGGTTGTGCCGCAATCGCCGCTACATTTGCGCGTCGTTTGGTTTCACGGTGGCGTTTTGGCGCGTCAGTGTTCAGCTTGAAGCTTCCATGGTGAACGTGGCGTGAAAGCGAATGTCGCCAAAAGGCACCTGCGCAGCGTCTCCCGAGGCGAAAGAGCAGTTTTGACAGGTGGTTGGCCTTCAATTAGCGCGCATTTGTTTTTTTATCGTGCCTTCCTCCGGTGTCGAAGCATTTTTTGGAGTCGTGGGTGCTGTCGGGATAGTCTTTTTCGATGGTAAAATGGGAGCGGTGCGTCCTCCGCCATTCGGTCCGAGCCTTTATCGCTTCGGGATTCTGGATCCGTCACAAACGCCACTTCTTGGTTATCTCATTGTGTCTTCTCCGTTTTTAGCCGGACCGCGCCGCCCAACCGAAAGGAACGGGGCAGAGGAGAGGGTGCTTTTCTATGGCGCCGGCTGGGGCTGCTTCCCTTTTTCCCATACGCGGCGTTTTGGCCTTTTTGTTGAAGGTGGGCGTCGCCTGGAATGAAATGCCTCATTTGGTGCGCGATTCGTGAGGCCGAACTGTTGGAAAATGTGGCTGTGAAAGCGACGAGGAGTGAAAACTCCGCGCTTCTGTTTTTTTTTTTTTGTGAAACGGCCGGCCGGTTTGGCCCGGGGGTTCTGTGGGGCGAGGTTGGGCCCTTCATGCCGCCCGAGAAGGACCGAAGCAGGAGAACAAGAAAAACAAGAAAACGGCGGGTGGCGACAGTTCGGGTTAAATGCCAAGAAAATATGTGGCGGCCAAAAAAAAAAAGGACCGTGTGACATCCTCATCTTCAGAAAAAACGAAAACGATGTGGGCTGGCTAAAGGGAAATAGGGTAAGTGGGCTCGGCCGGTGGCGGGGCAGACTTTTTGAGCTCATCGTCTCGAGAAATGGTGCGTCCATGTCTTGTGGAATGGGTGGAAAAGGGGTGGGGGCCGCAAGAGAGGCTTGGCCCCTCTGCGATCGGAAGCAGGTTTGGTCTGTAAAGGGGACTTTTCCCGCAAGGGAACTTTACACGACAAGCGCGAGCCGCGCCAGCCGAGGCGTCCTTTCCGTTGCGTTGTCTTCCGGCGTCTTTGCTTCCTGTGGACGATCGCCTCTCTTCGGAGGAGGCGTTCCGGGGCCTTCGGGGTTTTGCAAGGGGGCGGGGGGGGGGGGCCCCTTGTTTTTCCCAGGGCGCCCGAGCGGGGCCCCCGCCCTCCGCCGCCGAGGAGGGGGCGGGGGAGGGGGTGCGAAACGCGCCGCAGGACCAGCGCATGGCGCGGCCGTGGGCGCACAGCGCCAGCACGGAAAGTGCCTTGTCCAGCCCAACGTCGCCGCACAGCGAACCACCATATATGATGTTGACGGTGGCGGTCCATTTCTGCGTCTGTGCTGCCGCCGCCCCGCGCTCAATGATCGCCTCACCCGTCGTTGCGCAATACAACATGGTACCGAAACGCCGCACTTGAAACGGTAGCCGCGCAGCGGCGGAAAGGGTGATGCAATAGAGCGGTACCTGCGCGTGCTCGCGGTAGCCCTCCGTCTCCTTGCCCCACATCCACTGCACGTCCTCAAGCTGGTGCCGCTTCAGCGGTCACGCGTGCGACGAAATCCACCACCTGTTGTGCATTCATCTGCCTCGTCAGGTCTAGCGTGGCGCGGAAGCGGACGGCGGAGCCGGCGGCGTAGTAGGAGACGCCGCTACCGCTCACGAGCGCCGTCGCACTTTCGTCCGTGTTCACGTTTTTGTTCCTCTCTGCCTTTTCTTTCGCCTCCGCGTCAACGTCGCCGACAGCCTGGGAGCTGCAAAAAGCCGTCTCCGCCTTTTCTTCGGTTTCGTCCACCAACAGATACTGCTCCTCGCGACAACGCCGCTGCGTCGCCAGGTACAACACGTGCTCCTCCATCAACAGAAAGGACGTGTGCCGTGGGGTCAGTGAAGGGGCGGTGGCGGTGGTGGTGATGCCGGTGTGGCAGAGACAGCGCTGCGCGTCATCGCCTCTGCCCATGCAATGAAGAAGACCCTCGGCAATGTGCTGGCAGACCTTCATGAGGGTGAAGAGGTAAGATAGAAGGACGTTCTCTGCCTGGAAACAGTTGCCTAACAGAGACTGATACTGTTAGAATGATGTCGGCGTGCTAAGCGTCACGTTGAAGTAGCCGCCTCTGCCCAGCACGTCCGTCTGCGTGTAGGCGTAGACGGCCCGGATGCGGGCTTGCAGACTTTCATGGCAGAAGCGCTGCCGAATGTCAAGAACAGGTGCGTCCGGCAAGACCCTGTGAAACACATCCTCGGCCCATGTTACACCATTCGCTCTATCCCGCAGCAGCGCAAGAACTGCTTTTGGCACTTCCGGCCCTTTCTCCAGTCGGCGCCGCGCAGACTTCAACGCCTCCTCCGCGGAATGACCCGTGGATCGCTTGGAAGCGAAAGCTCTGGTGCATTTCTCAAATTCATAAAGGTACTTCCGAAAGGCCCTGTAGTAGTCCTTTGCCGCGACAGCTATGGAAGAGTAGCCGTTGGTTTGATATGGGACCAGATCGCACCGTAGGCTGCAGTTGCGCAGCTTCCCGTATGTTCCAGCCTGGCTCACCAGCAGCAGCTGCAGGTCGACGTGCGCCTCGCCGTAGGGGCAGCAGTGGAACGATTCTATCGGTGCACCAGCGCTGTCGCGGCAGCCGTCCAACAGGCCAAGCGCATCATTTAACTGCGTTTGGCTCAATGAAGGCAGCGCCGCATACGCCGCGCGCTGCGAGAGCACCAGGAACTCGCCGACCTCCGGCTCCACGAAGAGCTCAACGGATCGGCAAGAGGGGTAGGCGAGGGCCAGTAGGGCAGAAAAGGAGGAGGGACTGTCCAGCATGGAAAGGAGGAGGCCCAGCATCTCGAATACACGCTTGGCGGGATCGTCGCCCAAGCCCTTGTCACCCTCCTCGCGCACGACGCGGGCCACACGCGCACACTCGTGCAGGATAAAGTGCTGGACGCAGTGGAGGGCAAGAAGACCTTGCGTCTCGCCGGTCACCGTGCCTCCTTTCGCAGACTCGACGTTTGCTTCTGCGGCTGTCTCCTCCTCTTCCTCGGCTTTGACGTGGATGTCGTCGCCCTCGTTGTTTGTGTCTGTGGGCGACACCTCATCCTTTGTGCCATCCGCGTCCGCTGAGGTCGGCCTCTCCAGTGGCCACGAGGACCTCCTTCAACAGGGTGTCGCTTTCGGACTGTCCAGTGCAGGCGTGGCCGCACCCGTCGCACTCGTCCCTTCGCCTCGTCCGCCAGCACAGAAGAGGAGGGTCTCAGCTCGCCGCCAGCCACGGCGTCGGACGGTGGCGCAGCGGCGTCTTCCCTGCACGACTTTACATGCTCACCCCTCGTCACCTCCTCAGGTGTGTCCACAACGTCACTGGTCGGCGTCGTCTGGCGCTGGCGGCGCGAGCCCGCTTGCATGTCGCGGGTGTGATCCTAGAAGGCATCGGTGCAGCTGTGGCGGTGGCAGCATTCACAGCCAACTCTAAGGCAGAGAGAGAGGAGGAGGCCACCGCGTCGCTAGGCACTGTCTTAGCTACCTTTTTTTGCTGTTGTTGGCGCTTTTTTGTATTCCTGTTGGTGGTATTGACGAGTACTTGGCTAGCAGCTGCGTGTTTCTGAATGAGACTGAGGTTGCAGAAACAACGATTTGTACGGCAAAACCACGATCCGTACTGAAAGCTGGGGAAATAGATTCACTACAGCAAAAAAAAAAAAAAAACTGTGAGCCGTGAGAGACTTTAAAAAAGTCCATGCTTCTGAGTGAAAGGGAGACAACAAGAAAGCATAGAAGAAGCAGAAGAACAACAAACGAGCACGCTCAAAACAAAAATGCAGATATGGTATTAAGATAATGAGAAATGATCAAAAGAAAAAGGAGATTTCACACAAAACAAAAGAAAAACAAAGCTGAGGGTTCGTTATTCCCCTCTATAATAAAGCTGCGACGTGCTGAGAGGTGTGAGCGCAGCGACAGAAACATGCAAACCTACTGAAAACGAAGCAGAATAGAAGGGCGAGTCAGAGCCGGAATCAATGCTGCGAGGGAAGCGAGACTGAGAGCGGCTGCCGGGTGAGCGAAATGACACCTCAAGAAGGAAAGAGGAACCATGTTGACAAATATGTCATTAACAGGACCGAAGAAAGCCGTGAAGCACTGGGGCATGAATTTCTTCTTTTGTTTTCTCTCTTCTTTCAATGGTGCCCCATTCAGAGCGTAACAGATGATCATGTAAGAACAGTCTGGTAAGAGCTGAAGCGAAAAAAAAAAAAATGCCCATGCAGCTTCTTCATATGAAAGTAGTGGAGAAAGCGCCAAACGCTCACAGGAAACCATTTGCAGAGTTTGTTCACGGCTGTCAAGGCTGATGATTAACATAAAAGCAATGTCAAGCAATACTAAAAAGTGAAAGCAAAAGAAAAAGAGCATTTCAAAAACACATAAACACGTCTAAGCCAGTGGAAACCCGACAGCACATCGGCCCCTGATGGGGTAAAGAGTAAAAAAAAAAAGAGAGAGAGAGAGAGAGAAAGGGAGCTTCGCCCGTCTCAGCTGCGATCGCTCCAAGTATTAAGACAAATAGGCAACAAACAAACAAACGAGAAAAAGAGATGACTACAAAATAAAAGAAAGCAGTGAAAACAAAATGAAAGAGGGAAACACTGAGACGCCATAAAAGAGAGAGAGAGAAAAAAAAAAAAGAAGCGAGCTATTCTGTTTAAATAAGAAAAAAAAAAAACTAAAAAGCACTTCTATTTGCAAAAGTGATGACGCAAACCGAAACCGGTGAAGCTGTTGTAAGAAAAGAAAAACATGCTAGCTCATATATTTGTGTATATGTCTGAGGAGAGAAAAAAAGAAGGGAATAGACTATCCTCAAACATATTTTTGGGGTGCAATTAAGAAATGATGAAGACATGCACCTTCTTTTCTGGGGAAAAAAATACACGCCCTATATTGCTCAACTTAGCTTCGTGCGTTTAAAGCGAATTGCTCGCGTGCAAGCTGGTGGAAGCCCGTTTTTTTAAATACTAACTTGTGATCAGCCTTAAGGCAGCGTCATCCTCGTGAAGGACGCTGCGGGCTGAGCGTCTTCACTTGGTGGAAAAAAAAAGAGACGGAAACTCGTCGCCTGTCAGTCCACGAACTTGACAGTTTTCAACACGGACAGGAGGTGTCAAAGCCACCTCCACCGGTGTCACATCCGCCATTACCACCCCAGCCCCAATCACCGTCACCACATCCTTCAGAGTGGTGAGGCGGCGTGGTAGGGGAGGTGTCCACTGCAAAGAGGGGAAAGAAGGAGTCCGTCGCCGCCGTCCGCTGCTGTTCCACTTCGCGGGTGGTGTCGACCTTGTTGAACCAGCGCAGACGTCGTGGTGGGCCGTTCTCCGCCCTCGGGTGTCGGTGCACCGCGGACACCACCTCGGCGCCTCCGTCTTGGCGAATCAGCGGTTTGTGCGCCACAGTGCGGACGGAGGCCTCCGAGATGACGGAGGATGCTCTGCTGCGGGCTGTGTAGAGGACTGGCGAAGCGTTGCTGGGAAACAGCTCTGATTGCGACTCCGCCTGGTACGAGAGGTCCTCTTTACTTAAATGCGGGGAGAAACCGCTCGCTTGGCTGCGATTAGATTGCAACTGGTACTGACGCTGCTCCTTCTCGTACCGCAGCGCTGCCTTCCGCTGCGACAGCAGACGCCTGTAGTCGTTGCTGAAGTAGTTGCTGCTTTGCTCCCTCTCCGCCAACTCGCGCTTCGTGGCGGCGGCGCTGTGGCCCAACACCTCATCGAACTCTCCGGTACGCGCCTTCTTGTTCGCAACAGAGGACCGTTTGGTAGTGCAGAGCGACAAGGAGTATGACGGGGTGGAGGAGCTGTCAAAAGAGCGATCTTTCAGCGTCGCTCGTGAGCTGTGTGAACCCATTACAAAAAAAAGAAGCTTTTTTTTTTTTTTGAAATCAGAGAGTGGTGTGCACACACACACACAAAAAAAAAAAACGCACGATGGGGAAGAGAGAAGAAATGGAAACTAACACAAGAAGGAGCTGTACAGCAACAAAAACAAACAAAAAAGCTAGCTCTTACTATCAGATGGTGAAAGGAAGGTAATCAATCAAGGAAAAAAAGCACCATACGCAGACCTTCTCAGTTACACACACAAGAAAATGACGGTTTCAAGAAGAAACAAGATGGCACAGCTTCTTTTTTAGGGAGCGGCACCAACGCTGTGAGAGAACCACGACCGATGCCTCACACGGGGAGTGTACGAGGGATTCCACACCAACAGTGTGAAGCCGTAGTTTTTGATGGGTAAAGCCGAAGGAGACGAAGTAAAAGACGAGAGATGATGATTGAAGGTACTAGTGCTTGGAGAAAAAAAAAAAGCGTTTTTTATCTTTTTTTTTTTTTTAGTGCCGACACCAGGTGTGCATCACTTACAAGATCCGCGGGTAGCAAAAGAGTCTACCGGAAAGATCCACTGTCCATTCACTTTGTATTTACTGCTGCCTTCACTGATACGCTCTTTCTTTTGTGTGTGCGTGTGTGAGAGCGCAAAGGTCACAAGCTGTCAAGGACCTTGCAGATGTTGCTGCCAAGCTCTTCTACATTAGCTTCAGTTACTATATAACAGGCGTAATTAGAAACCCAAACGAACACTTTACCATCGAACTGCAAGTTAAAGAAAACAAGAAAAGGATGACTTGAAAGAAAAAGAAGAAAAAGAGAATAGTAGGCTTTAAACCTACGTGGGAAAAGGTGGCAGAAAAAAAAAAAGCAACAACATCAACAAAGATAAATGTGTAATTCGAACGTTTGTCGAGAGATGAATTGATCACAACACGGCTCACGCATGGGTGTAAAGGGACAAAAAGACCAATGAAAGACATAAAAAAAAAAATGCAGCTATCAGCAAGTGTGGAGAAGAAGAAGGAAAAAAAAAAAAACATGACACAAAAGTACGTCGGCATTCACACGCCATCAAAAAGACAGCGTGCCAGACGCAACGCAACAACAGCAAGAAAAAAGACAACGTGCGCATGCTATTTTCTTTCCATTTTTCTTTAATAAGAAGATCATGAAGTCTTGTTTGATCGCCTGAAAAAAAAAAAACGCTCCCCACAAAGACACACATACAGACCTTGTGCCACCGCATCAAAAAACAACCTACCTTTCAAACAAACAGGCAAAAGAGAAGGATAGAGAGAGAGAGCCATTTCAATTGAAGTTGAGAAAGCATGTGTTTCGATAAAAAAAAAAAAACCAAGTAATATAAATAAAAGAAGGTTGGGAAAAGCGAGTGTTTAAAAAAAGGAGAAAAACGCTATCAATGACTGGGAAGTGTGCTAAACGACTTGAGGCAATATGACAGTGGCAAAAAAGAGCGAAGACCTGGATGAAAACAATTTCAGCTCGCTCTTGTTTCCAAAATCACATTCACCATAACACAAGGCAAAGCACAAAAGCCAAGAAAAAAAAAGGAAAAGGGGAAAACAGATGAAAAACAAACGACATAACATATAATAAACCAAGAATAGAAGATAGATATGCAACTGTTTGCGATACAGGTAGATCCACAAATGTGCGACAAGGGCACGCACCTAAGCACAAAACATGTCGACAAGGAAGTGTTCTAGAGGCGCGCACTGCATTTCTTTTTTTTTTTTTTGATATTGTTGTGCCGATGCTGTAAGCGCGCGTCACTGACACAGCGGATAAGAGGATAAGGGCGAAAAAAAAAAAGAAAAAAAAAGAGGAACTGTCAATCCAATTTGGCAATGACCAGAGGAACTCCTAAGTGAGAAAGATGAAAAGCTACGCTACCTTTAAAAAATCACCTTTGGGAAGCCATGACGCTCCTGGTAGGGCACGTAGGGCCTCTTCGGGAAGAAGCGCTTGCCCTCCGTGGCCATCTTCCGCAGCGTCTCGGTTGGGGCAAAGTAGTCCTTCTTCGTCTTGCGCTGCAGCTGCTCCAAGGCCGTCACGACGTGGCTCAGGCCACGGTGATCGGCGTACTGCATCAGGCCGCCGCGGAAGGCGGGGAAGCCGGTGCCCCAGACCATACCGGTGTCCACGTCCTCTGGCGACATCGCGATGCCCTCGTCGAGGATACGCGTTGCCTCGTTCACCATCAGCAGCATGCAGCGGTCTACGATCTCCGTCTCGGGGACGGTGGCGCTGAGGTTGCTGCCGAGGTAGCGTCCCAGGATATCGCTGTTGAGGCCCGTCTCCTTGCCCTTGTCGTCGTAGTTGTAGAAGCCCTTGTGGTTCTTGCGGCCAAGGTAGCCGTCCTTCATCATCTGCTCAATAGATGAGCTGACCTGGAAGCGGCTGCTCTTGAGACCATTCAAGAGCACCGGGCCGACATGACACGCCACGTCCAGGCCCACTTCATCGAGAAGGCGGAAAGGACCCATCGGCATGCCGAAGGAGAGAATGGCCTCGTCCACCTTCGAGGGGTGGCAGTGCTCCTCAACGGCCAGCCGACCCGCCTCAGCCATATAGACGCCAAGAATGCGGTTCACCAAGAAGCCCGGGCCGTCGTTCACGATGATCGGCATCTTGCCAGTCTTGAGCGCCAGGTTGTAGATGGTCGCGGCCGCCTCTGCAGAGGTAGCCTTGCCTTTGATGACCTCAATCAGCGGCATCTTCGCTACCGGGTTGAAGAAATGCATGCCGACGATGTTCTGCGGGTGGCGGGCGGCTGACTGCATCTCCGTTAGGCTCAGCGACGACGTGTTCGTCGCGAAGATGTTCTTCTCATTCAGGAGGCCGTCCTTCTCCAGCTGCTGGATGACCTTTTTCTTAACATCCATCACCTCCACCGCGGCCTCGACGATCACGTCGGCGTCGCGGAAGACCTCGTCGGTGGTGCCACCGGTCACCAGGCGCATCTTCTTCTCCAGTCCCGCCTGGTCCATTCGCTTCCGCTTCACGGCGTCCTGAAACTCTGCACGCACCCGCTCGATGCCCTTCGCCACGGCATCTTCGTTGAGGTCCTTCACCGCGACCGGGATGTCCTTGTTGGCGAAGTAGTGCACGATGCCGGAGCCCATCACGCCCGCGCCGATGACGCCGACGCGGCGCACCTCCTTCACCTTGTCCTTCGCGACGCCTGTCTTCTTTGCACTCTTCTTCATGCCTTCTTGCAGAAAATAGAGTGTCATCTGGTTCTTCGCCTCGGGGCTGCAGAGCAGCTCGCCAAAGCCGCGGCACTCCTTGTCAAAGCCCTCCGCGTTGCTGTGCGTGGTGGAGTACATGATGCACTCCAGCGCCTTGTACTGCGCGATGTATTTGCCTTTTGTCTTCTTGTTCAGCATCTTTATCGTCTCGTCGGCCACCTTGCGCCGACCAAAGGTGGTCTGCTCCACCACGCGGTCGGTCAGACTGATATGCTTGCGCTTCGAGGGCCTCGCAGGCTTGTCAGAGAGGTTCCGCCCAGCCCACTTGCGCACGCCCTCGTAAAAGCGGTGCTCGCCCTTCCAGCGATCCTCTGACGGGATGATGGCGTCACAGGCACCGGCCGCCTTGGCTTCGCGTGGCTTGACCTGCTTTGACGTCATGATCCATTGCACCGTCTTCGTTAATCCGCACAGACGCTGCGTGCGCACCGTGCCACCACCGCCTGGCAGAAGACCCAACAAGCACTCCGGAAAGCCCACCTTCGCATTGGAGGCGAGGAGGCGCTGGTGACAGGCCAGCGAGAGCTCGAAGCCGCCGCCGAGGGCCAGCCCGTTGATGGCCGCCACGACAGGAAAAGGCTCGCTCTCGATTCGGTTGAAGAGCTCGTGACCGCTCTTCGGCACCGCCTCCGCCACCTTAAGATCTGTCACCGGGTACATCTGATCAATATCGGCGCCAACGCAAAAGGTAGACTTGGCGCTGGCGAGAATGGCAAATTGGACCGCATTTTTTTTCACGAGAGACTCGACAATATTCAAGGCAGTGTTCATGTCCTTCAAAAACTCATCGCCGAGGGCATTGGCGCTTGACTCAGCGCGGTTCATGACGATCCACGCAATACGGCCAGAGTCCACGTAGACGGTGATGTGGCGACCCGCCTGATGCGTCTGCCAGAGACGATTCTTGAGGATGTCCTTTGGAAAGTCGTAGGCAATCACGGTAGGCTTGGCAGCGGAGGCAGTGGTCGTTACAGCAGCCGCTGCCGCAGAGGAAGATTGGGAGGCTGTCGCCGCAGGTGCTGCTGTCGCGGTCCCCTCTGATTGCGTGCTCTGCGATACCCGTCCCGTCACTGCGGCAACGCTCGTAAAGAAGGAGCGGGAAAAAAGGAAGCGCCGCATCTTTCCAAGTTTACTTGACCGATATTGCAATCAGAGAACTTTAAGCGAACAGGGATGATACGGGATTCTTGACTTTTCGATAAAAAAAGCAGTTCGACCGCGTTTTTTTTTGGAAGCAAAAAAGGCCTAACTGACTTGCCACAGATGTGCAACTTTGACGAGAGAAAAAAAAAAGAGAACGGGAGTAAAGAAAAGCTCCTTACGACAACAACAACAAAAAAAAAAAAGAAAGAAAGAGAGGAAAGAACAGGGGGGATTCGCTCCAAAGAAGACTAGATGTGTGTGTGTGTGTGTGTGTGTGTGACACGAAACACTAGAGAAAAAGAGCTGAAAAAAAAAAAGAAAAGGAGGAGCTGAAAGAAAACGAAGTAGAAAAAAACAACAGATAGTAAGCCAACACGAAAAGGGTAAACGCCAACGAACACAATGCTTCACATGCCTCCATCTCTTTTTCCTTTCGGCATATTTAACACACAGAAAGGGCAAAACAACAACAACAACAATTGCGGAGGCTGGAAAATTACCCCAACGGTGACTTTGAAAAAAAAAAAGGGAGGGGGCCGCAGTAACGTAAAAGGGTAGCTTATGCGGACTTCATTCCATTTAAGGGGGAAAACTAGACAGTCTTTAGAATAAGTTCTTTTAGTTTGGGGATGTGAATTTGTTTTCCATCACGACAAATGCCGGCTTTCTTTCTTATTTTGATTCCACCGTGAGAACCAAAAAAAAAAAAAACAAAGACAAACACACACAATAGGGAAATAAACCGTACGCACGTATACCGAAAACAGAGGGATGACTCTACGTCGTTGGGAGAAGTGTGGCTCTATTATCGACTGACACTTAAAAAAACGGTCACTATTGAGCCACGCTTACGTAAACAAGCTTGCCATTACCACACCGTTATAGTCCACCAGCTGAACACGGCAGCGCGCCTAAAAGAAAAAGGAAAAAGGACAAATCCTTGTTTTTTTTTTTTCGAGTATGAATAAAGGGAGAGTTCACATAAAAGCACAGTTCCGGAACTGAGAAGGTGTGTGTGTGCGTGTGTAAAAAAGGAAATGAAAACAATAAGAGTAAAGCAACTGACGACTCCTCTAAGCGTACACAGACCCGGTCACCTCCTTCAGCTTTGTCTGCATCGCCCTCTGCCACAGCCCAAAGGCACCTTCGCGAACGACGCTGCCCAGCCGCGGATGCTGGTCCACAACGCGTGACACACCGTACATCTCGACATCCGCCAGATCGGGTTTAGCGCCGCCGTGAAAGACGGCACCGGTTGGGCGGCGGGCCAAAAAGATGTTCAGTTCCGCTCTCAGCCAGTCCTCCGCGGTGCCCTTCCGCATGGTCGCAGCCAGCGCCTTGCGCGTCTCCTCCGATAACATCCACAGGCCCGTCGACTCCCCCAAGCTCGAGGGATCCGGCGCTGGCTGCGACTCCGCCGCGGCTGCCGGCGCCTCTAGCTTGGCGATCAGTCGTGGCTGAATCTTCAGTCGTGACAGCACCGACAGCGCCCCACTGCCGATGACGTGGTAGAGAAAGTTCTGATACCTGTCTGGTGTGACGTAGGCATAGGTGTCGTAGGAGTTGCGGAAGGTGCTGTTCGTGATGGCGAAGGAGGCGCCGTGGAAGTGATTCGTGATCCAGTCTCGTGTCTCGCTTGTGTGCGGGTTGGCGAGGTCGGCGGTGTAGCGCAGCGGCTCTGCAAGGGCGGTCGTGATGGCGGCCGAGTCGACAATAAAAGCACCGACTCCCTTTGCTTCCATTTGCTTCCCGTCCTCGACAACCGGCGGTGCGGGGGCAGCGAGGGGCGTGAAGTAGAGCTGCGGTGCGAGGGGGTAGCGGCGGTCCGGCAGCCCGTCGCCAGTGATCGGGTCGATCCAGATCTCCTCGTAAGGGACGTCGCGGAACCGAAGCATGGACTCCACCTTGGCACAGTAAGGGCAGCCCAGGAGGCGGTAGAAGATGAGCTTCACGTCCGAGGGTGAGGGGGTGTACGCCGCGGCGTTTCCAGCCTCGGCGGACGGGGCGTGCGGGGCCGGCTTCGTGAGAGCGTCCTTCAGATCACTATAGCGGCTTTTCATGCCGTGGTACGTCCATGGAAGGTGTTCTGCTTGGAGGGCATCCTTGAGAAACGATGCGTCTTGCAGCGCGTTGAACTCCTTCGCGGTCATCACATTCGGCTTGTTGGTCGCTGTGTTGGCGCGCTGCAAGTATAGCACGCCGGCAGCCCCGCCGCCGATGGCGACAGCGGAAGCCGTCGCAAACTTCGTCAGAACCCGCATCGCTACTTGCGCAAGCACTTCTGCAAAGGGAGACTAACAGAGAATGGGAAGAAGAAAAAAGAAAAATAAATGACGAAAGGAGCGACGTGTGGCTAGGAGTGTGTTGCACAGTACACAAAGCCCTAAAGGAAAAAAAAAAGACAAAATAAAACAACAACAATAGATGACACACTCAACCTTCAAGACCTACATGAAAAACGGAGAGCGTGAACGCTGTGAGACGCGAACACTACGCTGAGGAGTAGAGCTTGCGGCTACTGATGCATAGGAGGGCAGCTACTTGTCACGCTGAAGAGATTTGACACAGCCGATGATCTGATGAGCTAGTGGGATGAAAGACGAGATATGGGGAAAACAAAACAAAACAAAGAAACAACAACAAAAAGAAAGTGATGGGAGCCATAACGCACGTTTCGTATTGAGGGCTTTCTCTTTCCCTCTCTTTCTTTTAATTATCTGAAGAGAATAGTATTGCGTTTTGCTTGGGTGGTGCAAGTTTGACTGTTTCTGGCACATGTGAAAAGCCCTTTTCTTTTTTCTCTCCTTTCCGCATGCTTCAGAATACGCAGAAAAGAAGAGCGATATGTCAACAACAACAACAATAAACTTGACATCAGTTCCACTCCGACCAGAGATGTGCGAAGGAGACGGATCATGGTGCAGATGTAACACAGCAACCATAGCGCGCTGAGATCCGCGTTGCTCTCTCTCTCTCTCTCTCGCATTCCTTTCTGTGCGGAATGCGCGTGGACCTGCGCGTGACTACATTTTGAAAAGCCCCGTTCTAGGTAAGTTGAATCTGATTTGAGTACGCAAAGCAAACCGCAAAAGAACGTATACCATTAAAAGCAAAAAAAAAAAAACCAACACTTGAAACAACAGCAAAAGGAGACCAGGGGGAAAAAAAAGGAAGACAATAGTAATAATAGTAATAGTAATAGTAATAGAGTAAGCAAGCTTAAGGGAAAACAACCAAAAACTTATGACCACCATAACAAAAAAGAGGCAACATGCTTGACAACGCAGGCTGCTTTGTCCTTAAAAAAAAAAAAAAAACAAACAAACCAAACAAACTCTTATGTGAAACAAGCTAACGCGACACTCTTGAGAAGTAAAACAATGACAGAGTCTTTTTCTTGCCCAAGTTGAACAAACGGACGTTCGCTCTACAGCGCGAAACACTAAAGACTAAATAAACTACAGATAGCTGAGTAATTGGGTAGTTAAAGATAGAAAACTAACACCGGCGCATCGGTAACAGCGACGAATAAAAGGAGGCGCCCCTGGAGAAAATAATGCTTCTAATTCGGTAAAGGGGCACAAAGAAGCAAGCAAAGCAAAGCACACAGACAGACAAAGCTAAAAAAAAAAACGAAAAACAAATGCAAGCAGAAACAAATAACAATTAAAAAAAAAAGAAGAAGGAGCTAAAACAACAGCAAAACAGTCACAGCGTGTAAAGAAGAAATCTAACAAACAAACAAACAAAAAAAAACTGCGGCATAAAATCCGTTAAAACAAACGAGCTGCCTGTGCGTTAATGGCAGCGACGTCAGGAAGTGGATTCGTCGGGTTGGACTGATGCACCTCGAACGCGCTGCACGTACCGAAGGGTGAGATGTTCGGGCTGTTCTTCGCGTAGCTCACCTGGATTGCACGGTTTGTGAGCATGCGGTAGCGGTTGTGCAAGGTAAAGATGGCCGTGTCAGCCTCCTGAACAGTGGAGAAGGTGATGAAGGCGGCGCCGCGACTGCGGTTGCTGTTGTCGCGCAGGATGTGGATGTGTTCGACATTGCCGTAAGCGCTAAACAGGTTGCGCAGGCGCTCCTCCGTGCACTCGAATGGGAGCTGGCCGACAAACAGCTTCGCCGCTGTCGAGCTCAGCTTCGGCTGCTGCGGCTGTTGTTGTTGCTGCTGCATGCCTGGTAGCGCGCCATTCGCGCTGCCGTAGTCGTGCTGGTACTGACCGAGGCCCATCACGTTGCTGCCGGAGCTGTTGTGCACGCTGCCACGCGGCCGCATGCATCCGCCACCGCCGCGCTGCATCGCTCCGTTGCCGCCCTGCGGTCCCAGCATGCCGTCGTTGTTGCTGCTTTGACTATAGGTCGTGCTGTTGTTGACGCTGCGCATGTGAGACGGCAGTTGCTGCTGCTGCTGCTGCTGCTGAGGCTGGCCTGGCGTGCCCGGTGCCCACGGCTTCGCGTGCGCGCTCAGGTTGGTCGCAGACAAGTCCATTTTCTCTCTCTCTTTTTTCACTTAACGGTTTAGGGTGGTGTGCGTGTTGCTTGTGTACGAAAGGGAAAAGGCAGCTTTGTAAAGATGTTGCTGTTTTTTTTTTTTAATAGAATTTATACACACGTGCCGCGGCTAGAGGAAGAGTGGGGTTAACTGAGACTCAGAGGAAGAGTGGATGGGGCAAAAACACGTTTACAAAGCGCAAACAGTGGATCAGATGGAAAAAAGAAAAAAGAAGAAGAAGAGAGATAAAGAGCTTCCACAAACAAGTCGTAAGGGAAAGGAGCATGCGAGGCCAATTCTCGGGAAAAAGAAGCGCACGCTACGTTAGGACTAGCATGAAAAAAAAAAAAGAAGAAAGAAAAAGAAGATCAAGAACGACCATCTCCACCACGACAAAAAAAGACCAGATAGGTGCGGAGGTGAAGGCAAAAGAACCGTGCTTAGCTGTTCGTTGACTCTCACAGGAGAGAGAGGAGGAAGAAGGACTGAATCGTAAACAGTCAAAAACCGTTGGCAGTAGAAAGCACGACAGATGATTAAATGCGGTTGAAACAAGAAGAAAAAAAGATATGCAAAAAAAAAAAAAGAAGTGGCAAAGCCATACGAGCAATAGGGTGCAGACAGCTTCGTTGCCTGCGAATGCGCTTCACAAAACACCTCATTACTGCTCGTTCAGCACTTCTGTCAACGCAGCCTCAAACACCTCCAAAGGCTGCCCGCCACTGAAGTTCTTTCCATTGGGAAAGGCGAAGTATGGCACACCGTTGAACTGCGGCAGACGCCGATACGCGCGCAGCTCTTCGTCCAGCAACGCCTTCACCTTCGCGTCATTCAAGATGGTTTCCACCTCCTGCTGCGTCTTGGCCACACCTGCCTCCTTCGACGCCGCCAGCAGTGCCTCGAGGCTGTCGAGGTTCTTGCCTTCCTTATGCGTCATGCGCAGCATCGCCTCCTTCAGCCGATTCTGCGCTGCCCAGTTCTTCTGAATCGGCCCGGTGTACGTGAGCAACGTGTGGGCGCGGTAGGTGCTGAAGCTCACGTTTTGCGCGGTGTAGCGGAATTCGATGTTCGGCAGCTTTGACGCGGCGCAGCTGCGATTCATCGGAATCGTCTCCGGGTGCTGCGTCCACTGCTCCACGATGCGCGGGTTGCCATACACTTTGACGAGGTGATCAAAAAAGTTCATTGTGGTGCCGGGTGCAATGTCTGGCATGAGCTGAAAAGGCTTCCAGTGCAGTTCCAGCTCAAAGGGCGAGTCGGGGTTGCTAGCGTTCAGCCTGGCGGCGGCGGCTTCGATGGCGCGCTTGCCCACCCAACACCACGGACACGCCACGTCCGATGTCACGCTTACCACCACTCGCTTTTCTGACATGGCTGGAAAAAGTGCTTTCGAGAAATGTGTGCTGGTGCGTATGTGAATGCGAATGTGAATGGGAAAGATGTCAACAACAGGGGAGGGTTTACGAGATCGTTACCAAAGTTTGCGGGTCTCTGGAAAGTCAATGTGCGTGTGCGTATGTGTCTCTCTTTTAGGGTACTATCACTGTTGAACGTGAAATGTGAAAGACAGGCAGCGGGTTCTTTTGAGTTTTTTTTTTTTTGTATAAAGATGAGTATGACTGCAAGATGCAAGCAGTATAACTATAAGTACATTTTTAGGGGGAGGGTGGAGGGAGGGGCGAAGTAACAACAACAACAGAACAGGGAGCTCTGGTTCGTAGTTGAAGAAGGACGCCGTCATCCATGATGCGAGCGGGGGGTGGGATGATTGTCGCGCGATCCACCAAGAAAAATCAAGGGGGGCTGATGACACAAGACGGGAAGGAGCAGCAGAGACTCCAATTTGCGTGTCTTAAAATAAGTGTAAAACGCTTCGCTTTTATCACTTTTCTTTTGAACGCAGAAAAGAGTTGTTGTGCCCTGGCAGAGGGAACCACAACAACAACAAAACGAACTCGTTCTATGCATCGCAAAGCAGACATGCATCGGCTTGAAAGGAGCCGGGAAAAAAGTGAGGGGAAACACTCTGAAAACGCAAAGCTGTGCTAAGGAGGAAAAAAAAAAAACAACAGTTAAGGCGTGCGAGTACACGACAACGGGCACGAGCTCGATAGAAAGAAACAAAATAATGGATGAAAAAAAAAAGGAAAGAGCAGAAAACACGAAAGGCAAGCGTGCACTCTTGGGTGCGCCTGTGCTTTGTGAATGTCAAACACCAAAGCAGATAACACGCAAAGCTGGCATCGCTTCCTGATTATCGTCAGGGGTTTCTTAGATCCAGCAAGCGGCCGGCCTTATGGGAAAAAAAAAAAGAAGAGCTACCGCCCATCATGCTTAAGACGTTATAGAACGCGGAGGCGTGTGAGGAAGTGTTTCACCAGATTAACCGTCTCTCGAGGATTGTCGTAGTAAACAGTGTGGGAGGCCTTCGGAATGGTGCGCTGCTCTACATGCACCGCGTACCGCTCCCACATTTCACCGTATCGCCCTTCTCCCCCAATCGGGCTGGCGCCACCGAGGATGGACAGCACCGGGACCTCTCCGACAGACGGAGGAGCCAGAGTAGCCTCTCTGCGACGCTGCGCCAGCGCCGGCGTCGCGCCAGATGGCAGCGACGGCTTGAGGTAGGCGTCGGGGAAGAAGAGGTCGCCGGCGCGGATGGACTGCTCCAGCACAGGCACGTTGCACTTCCAGCTCGCCACCTTGCGCGTAGGCTTCGTCGGGTCAGGCGTGAACGCTAGGTTGGTCGTGCACAGACCTCGCACTCGAATATCCTGCATCCCGCAGCGAAAGAACTCAGCGTGAGCGCTGCGGAGATCACAAATGCGGTGCAGATCTACTTTCTTCATGCACTCGATGATCTCGACCAGCTCCTCAACGAGATTGGCTGACATATGTGACTTGGTGACGGGTGGCATGTCCATGCTAACGAAGCCGCACACATCGAGGTGGCTCAATGTATCTGTCGCAGTAACAGGAGATGACGTGGATGAGCTTCGCGACCGGTTCATGAGGTAATGCGTCCACGTCATGCTGCCCATGCTGTGGCCGATCCCCACCACACGTATCTTCTGCGAAGCTGTTGTTGCCTCAGTGCCGGAGTCGTACACGTGCAGCTGACCGACACCAAGATGCGCTGCAACTTCATGCACAGTCTGCGGGAGATCATAGGCAAGGTAGGCCTCCAGATCCTCCGCCAAACTGTGCAGTTCGTGTGTCGGCGTGTGCGGCGAGAGTCCGTGATTGCGTGCGTCCAGCGTTGAGATGTGAAAAGGCAGGACGCAGGACGTGGCGTCGTTGTTCACCAAGACGGTGTGGTTGTGTGCATCAAGCGCGTTGCGCAGCATCGTCACGAAGGAATTCATGGCGCCGCTGTGCGCCAGGAAACCGTGGAGCACCACAAAAAAGACGGGAGGGGCGCATCGCGCAAAGCTAGGAAGCAGCACCTTCGCCGGCGTCTGCACCGCGTGGAGACGAACGGCACACATGACGCTCGCGTCCGAGCTTCTTTTTGTTTGTTTGTTTGTTTTTCTCCTTGGCGTTGGCAGCGGCAGGTTCGAGCAACGCAGTCAAGGATCAAAAGAGCATAAAAATATTTTAAAAGAAAACAGAAAAAGAGGAGAACAGTAAAAGGAATGAAGGGGAAACAAACATGTGAAGTCATTCAATGCGGCACACGCAAAAAAAAAAAAAACAATAAAAAATAAAGTACAGCAGGTCCGCAGGAAAAGCGAGGGTAAAAGGAAGGAAACAAAACAAAACAAACAAACAACAACAATAAAAAGTTGCGCAGACGGCAGCCGAGCCCAGAAGGGCACCCCTTCCCCTCTTCTTCTCCCTGAGTAAACCACACCACTTGCAAGGAGATTTAAAAAAAAAAAACTGAAAGACGTCTTTTTTTTTTTTTGTGAGCTTATGGATGGAGAACAGAGATCACAACACCAGCAGAAAGAAGAAAAGAAAAGAAAAAAGAAGAAGCTGCAAGAGCTTGAAAGGTGAAGCAAATCACATGTATACGTAGTAGTAAAAACAACAACAATATGTAATTATGTGTTGGCACGCTGATAAAAAAGAGGAGGAAAAAGCACAGCTTTCACTTGTGCATGATATAAAAATGGGCACTGAAAGTCGTTTGTTATTTTGGAAAAAAAGAAAACAGAAAAACAAAAATGTGAGAAGAGCAGGAAAGAAAAAGCTTGCATCAAAAAGACAACAACAACGCCAACCAAACTATATGAATGCAAATTGAAAATAGTCTCTTCGAGCATGCTAGTCGATTTTAGTCTTCGCGATATGGGCTGAACGAATGTATGCGTTTGTATGCGAAACGGACAAGAGGAAATGAAGAGAAAGGAAGGACGGCGCCTACTACTATTACTGCGGCTCGTGCATCCCAAACGGCCCCGATGAGATCGTGATGGACGTGTCTGTGAAGGTGTCACTGAGCTGTTTTTTTTCGGCAGATCCCATCGAGGCCGAAACGTGTTGAGTTTCGGAGCCGTCGGCGGAAACCGTCTGCGGGGGTGTCTGCAGCGACAACACACTCGTCCGTAGGCTGCTGTCGCTTTGCCCGTGCAGCGTGCTTGACAGGTTCGGGTCCAGTCCACGCGTCATCTTTGAGTTGAGCACCGGGACGATGGGCACACGCACCCGACGCATCATCGTCTCCGCATCGTCCAGCATCGACTCTACGTCGCGGTGGTGATGAAAGGACGGGATAGACAGGCGGCCTGCGCTTTCCATCTGAATCACATCAGCGCGACCGCCATCAGTGGCGGCAGTTGTGGCGATGGCATCTGCGCCGTTCAGACCGCTACTCTGCGGGTCGAGCACTGCGCCTTGCTCCGCGGCTGCGGGGCTCGAGTAACGACCCTCGCTGCGGCGCTCCGCTTGCTGGGTGCTCTGCAAAGAGCGCTGCGTCAGCTCCGGCGAGAAGAGGCCGCGGTTCGCTGTCGTGGAATGGGGCTGACTGCCGCGGTAGCCGGCCCATCGCGAGTGCCGCATTGTGGACCGTCGTGTCCGCGCCATCCAGCGGTGATGATCACTGGTGCCGAGGAAGCCCAGGGTTGGGAAGCGACACGAGCCGGACACGGAGACATGTTCCCGCTCCACCCAAGGCAGGAGGTGCGAGGCGCCGTCGCTGATGACGCCGCCAGGTGTGGCGGCGGGGGCGGCAGCAGCAAGGTTGCTCAGGTTCGAGAGGGAGGGGGCAGTGGCGGCGGTGGCGGGTGCCAAGAACAGCGGCGGCGCCGGACCACGCTGAGGCGAGCCGCTGGGACTGCATGACGCCTCCGCTGCATCTTTTGCTTTACCGCCTTGCGTCGTCGTGACAGTGGCAGCGTCGCGCTGCTGCTGCTGCTGGTCCGCGGACTGGGCATCAGGCAGACCTGTCGCAGGCCCGTCTTCGCTGACGTGCGGGCTTTGCGCCGAGTGCGGCTGGGCTCCAGAGGAGGCGGTGCTCGACGTGACCATGACCATCGAAGGACTGGGGGACGGGCCATCGCCGCGGCATACACCGTTTCCTCCGGTGCTACCCGCAAACGAGGAGGAAAAAGGAATGGAGGCGGTCGTGCGAGATGGCGTGGGCGGCGACCCACCGAGAAAGAAATGACGAAGGGCGGAGCCGTCGCCGCCAGCCGGGACACCGGTCGCATCCACCGCAGCAGCAGCGGCGTGGACGGATCGCAGGAAAACTGCCTGCGTGTCCGCCGAAACCATTGTTGGCGCCACACCGCTGCTGTGGCCGCTACGTCGGCGCAGCTGCTCCGCGTTGGAGTCTTCCGCGCTGCATGGGCCATAGTGGACGAGCATCGAGTTTGCGGACGAGGCTCGCGTCACGGCGGACGCCGCCGCGTGCAGTTGAAGTGGAGATTCGTGCGAGTCCACGCTCCGCGTCGAGCGTCGTGTCGCACTGGCGTGCCAGCCACCATACGGCGTCATGAGGGACGTTCTGTCGCGGACAACGGAATAGTCGCCGGGGCGGCTGCAGCCGAACTTGCTGGTGTACCTCATCGCATCATCCGCGGCGGCGAAGAAGGAGGAGCTGGAACTTGGCGACTGATGTTGCTGCTGCACGTACGGAAGCGACGACGACGGCGTCGACAACTCCTGGATCGGCGTGTCGCGATCTGCCGCGTGCAACGTGGAGGGCGGGACGGCGGTAACGCGCACGTCCGCCGTATCCAAGGCGGTCT
Source organism: Lotmaria passim (assembly GCA_037349495.1). Taxonomy (NCBI): domain Eukaryota; phylum Euglenozoa; class Kinetoplastea; order Trypanosomatida; family Trypanosomatidae; genus Lotmaria; species Lotmaria passim. The sequence goes on from CP140211.1 coordinate 135,553, forward strand.
TCCACCGCTGTCCAATGCAGCTGCGGCGCATGCGAACCCTCCTAGAAACAGCAGCAGGAGAAGCTGCGGGTACCGGCTGCTCCACGGGCTGGCTGGCGTGGTGTGAAAGCACGGCGCTGAGGCCACACATGCTGGCGAGGAAGGGGTGCCGCAGTTCGCTGCCGTCGACCTCCGTCCCCGTCATAGAAGAGCCATAAAGATGGGAGGCTCCAGTCAGAGAGCTGCTATACAATGGGAAGGCCGTCCCAACAGCCATGGAGGCCTGCAATGGCTGTGAGGCACGTCTGCGAAAGTGGTGCTGCCAGTGCGCCCCAAAAGGATATCGGACGTAGGCGTTGTTGTCGCTGTTCTGACTCGCGTAGAGGGAGATGCTGGAGTCGGTAGGGAGCGGGCCGGCGTGGCCGAGTCGCGGTGACGCCGGGTTGCTGCTAATGACGGAGCGCCACAGCGCCGTCGAAGCCCCGCCGAGGGCCATGCCATGCGTCAGCGTCTGTAGAATGTTGTCTGACAGCATGGAGGAGCTGTGGTAGAGGGAGACGGCGCTGTCGTGCATGCTGCTCTGCCGGCTGGTGTGGGTCCGTGGCGTGCGTGCGTTGGCGCACGGCGTGTCACAGGCAAAAGAGGTCGTCGTCACGGTGAAGCCGTGGGAGCTTTGCCGACTCAGCGGGGGCGAATGGAGGGAGCTGTTGCCGACTGTACGGCTGTCGCGCCTCAACTGACCGTGCGAGTCCCGCCCCTCGTCGTTTGCAGTAGCACCGCCACTGCCGGGGCGGCTGTCACGCTCCGCTGTGCCGCTGCTCGAGGCGGCAGCAGCGGCCATGGAAGCACCCAGAGAGACGTCCAGCTTGGGGAACGCCGCCAGCGAGGTGTTGCTAGCGGCGTTCATAAAGGCGGGCAGGCCGAAGAAAGTTGTGCAGGCAAACCCATTTGAGGCCGAGGCCGAGGCCGAAAGACGTGTGAGGGTGGTGAGGGGAGGGCGGGCAAAGGAGGGCGGCGAGCCGGTCATTTCGCGACGCATTAAGGTCAGCGACGGTGGCGGTCGCACGGCATCCGGAGGCAGCACCTGCGAGACCGGGGAGAGAACTCGCATGCCCGTGAGATTTGACCCGCGAGGACAGGCCACCGCAGAGTCGAGCGTGACGAAGGAGAGGTGGGAGCTCTGTCCTGCCGTGGTGACACCGGAGCTCGCTGTGCCGGCGCCGCCGCTGCCCGACGAGGAGGTGGTGGCGATAGCGGTCTTGCCGCTCCTGCTGCCCCTGATGACGCGCGATGAGAGAGGCAGAGGCGGAGGCGATTCAAGGGACTGCTGTCCGGACGTTGACGGGACCGACGAGTGGTGATCGAATGAGGAGGTCCATATCTTGGAGTCGCTTTCTAGTGAAATGAGGGGGCTGTCCGTCGAATCGCTCACGTTCGCGACGCTTCGCTCTGCTGCTGCTGCTGCTGACGTGCTTTGCTGCGTGGCCGGTGTAGTGGCTTTGCCACCGCTGCTGGCTTTGGAGGTGTGCGTCGTCGGGTACGGCGAGGCCACGGTGAAGGTCGAGGAGGCGGTGAAGGAGGAGGAGGAGGACATGGAGGTGGAGGTGCTAAGGCGGTCAGTCGTGGCCGGCAGCGGCAGCTCCGACATCGGGCTCTGCTCGCTGCCCTCCTTTGTGTCGTGGCACAGCGTCACTGCGGCGGTGGAAGGCGCCGAGGACGCCGACGTGGTCGAGGTGAAGGAAGAAGTCGACGAGGACGTGAGAGAAGCGCCGGCACCATCTCGCGCGGCCCGCTGACGTCGCTCCAGCTGCTTTTGCTGCTGCATTGAATCGCTCTCGTCGATCCTGCCAACTGTGCGAGACGGCGCCAGCGCAGAAAATTGCTTTTCCTCAGCCGCTGCGTCAGCAGCGAGAAACGAACCTTCGGGCAGGGTGAAGGGCTGCTTCTGGGCCCGCGCGTGCTGCTGCGCTTTAGTGCCCTGTGGGTGACAGGAAGAGCTGACGGTTATAGCGGGTCTGGATGTCGTGTGCGGCGCAGAAAGGCTTGCGCTCGTGTTCTCGGCTGTGAAGTCGTTGCTCTGCACGAGGTCCGCGGTGGGCGAGGTCGGGCTGTGGATGTGCATAGACTGCCGCGCCTGCGACTTCCCGTCGTGTGGGCCGCCGTCTTCGCTGCCCGTGATGGGGGCGGCGGCGACGCTGGTGTGGAAGGAGGAGCCGGCCGGGTCTGCGGTTGAGGCGAAGACGCCGACGCCCAACACGGAACTGTGCGGCTCTGACGGAGACATGTCTCCCGTGGGGTAGCCGTCGACTTGCAGCTGGGAGGGGTGGGATAGGGAGGCGGGCATGCCACCGACCGCGTTGACATGGGCAGGGACCTGATTGTCACCAGTGCGCAGAAGCAGGGAGGGCGGCGTGGCTGAGGCAGTCGTCGCGGCGCGGTCGTCCTGCATCATATCAGTCGAAGAGGGGGGGGGGGAGGAAGGTGGAGAAGTGGCCCTCTGATCCAGTTGCTTTTTTCCTTTGCTGCACGGCAAAGGAAAAAAGCAGAGTAAAGAAAAAAAAAAAGGAAAACAAACAAAGAAAAACAACACCCAACCAACCAAAAACACACACACACACACACACACACACACACACACAAACAGTTGTTCTGCCGTTAGGCTGTGCGCGATGGGGCTCGCTTGAGTATGATGTCGCTGCACGCTGCACTTAAGACACAAGAGCCAAACTACTGGACCGAAAAACAAAAACAACAACAAAAGAGAGGAATTAAAAACATGCACAAATGCATACAAAAACGCAAAAAAAAACAAAAGAGCGAATAGCGTCGGATTAAAAAAAAAAAAAGACGTACAAAAATACGAATAGAAACTCAAGTATTCGAGTCAGGATATCTAAAAAAGAAAGATAGATGATTGAGAAAGGGGAGAGGTGAAAGAGGCCTATGCAGAGTTTTGAGTTTCCAAAAAAAAAAAAAAGAGAAGTAAGAGAAAACACCCAAACAAGCAAAACACACACACACACACACACACACAAAAAGTAAAACAGTATTTTCTCCCTTTCTTTTTTTTTTTACGTTCCAAGAAAATTAAAAAAAAAAAAAGGAAGATGACACCCCGCCACACAGTAAAAGAGGAGAGGAAAGGGTATAGGACCGGGAAAAGAACAAAGAAAGAAAAAAGTGGCAATTTGGGGGGGGGGGGGGAGAGGGAAAGAAGGAAAAGGAAAAGGAAATGAGACAGGTAGAGCACAACAACAAAAAACACAACCGTGAATCAACGTGTGTTGGGGATGGTCGTGGGTTGTATGCTTGTGTGTATAGAGAATTGCTTTTCTAAGAACAACGCGCAGAGAAAAAGAAAATAAAAAAGCAGGGGGTTAAATGTGAGCAATAACAAAGTCACACAAAAAAAAACGTAAAACAATATGAAAAAGAAAACAAAAACAAAAAAGGGAGAAGGGGAGCAAAACCCCGTAACAAGTGCAACTGAAAGACACAGTTGTTCTTTCTGTCCTTTCTACTTTCACGAGATCGTTGGCGTTGACTCCTCTCAGTTTGACGGCTGCAGCAAAACGAGTTTTTTTCCCCCTTTTTTTGTTGTGTGTGCGCTTTTGCAGATATGTATAGCGATGTCACCAGCTCGTGCGTGGATTCGCCGGAGATCTAGACGTGCTTGCCTGTGTCTACTTTTAACCTTCGATCGTTGTAAGGATTGACCCCAAGAATGGGGGGGGGCGGGGGATTTGTGGATAAAGTGGCTCGTGGGCCACCGAACGGAGAAAGGGCAAAAATAAAAACAAAAATAAAAAGGCATTGAAAGAGTTGACAAAAAAAAAAAAAGAGTAACAAGAAGAGAAAGATCAATGGAGATTGCTTTGCTTCACAAAGCACCATTTTCGTCTCAAAAGCCTCCTATTGAGAAAGAGACAGGAAGTGCGGCACTTTAGGCTATTTCTCCCTTTCTCTCTTTTTTTTTCTCTGTTTTAGCGCTTACGAAGATTTCTAAGAAGGAGGCACGCTTTCACAGGTGGCAGAGTACAACGAGAAGTGTGTTTTATTTTAGCGAAACGGAAGAGCAAAAAAAAAAAAAAAGCCCCACTGCCTTCCGTTTTCCATTGCTTAAACAGTTTAGCTATCAGCTGACGCGACAGGAACACATACACGCAGATCTGTGTAACCACCGGGCTACTTTTCCTCCTCAAAAAAAAAGGAAGAAGGGGAGATGCGTGAGTCACGTTTACCGGTGGTGAGCGTCAAATGTTCTTCTTTTTTTTTCTTTCACTATCAAAAGAGACTTAAATATCTCCAAGTGTGTGGGCAGTCGAGAGAGCGTAAAGTGAAGAAATATATAACATCTTGAATAGTTTTCTTAGAAAAAATAACCCCCAAAACAAACATAAGAGAAAAAGTGAATCAAGAAGGAGGGTCACCATTCATACAAACAGTGAAACACACCCAGCGAAAAGCACACACACACACACACACACACACACACTACCACTTCAACGGCGAATCAGGACAGAAATAAATAAACAAACAAACAAACAATAATATTTGTTTATACGTGACAAGACAGATCAAGGCGCAGCCGTAGAGTCGCAGGCAAGCCTACCTCCTAAATGCTCGGAGTGCGAAAGAAAAGGTCTGGCATGCTAACAGAAGAGGCCCAACCAGGTAAAAGAAGAAAAAAAAAAAAAGAAACAACAGAAAATGACAAAGGAAGCTAATTGTGCTCGCAAAAAAACATGGGTGCTGGAAACACAAATGTACATGTTAACACTTGGGTGAAAGAAACAACAACAACAACAAAACGAAAAACGAGAAACTGTAAAAAATAAATAGACAAGAACAATGACAAGTAAATTAGGAATACATCGCACACATATATAAAAACATGAAAAACAATAAAACAACAGCAAAAAAAAAAAAGGCAAAGAAGGAGAAGGAGAAGCAGATGTGCAGCTAAATGCTCGAAGATATGCCTACTCAAGCAGACACACCGCGGTTCTTTGTACCTCACACAAAGCAGAGTGCAATCTTCGGCAATACTGAAAAAGAAAGGAAAAACAACAACAACAACAAAAAAAAAAAAACAACACAGAAAAAAAGCTCAAAAAAAAAAAAGCAAGCGAACGAGCAATGAAGCCAATAAGCAAAGACAGTAAAACAGCTAAGGAGAGAAAAAAAAAAAGGAACAAATAACTCGTTTAATAGAAAAGCAAAAGCAATGCTGCCTTTTTTTTTTTTGTCCCACTCGAAATAAGTCCAGTGCTGTCCACAACAACAAATACCAAAAAAAAAAATGGAAAAACAACAACAACAACATCATCAGAATCGAGAACAGTGAAGACAAGGTATAATAAACACTCTGCAAGGGGATTGTCTGTTTGGCGCAGACAACAACACCCGTTTCCTTCACAGCCCGCGTTTCGCATGGGAGAATACTCTAATAAAGTGCAGAGAAACACGAGCTTTTAACAAACAGAGAAAGAGGGAAAGAAGAAAAAAGAAACAGGTGCGTAGTACACTGAGTTGGGTATTATCCTAATTGGGAACGAGGACATAAAAACAGTAAAGAAAGAAAGAAATATCCTGACGGGAAAGTCCGGCGAAGATTGGCAGTGAGGCAGTCAAAAAAAAAAAAACAACAACAACACCACCACAATAACAAAGAGGGAAACAACCGTAAGAGAACACAAACACACACAGGAAACAGAGGTGCACTTGCCAGATTTATGAAAAAGTGAATCTTCAGCACGACAAAAAAAAAGGTGATTTGTACGGCAATAACTGCCTGCAAGACAGTATAAGGAAAAAGGTAGGAACTGTTATGAGTAGTATACCCTTTTTTTGTCTACAAGACTCACCTACTAAGTGTCTGAGATGGAGAATTAAAAATAGCATTTTTGCACACATGTTTCTGTTCATTTGTTTTTTTCTCTCTTTTTAAATAATAACCTAGGGAAAGGGAGGGAAAAAAAAACGGGGAGCCAAGAGATGTCAAAAACCAACAGATGCACTCGTAAATCTATGCACATAGTCCGTCAAAGCAAAAAAAAAAAAGAAAAACAAAAGGGGGTAATAAATGTAAAGAAAACGCCTTTTTCTCATATATACATATATATATATATATATATATATAGATAGATATATATAGATAGATAGATATATAGATAAATATACGTTCTCTCTTTTTTTTTTTTGAAAGCAACACAGAATAACAATAACAGAAAAAAAAGAAAGATGAGCAACAACAACGTATATGCAAAACACGTGTTGTAGAATATGTACGCAGTGCATACATCAGATGCCACGCCAAGAAAACACAAGGAGGAATAGATGAACTCACGTAATGCCTGATCCATTGTTTTCCGCGATGATCAACTCGTAGGATTGGCTGAGGAGAGCGGGACGCTCAGTATTAGGTCTCGCTGTTTTCCTCAGTTCATTATCACACATTACATCTGAGGTAGGCAAATGGTCGTGCCAGATTTTTCAGTTTTGGCCTCTTCTACGCTTCTCAGCTTCCATGTTATGCGATATGTGTGCAATAGGGAGAAATAGAGGGACATGCGTGACGGCGGCGTGTGTGTTTGTGTCCACTTCTTCCTTTGTCCTCCGCTGTGCATGGCGTGAGCCACACTTCGTACTTGAAGTGCAGATTGATTTATCGACACCGCACTTGCACCACTGCACACTTCACCTGCGCAACCTGCCTAAGGGTTGTGGGGATACGCTTTTCTCGGAAATGAGCAGACGCTGGGTCTTTCCATTTTCTGTTGGTGTGCTACGTTGAGAGGCCAAGCCAGATTTGTTGCGTTAGTCTTCGCTTACTTGACCTGCTCTTTCCTGTTATTATATATATATATATATATATATACATATATATTCTCTTTTTCTTTACTTATTTATTGCTCGAGGTCGTAGTCGAAATCGTCATCTGGGTCTGCAATGAGCGAGTTCGGGGTCTTTGGCGGTTTCAGCAGCGCCTTGGTCGGCACTCGGCTAACCTTTTCCTGGTGGAACGGACGCTCATCGAGGTCTTCCTTGGTGCCGTTCATATCCTCCGCACCTACCATGCGTGTTTGGCGGTTGATTGCACGTGTATCGATCGTTTCGCGGCGTGCCGGCTTCGGATGGTTGAAACCGCGCGCCTCCGCAGGTGACGGCGACTCACCCGATGCGGCGTTCAAAGAAGGGTTCGAGTTGCTATTTTCAGAGCCAGTATTGTTGCTGCCGCGTGACCGCAGCTGTTCCCTCTGCGCAGCCGCCTGCTCAGATGATGTGGAAGTCGGCATCTTTGGCTTGGCGCCTTTTGCCGAAGTGTGCTTGTCCGCCTTGGACGACGCGGTGACCTTCCTCGCCTTGCTTGCACCGAATCCCATTCTGCCGCGTTTCTCAGGGGAAAGTTCCAAAGATTAAAAAAAAAAAAAACAGGAGCGGTGATAGGCCTTGAGAGTTGCCGAGGAAAGCCCGGTACAGTAGAGTACAAGAGAGAAAAAGGAGGGCAAGGAAGAACAGAAAAAAAGGCGGAAGGACGATGTGATCAGAGAACTCCTTTGAAATACTTTTCTATTATATATGTAATGCAAAAAAGCAACAGCAATAAGAAAAGAAAAACCAGATTAATAGAAAAAAGGGCGATTTTAGAGGCTATAGGAAACTTGCGAAATGTCATGCATATTTAAATCCGATAACGTGTGCGTACGCGTACGCACGTTTGTCAGAAAGGGGACGGGGATGGGGCAGGGAAGACAGTGGGAGCCAGTACAACACAAAAGCAAAGCGATGAGGGGCCAAAGAAAAGGAGAGCCATGCATGCATAAACGTGAAGTGACGATGAGAGTACGAAGGCATCGACCCACCCACGAATACATAAAAAAAAAAGGTTCGGACCAATAGACGCTCTCGTGTGTTAGCCATTTATTCCCAAACCGTAAAAGTTCTTTTTTTTTTTTTGAAGTTCCCATAGGAGAACGACTCGTTTATGTAGAGTTCAGGCACGAAATGAGAAGCAAATAAACATATAAATTTGAGGAAAAAAAAAAAAAGAGGAAGAGGCACTACTCGGCCAGGTGGTAAGAAAAAAAAAAAAACACACAACTTACGTTGTAGAAACGAAAAGGGAGATTGTTGTCGTGCGAGGAGGCTTCTTTCCTTGCACAAAGGAGCAAGAAAGGAAGAGTGTAATAATAATGAAGACTACATCACTCCGCAAACACACAGTGTCCGCCTTGTGAGTCATGAAGCATCATAGTTTTTCTGCGTGGTGCTGCTCGTGTGGCTCCTGCTGCGCTGCTTTGAGCCGCGCTTCCTCTTCTCGTCGCAGCCGATTGTGCTCCAGCTGCCTGCGTGCGGATTCAGAGACACCACCGTTGGGCAACCGGCACACATGCAGTTCCTTCTCGATAAACTTGGGGTCGCCGTCGGCGCTCTGCACTGGCTGCGGGCGGTTCTTCCAGCGCTCATTCGCCTCTGCCTGCATGCGCTCCAGGTCACCAGGGCCCATAGGCTGGACCGTCAGCTGCGGATGCGACGCAGGGTCGGCGTTGTGGTTGCTGTCATTGCCGTTCATAGTGTGATGGTGAAACTCTCCGTGGAGAACGGCGTGGGACCGCCCGAGCAGAAAGGCCAGCAGCACCGCTGTGCTCAGCAGTACGAGCGTTCGCGTGAAGTGAGACAGGCGGAACGTTTTCGAAAACAAGAAAAGGGCTAAAAGCTCAAGGGGGAGAAAAAAATACGCAATAACGACGCCAAAAAAAAAAAAAAAACGTATGAGTGAAATAGAGAGAAAAGGCCAGTCAACTTGAGAGGTCCGGTATGCGCTAACACAAGAAGAGAGAAAAGAAGAAAAAAAAAGAACCCAAACTGCTCAAAAACAAAAACAAAATAACAATATAATAGAAGTGAAAAGCAATGATGAAAGATGCAGGAAAAAAGCCAAACTGTTTTTTTTTTTTCCTTTACCTTCAAAGAAGGGAAATAAAGCTACAATTTGAATAGCAATGGAGCCAAACGCAGAACGAAAACGAAAGTAACAATAAATAGAGGGAGAAAAAAAGATCTGCTTGATCGCAGTGAAGTAATAAGGTACTACAAAAAAAAAAAAAACTGCGAAAAACAGTGACATATGTGGATCGTTAGGGAAGGAAGAAAAAAAAAAACAAACAAACAAAAAAAAGAAGGTAAAGAAACATGTGTAAAAGGAGAATGAGTCATACCAACAAAAGACGTCAAGAAAAAAAAAAAAAAAGAGGCTTCAGCCTTTCAACTAACCAACAGCAGCTTACGAAATATGAACAGACAACAGCAGCAGCAGCAGCTTTTTTCCTTCTTTTTCTTTTTGTTTGTTATTGTTGTTGTGTGTTCTTTACTCTGTTTTTTTTTTTACCCAGCAGAGTCACAGTGGATCTGACAACATGCATGCCAAATCGAGGCGCACCAAGCATCACCACTTCTTTTTTTTTTTTTCGTTGTTGTTAGGAAACAAACAAAAACACGCGTCTACAAAAAAAGATGAAGAAATGCATCTTCTTCCCCTGCTACCGCAGTCGCGGAGGCAGCATCGCCTCCTCCCCCACCGCCAATACTCACCACATTGCAGCCATTCGCCACTAAAACAGAGGACGGATAGGGCTGAAGCGCGTCTGCCAAAGCCCGGGCTTGGCGCGCGGCTGCAGTACGGCGGGACGCATCAGCCGACAAGAAGTATGGCGAGAGGACCGGCACGTTTGTCTCCCACTGCACCGCACGCGCCACCAGTAGACTCTTCATGAAGTGCACGTCCTCGTTCTCCCTCTCCCCTTCCTCACCGCCGGTGGACGCAGTAGGGGCGAGGATGACGACTTCGATGCCGTTCCAGCCACGGCGGTGGATCGCTTCTTTGTCAAGAAAGGCGGTGAGTGGAACAGCGACGATGGACAGATGCTGGCGCTCACGGGCTATGGTGGCCAGCTTGCGCTGGCCGTCTGGAATACGCATGAAATGCGCAAACACGACCAAACCTTGCGACGCTGATGCCAAGGGCGCGGAAGGAGAGTTTGGGTTTGGCAGCAGACTTTTTGCGGTGTGCACAAGGGCATCCACGTCAACGCGGTAGTACATTAGGTCCGACCCGACGACGAGCTGCGCGCCACCGATGCCTGAGCAGGAAGGCAGATGCTCTTGCAGAGCTCGCGTTCCTTCTTCGCTCCACGCCAGATGGAAGGTAGAAAGGTCGACCTTGGCAGGAGAATGTGAGGAGGTGTTCACTCTATTTGACGTGCAGGCAGCAGAGGGGTGGTCGAGGTCGCGCACAATGCGTCCAGCGAGCCTTCCACTGCGCCGCACCAGCGCTAAGCAGTCGTCCGAGGCATCCGTGAAGACTACAGAGACGCGGGACGACGGAGACGTGATAGGAAGAGACTGTGTGGCGTGCGTGGCTGCGGTGACATCCGCAGTCGCACGGAGGGCAGCGTCGAGAGTGAAGCCGACTAACCCGCACCCACAACCCAACTCCACGGCGGCGACCGAGGAGGTAGTGGGGGAGGAGGTGGTGGCTGGTTCTTGACCCGGCAACAGCGTCGAGGACGCAGGAAAGAGGAGCGCTGCCCAGTAGCGATACAGAAACGCAGCCAGCACCTGCGCACCCTCATACACACGCAGCCCTGTACTACACTTCTCGGCCGGGTCGGTGGCCACGCTGGAGTGCGCGGTGGTGGTGCGGTCGTAGTGTTCCCTAACTGTGGCACAGGCGAGGGTAATGGTCAGCTCACTTGAGCCATCTGGTGCTGTCACGACCTCAAAGGCCTCTTTGTAGTCCATCGAAAGAGAGAAAAAAACAGCGAAAGAGAAGCAGAGCTCTGTCTTTGCTTCTGCTTGAGTCTGTCGCGATATGCTCTAGGTGACATGAAAGGATGAGACATGAGCAGAAGGAGCACGATCGGCGACAGCGACGTTGAGAATTAAGAAGGGAAGAGGGGGGACGGGCAGAAGATAAACTGAAGAGCTATTCGAGGATAGAAAAAAAAAAGCCAGGTGTTGGTGGCACCTTCAAATCTGTCGCAGAGCATCGCGGCATATAAAAAAACAAAACGCCCGTGCTGCACCTCGCACACGCAAAAAAAGAAAAGGCTCACTTCTTATAAAGAAGCACTTCGTCTTGCTCTGCATACAGACTCGTGGACATTCCATATATATATATAAATATATATATATACGTCGATGAAAGTAATGATAATAATAGAATCAGAAAAACAAAAACAAAAACAAACAACGAAACACAGCTTACGCGTGCTTACGTAGATGAGTAGAAGAAGAAAAAAAAAAAAACAGTGCTTCGCATAGAGAGAGCCATAGTGCTTGACCTAAAGTAATATGGAATAATAGTAACAACTAGTGAAAAAGGACCTGAGAGAGGCAAGAAAAAAAAAAAAAAGACCAGTGACACTTTACAATGACAGTCCCCTTTTCTTTCTATTGCCGGTATAGAGATGGAAGTTTTGGGCGATAGCAAAAGAGTGCAAAAAAAAAAAAAACAAGCGAAAAAGAAGGAAACACGATAAAGCGTTCATATGCAGAAGGGAGAGAGAGAGAGAACAACAACAGCAAAAAAAGGGTACTTCGCATGCATGAAAAAAAAAAAACGTAGGCGCTTGCTGCGCTTTTTGTCACCCTGCCTCGCATTTAGACATGCCTGCAGTAGTCGATGACAATTACCGTTGTCGACTATGGTTCCTCTTTGACATTGGCCCCCTTTTCCCCTTAATTATGACTTGCTGGCGAAGACGAGGGCGCGGCTGTGCGGCACCTCCAGCTTTTCCACAAAATCGCTGCCCACCGGCACGATGGGGTATCGATCCATCGAGTAGTAACCATCCTTGATGTGCTTCATGTGCACGGTGGGAGCCAGGCCCAACGTCTGGTAGACATCGCGCAGCCACTCCAGCAGGTTGGGGCACTCGCGGATCAGGCGCCGGTTGCACTTGAAGTGCACCGCGTACACCTCGTCGAAGCGCACCAGGCAGCAGAAGACGCGCACGTCTGCCTCCGTCACGGTGTCGCCGGTCAGGTAGCGCTGGTGGCCCAGCAGCTCCTCGAGCTCGTCAATGGTCAGGAAGACACCCTCCACCGCCTCGTCGTACGCGGCCTGCGAATGCGCGAAGCCGCACTTGTACACGCCGTTGCACAGCGGCTCGTACGTGCGCTCGTTCATCGCGTCAATCGCCGGCAGCAGCGCCGCGGGGCTCAAATCTACCTCCGGGTGGGCGGCAAACTCGTCGAAGGCGCTGTTGAAGATGCGGATGATCTCCGAGCTCTCGTTGTTAACGATCGTCTTCGTCTCGCGGTCGAAGAGGATGGGCACGGTGTAGCGTGTCTCGAAGACGTGGCCGCTGTTCTGCATGGACAGGTCGTAGATGTCACGCACCGTCTTGAAGAGGCCGAGTGGGTCGGGGGTGGCGCCGGGGTAAGACGGGTCGAACACCCAACCCTCGTGGTCGTCAACGCCCGGCTTCGTCTTGGCCCACACAGGGGATGTCACGGCAAGCTCGATAACGTCTTCGAGCCCCTTGACGACGCGGTAGGCGAGGCAGCGGCTAGCCCACGGACACGTATAGGACACGTAGAGGATATAGCGTCCCTTTGCTGGAGGAAAAGGGCCACCCTTCTCAATTTTGTTACGAAAGGCGGTGGGCTTGCGCTTGAAGGCGCCCTTGTCATCGACGTCCTCCAACGTGCTCTTCGCCTTGATTTGGTTGGTGGACATTGACGCGGTTGAGTTGCTTCGTTTTCCGAGGTCACTTGTGAGACAACTTGTAACCAAAAACAAAAAGGAAAACGGAGAAGGGAGAGACAGCACCAGTGGCTTAAAAAAAAAAAAAAGAACAGAAGGGCTGACAGTCAGAAAACAAAAAAAGAAATCGGCGCAAAAAGATGACGATCTTTGTGTGCGAGGCGCAGTAACGTATGTACAGATATATAGTGTTGAGTTGATGAGTCGGTGAAAAAAAAAACAAAACAAGCCTTGGGACGTCCCCTTTTCCTCCTTTTTTTTATTAGGCAAGAGTGAAGAAAGAGTGGGAGAATAGTGATATCAGGGAGGAGTAATGAATACGCCGATAATAACGGAGTGGCAATTGGTGTTAGTTGCAGTAGATGCTGCGAAACGCATGCACTGCATGGCTTACAAGTGCTCTTCGCAGCAATTCCCTATAATAAGCAGACGAAGTAAAAAAAAAAAAAGCACTGCTCCTTTTCTTTTCTTATTGGGTCAGCGTTGGTGCCTATGCACTCGGCCGTAACAACCTAACTCACACATTGTCTCACTCTCGCTCCTTTTCAGAACAAAAACACTCTTTTGTTCTTCCTCTGCGTAAAAAACAAACAAACTACAACACAACTCGATTGTGTGTTTTTGCATCTGTTAACCTTTGTTGAGCTTACCTCAACGATTGAAAACAAACACAGAGAGAAAAAAAGGAAAAGGTGATATCGGTGGAGATCAGAGAGCCTGATAAAGCAACATGAAAGGTGAAAAACAAAAACAACAACAGCATTAAAAAAAAAAAACGGTGGCGGCTCTCCGGGCATTGCTTCTCGCGACGAAGAAAAGTAAAAAAAAAAAAAAGCCTTGTATGTATAGAGAAAAAAAAAAAACAACAGGGCACGGAACAAAAAAAAAAAGTACGACGTGATGGATGTCGAAAACCGCATTGAAAGTCACTGGGCAATAGTACACAAAAAAAAAAAAAAAAGAAAGGAGGAAAAAAAAAGGGCAGAGTTGTGATTCCTTTCTTCAATGTGCATATGTGGGTATGTGTGAATGTGAGTGTTGACTTGGTGAATAATAAGAAAAAACAAACAAACAAACAGAATAATAGGTGAACGGGGTAAAGTGAGGCTCAAGTCCGTCAGCAATTCGCTTGCTTCACATCATTGTGCCGACCAGTCTGAGAAAAAAAAAAAACACAAACAGAGATGCAAGATGGCTCGTAAATCTCTAATATGCCTCTCTACCATTTGTACCGCAGACATCTGAGTTAGCGACTCAAGGAAAAGGCCCTCGCTTTTTTTTGTTTACGAACTGCTGGCGAAGACGAGGGCGCGGCTGTGCGGCACCTCCAGCTTTTCCACAAAATCGCTGCCCACCGGCACGACGTGGTACGGGTTGATGCTGCCATGGCTGCGGTAGTAATGATCCTTGATGTGCTTCATGTGCACGGTGGGAGCCAGGCCCAACGTCTGGTAGACATCGCGCAGCCACTCCAGCAGGTTGGGGCACTCGCGGATCAGGCGCCGGTTGCACTTGAAGTGCACCGCGTACACCTCGTCGAAGCGCACCAGGCAGCAGAAGACGCGCACGTCTGCCTCCGTCACGGTGTTGCCGGTCAGGTAGCGCTGGTGGCCCAGCAGCTCCTCGAGCTCGTCAATGGTCAGGAAGACACCCTCCACCGCCTCGTCGTACGCGGCCTGCGAATGCGCGAAGCCGCACTTGTACACGCCGTTGCACAGCGGCTCGTACGTGCGCTCGTTCATCGCGTCAATCGCCGGCAGCAGCGCCGCGGGGCTCAAATCTACCTCCGGGTGGGCGGCAAACTCGTCGAAGGCGCTGTTGAAGATGCGGATGATCTCCGAGCTCTCGTTGTTAACGATCGTCTTCGTCTCGCGGTCGAAGAGGATGGGCACGGTGTAGCGTGTCTCGAAGACGTGGCCGCTGTTCTGCATGGACAGGTCGTAGATGTCACGCACCGTCTTGAAGAGGCCGAGTGGGTCGGGGGTGGCGCCGGGGTAAGACGGGTCGAACACCCAACCCTCGTGGTCGTCAACGCCCGGCTTCGTCTTGGCCCACACAGGGGATGTCACGGCAAGCTCGATAACGTCTTCGAGCCCCTTGGCGACGCGGTAGGCGAGGCAGCGACTAGCCCACGGACACGCATAGGACACGTAGAGGATATAGCGTCCCTTTGCTGGAGGAAAAGGGCCACCCCTCTCAATTTTGTTACGAAAGGCGGTGGGCTTGCGCTTGAAGGCGCCCTTGTCATCGACGTCCTGCAGTGTACTCTTACCACAGACTGGATCAGACATGGTCGATACCAATCAAGTCAGACAAGACGAGGAAAAAAAACACAAAAGCCAAGACAATCGGAAAGCAAAAGAGCGTATAGTGCTTTACGGGAAAAATGCAAAGACGGGAGGGGGAAACGATGCGCTTGACTTAATAGTGGAGAAATGTGCTTTTGCTTTTCTTTTTTTTCTCTTTAAAGGAATAAAGCAAGTTGGCATGATCATAAGGAAATCGTTTATGCATAATCAAGGGCGTCAAGATAGAGGAGAGCAGCGGAGAGGAGAGGAAAGCAAGGTTTGCCGGCGTAAACAGATTTTACTGCTTTTAGAATACGATGTGTGGTGTGCATCAAAAGTAGCGACTTTGCAAAACGTGGAGAAAAGAAAACGCGCACGAAGACGAAAAAAAAAAAGTCATTAAACGCTTTCGATGCGACACGTCTTTGTCTTACCAGCAACAATAACCAATCTGACTTCGTTAAAGTGGCGCAGTAGCGCACGGGACACACGCTGACGCTCATATATACATACATACATACATATATATATATATATATGGGTGCTTTCTTTTTCTTTTTTTTTTTAGCCCTGCTGTTTGTGCTTATTATCGATCGCGTTAGCAATACGACACACACACGCACACACAATGCATCCTCGAGTGGCTCTACTCCTGCTTCAGTTTCAGCTTTGAAGCGTCTTCCTCGAACAGATAGGGATGCCTCTGCTGAAAAGCGTAGACAGCAGCAATGAAGAGCAGCACGCCGACAAACGCTAGCGCCAGCGCGCCTACCACTTTCAGCAGCACGTAGTGCTGACCATTCGCACACGGCACCTCCGGACACTGCCGCTCCGCCAGGCGCCGCTTCAGCCACGGAATGTCGCCGGGGAGGTTGATGGTGTGAAACACCGGCAGGTTCGCCACGTCCTGCAGATCGAGCGCCTTCGTCTTGTTTTCTTGCTCTTCGTCGTAGTCGTCTGGCAGCGGGTCGACCGCAGCGTAGGATGGCAGTGCGTCGAGGGCCGCCGCAAAGTCCACTAGCGATGCACCGTCGCTGACGCTGTGCAGTGTCATGTTCACACGCGTGTGCTGCAGCACTGCCTCGCGGGTCATGACGCGCAGCCGGTCCTGCGCTGCCGGCGTTGTCGCCGCGCCGTCGCCGATGATGCGCAGCGTGCCAAAGTTTCGTTTCGGTGTTGTGGTACGCGTGAGAAAGACGTAGCGCTTGGCGAACCCATTTTCCCTCTTGTCCTCCGCCACGTTAGGCGTGGTGAACCAGCTCGCCAGCCGCCCCGCCAGGGGTGCCTCCTGCACGGTGTGCGTCAGACCGCCCGTGGTGAGCTCCACCAGGTAGGAGGGTAGCAGCGGCAGCAGCCCGGCCCCGTCTTTTGTCTGCGGCTTCACCGGAAAGGCGTTGACGAGGGAGGCGGTCGGTCCTTCCAGCGTGACGTCCGCCTTGGCCGCGCGCCGCACCACGCCCAACTCACCGCCTTCCGCATGCCCAGAGAGAAAGAGGACGCGCGCTACCTCGTACTTCTTCAGCAGCAGGAGCAGCTTGCTCCGCGAACTTGGGTAAAGGTCCCAGCCCTCAAACGGCTTGTTGTCGTTCAACAGAATTTGCCACGGAGAGGCGATCAGCGTGACGGCGCAGTGCGCACGACCCGCCTCGTCGCCAGGGCTCTGCGCATTGGCAGAGAGGTAGGTCGCAATGACGTGCTCCAGCCACGCCCACTGCGCGGAGCCTAGCAAGTCGGCCGCCATCACCTTCGCGTGGGCGGCGCGCAGCTCCTGAATGTGGCGGTCGCGCTGCTTGCTACGCGCGCCGGACATGCGCAGGCCGTCCTCGGCGGTTTCGCGCAACAGCGCATCGACCAAGTTTGGCAGCGGCGATCGCTGCGTGCGGACGTCCAGCGTCACGGTGCAGACGCTGTTCACGAAGTACTTGGCGAGTGGGGTGCCCGCGGGGGCCGGCACGGTGGTGAAGGAGTAGAGTGCGCCGTGTACCCCCTCGCCGGCGCGGTCCCTCACCGCCAGTGAGTAGCCCCGCCAGAGGTGGGTCAGGTAGATTCGACGGACCGCCTCGGCTTGGGTGTAGTTGGCGTCCGCGAAGCGCAGGCCGAGGTCGCGGTCGTCCCAGATGCCGGCCACCCGCCCACCCTGCGCCTTCACCACATCCTCCACGAACTGGTGGTAATAGGGGTTGTCGACGAGGGCCTTGTACTCCTTCTCAATTCCCTCAGGCGACCGCGCCCGTCGCATCGCGACGCCGGACTCGTCCACGTCGGCGTACACGGCATTACCGAGCCACAGCAGCAGGTCCGTATGTGCTTTCGCCGCTGGTGTGCGTTGCTGCGCCACGGTGGGTGCGATGGTCTGCATCCAGAAGGACTGGTCGTCGTGCTGCCGGTTGCAGCTCGCGAAAGTGACATGGGTGAGCACCTCGACCGGCTGCTTCGGTGTCCGTGACGTGGCGGTGCCAAGGGACACGAGAAGACAACCGATGAGGTAAGTAACAAGGAGGAGAGGAAGGGGCACTTTCGGGCCGTGATGAGACGGCCGCCACGGCGACCGGCGCCGCGCAGACGACTCGGACAAGGATCTAGTGAACAACGCTGCCGTACCAGACATCGTGAATGGGTCCTCGTAAGGAGCGTGGACGCATGCGATTTGGTGGATGCCCCAGACGTGAGCCACACTGGTAACAATGGTGGTCAACCGGCTGAGCAATCGCGTACGGTGCGGGAAGAGTGTATATCGAGAGAGTTTGTGGAGAAAACAAACAAACAAAGAAAAAACTGCATGCAAGCTCACTGAAGAACAAAAAACAAAAAGGGTGGAAATGAGAAGGACGGGAGACAGAAGGCAGGAGGTGAGAGGTCAGGATTGGGAAGGAAACACACACACATACACATACACAAGCAGACGATATGGAAGGTTGAGAAATGAACTGCCTACAGTATTCGCGCCTGTTGTTGAACAGAGCTTCTTGGAACGCGAGGCGACGGTCGGTCAAGTGGCACAGGCTGGCAGTGGGTAGCCGCAGAAAAACGAACAAACAAATAGCAAAAGAGCGTTTTCTGTCGGAGTTTGCTCACAAACAAGGCGATCATTGCACACATGGAACTCTCTTTTTTTCTTATTGCTCTTTGTGTTAACACTTTTTAAAGCGCAGCTTCAGTTGCTGTGTCCTTTTTTCGCGAGTGACTCGAAAAAAAAAAAAAGGAGCTGCACCGTGCAAAAGCCCATTTTGCACAAACTAATGGTAGCACGAAAGACCGACAAGTGGAGCACATAAAAAAAAAAAAAAAAAGAGCACCGAAAAGTGCAACCAAAAAAAAAAACAGAGAAAAAACCCACCATGAACTGCTGCATTTGCTAGGCTGAAAGAAGATGCTGGATTCTGCTGACTCCTGAAAATACACTCTGGACGCACTGCGATGAAGAACGGCGCCTCTTTATGTTGGTCTCTGCGGCAGTCAAGCTAAAGCAACAACAACAACAACAACAACAACGAAAAAAAAAAAAAGGAAAAGACCCAATGGAAAAACGGCAGAAACAAAAAAAGGGGGGGGGGGGAGGGAAAAGACAAATGACCAATAAAAACAGGAGAGCTGTCACGATTCAACACAACAGCAAAAACAAGAGAGAAAAAAAAAAAAGAAAGGCCAGGGATGTGAGAAGACTACAGAATAGCAACAACAACAACGCTAACAGGGGGCAACTCTCACCCAAACGCGCATTTTATTGGCGAGCATCATCCGCTGCCAGATGCCTCCTGCTGGAGCGCCGACTCTGTCGGCGTCTTCAACGCGTCTGCCTCCGCACCCGCCACAGAGGTCTTCATCGCAATAGCCTCGCCCACCACAAAGGCCCCCTGCGAATGGGTGGGCAGCGCACGAATCGCCTGCATTACCTGCTCCACCGTTTCCTGCGACTCCTCATTCACCGCAGACAAGATGTTCCGCAGGTAGTCCAGGTCCGTCGTGAGCTGCTCCACCGCCATCGCGTAAAGCTGACTCAACACTTTTGTACTCGGCGAGCTTGTCTGACCTTCCCTAGACGATGAAGTCTCATCGAATGGGCCAATCTGCAGCTGCAGCACCGTGTTGTCGAGGAAGGCACGCACGACGTCTCGCACGACCGTCTCCAGCCACTCCTCGGCGTGCTCGTCGATCATCACACGCACGCCTTCTTCAGCGTCTGTGTCGCTCGCGGGAATCACCGCAACAGCCGTCGTCGGCACACCGCCGCTGCTCTTGTCGCCCTCGTAGCTCTCCGCCACCGCCGTGGAGGCGAGCGTCTCAAGCGTCAACGGCAGCTCCATCAGCATTTCACCCATATCCCGCACCGCGCTGCTCGGCGCCACCTGGTCCTGCGTGTAGAGGCTAAGCGACTTGGCGGTGGAGGCGGCCACGCCGCCGCGGCCGCTGCTGCTGCCTTGCGCCGCAGGACTGCTGCCGCTGCCATTACCACGCGCCGCCACCACCACCGCTTGATTCCCCCAGCAGGGAAGCAGATGGTACGCGTCGACCTTTGCGAGGATGGGCCGTGTGATGCCGCACAGGATGCTCCGCTGCGTCGCCCGTTGCCCGTCCTCGACCTCCGCCTTCAGTGGCGCCCACAGCCGTGACTGGAGATCGGCACGGAGCAGCCCGGCGCTGGTGGGGTAGCGCTCGTGCATCGCACCAGAGGAAAGCCAGTCGTCCACCGCCAACTGCGTCTTCGCCAGCAGCGGCTTCACGCGTTCCTTGTACAGGTACAGGTGCTGGAGGAGGACGTGTTGGGAGGTATTAGGTGCCGGTTGCAGCTGCTGTGCCAGCGTCTTGGACAGCTCGGCGCGCCAGGCGGCGGTACAGCGTGCGCTGATCTTCTCCGGCATGTACACCAGCACCTCCTGCACCGCCTGCGTCAGCACCCGAGCGAGGGAGTCGTCATCGGAGGCGGCAACAGTGGGGGCGAGAATGGTAGCAAGGGGTTGCGCGCAATAGACGCGGACAGGTGCGTACACCCGCTCCGCGTAGCGTTCCAGCACCTTCTCCTCCTGAAAAAGGCTTACAAAGAGAGCCAAGGCGCGGTGGGTGACCTCCCGCGCGAGCTTCTCGAGCGGGTCCTTCGCGGACGACGTGGACGGGCCAGCCGCGGCGCTTGCGGTGACCTTCAGTTGCTGGATGGCGGTGAAGCAGGCGACGAAGTCCTTGTTCGTCGTATCGGGACGCTCCGTCAGCAGAGGCTGCAGCGTCGCCTGCACCGGGTCGTGCAGCTTTGTGAGCAGCACCGCCAGCACCTCCAGCACCTGCGCCGCCCTCGGGTCGTCGTCGGCAGCGTTGCTGCCACTGCTGCTGCTGTTGCTGTTGTTGTGCGCCGCGGCTGACGCTGCAGGACCAACTTTGGCAACGGGCGCATTGCGCGGCGGCTTGCTGGACGCGCCACCGTCGCCGTGGCTGCTGCTCTCGCCTGTAGTGGGGGCGGCGGCAATGGTGGCGGCCGATGCCGGTGTTGCGCCGCCCTCTGTCGTTGTCGCGGCGGCGGCGACGACGGCGGCCGAGGCGCCACGCACCAGGCTGGACAGGAAGACCAGCTCCTGGGAGAGGAAGGTGCTGTCGTCGGGGATGATCTCCATTCGCAGCAACTCGGCCACCGCTGCCGCCGCCGAGCCTGCATTGCTCGCCGTCGCGGCGTTGCCGTCACCATTGCTGCCACGGCTGCTAACTGCGGCACGCAGCTTGGTCTCCTGCTGCTCCACCATGTGCGCGGCTGCCTGTTCGCCGTAGCGCTTCAGCACCGCGTCAGCGCGTCCGATGCTGTGCAGCGTCGTGATGAGACGCGTGGCTCGCTCCAGCTGGTGGGCCCGCAGGCAGGCCACACACTCCTCCTCCAATGCGTGCTCGATGTAATGCTCAAACTGCTCTAGCTGTGCCTTGTGCTGTTCCCCGAAGGTGTCGTCGACGGCGGTGATCTCCTTCAAATCATCGCGAGCCTGCCGAATTATCGCCGCGACTTCGTCGAGATCGCGCTGCTGCCGCGTCGCACTCGACCTACCGGCCGCTTCCCCACCACCCCGCTTCTCTGCCGAGTCTGCGCCGGCAGGCGGGGAGGCGGCGGCGTTGGACTCGCTGTTCTTCTGGTTGCGCGAGTTCGACGCTGCTGCCGCCGCTTCACGGTGCTCGACGAGGTATTGAATATTGCGGATACTTTCCTCCACCCGTGCCGCCTTCTCGAGCAGCTGGGTGCATGTCCGCAGCTTCGTCTCCGAGGCCTTGCGCGTGTGCAGCTGGACCACGTAGGCGTCAGACCGCGCCTTTACCGCGGGCTGTACAATCGTCTCGATGGACTGCAGCTGCTCTGTCAGCTCTTCCGCCTCTGCGCTCATGCGCGACAGCTCCATCGTGGTGCGGGGCAGCCGGACGAGGGTGCTGGAGATGAGGTCCTCGATGCCGGCACTCAACTCCTGGCTGTGAGCCTGCACCCGCGCGTGGAGAAGCTGGACCAGCTGCTCTTCCAGCTGCAGCGACTTACGAACCGTGGACTTGGCGGCCGCCGCCGTGCTGCTGCCGCTGTTGGCCGTCTTCGCATCCCCTGTCGCGGCTGCTGCCGTTGCTGGTGCGGTGCCAGTTTCCTTCGCCGCCTCCAGGACGCGAGAGAGAGTGGCATTGAGCCACCGCTTCACGTCAAGGTCGTCGCGGCTGAGCTGACGGAGATCGTCGGTGATCACGGCGCTGACCTTCGCCGCGCATTGGGGAGAAAGCACAGCGACGGCGTTGCCCGTCGTTGCGTTGACCGACGACGGCGAAGGAACTGGCGGGGGACGCGGCACCTCTGCCGTCGTAGTAATGGTGGGCTGGGGAGAGGTGAAAAGTGCTTTCGCCGCTCCCGCGGTTGGTGGTGCTACGGACATCGTGGTCGTTACACCGCAAACTACACACATATATATATATATATATATATATGTATTTTGTGTTTGTCACTAACGTTACTGTACGTTGGTGCTAAGCTGCAAAGGGTCAAAGGGGATGGAAAAAAAAAAAGGGGGAGGGAACTTAGGGTGGAAGAGTCAAGAAGAAAAAGAAAAATGAGATAAACAACAACAACAAAAAAAAAAAAGAGGAACATCGAAGAATACGAGGAACACTCATTTGTGAGAGAGAGATTTGTCAACATAATAACAGAGTCTGCTATTATTGTTTTTTTCTTCTTTTCCTGGAAGAAAAGACAGGCTGCATTTGAGCACTTCAAAACACCAGTTCTCTACGTAAAGAGAATACAGCATGTGCTTTCAAATTCATGTAAGAGAAACCACATACAGATACACCTGAGAGGGTTGAGGTTGGGGAGAGATGGTGATTGTAGTGCAGCACACTCACCGCTAACCAGCAAAACAACAAAAAACAAATACAAAACGGAGGGCTGAAAAAAAAAAAAAAGGGTGGATCGACTTTCCAACTTCTCATGGGGCAATCAACCTACTCCGATTATCCACCAGACCATTTTTACAAAGATGTCTGAGTGTGTCTACTCACATACACATACACAGAAAAGAAGCAAGGGAAACATATGTCCCCTTCACAAGAACGATTTCAATCCCCAGACTCGTAACGCGGCCAGCACACTCGACTTGTGAATGTTGAAGATCGGACTCGTCGTGCGCAGCACACTCATCTCGGCCGCCGGCGACGGGCCTGGGATGCTGAGCACCACGCCAAAACTCCCTGTTGTTGAGCCCTTCGGAAGGTAGGATTGGGCAAAGGCGCGGGACAGGTAATCGTCAGTCGACGTCTCCTGCGCTGCTGCTGCGTGAGTCAGGTACTGCAAGTTCTGCGCCGTACTCATGCCAGAGAGGGAGTAGCAGGTGTGATAGGTGTCATGGGCGGTGCCAGGCTTGTCCATCAGCCCACCAATGTCTGCGTCTTGGCAGCAGCGCAGCACGTAGTCCTGCAACTTACGCTGGTTGAAGTAGTAGTCTCCGACATCGGCGTACAAGAAGGCTTGGTGCTCGTGAAAGGCATGCAGGCGGTCATCGTGGCTTTCGTGCGGTTCGCTCGTCTTCTCCGCATTGAGAGCATCGCATGCCTTCACAATGCTGTCATACTGCGCGGATATGGCAGCTTGCTTTGCCGTAGCTTCGCGGCGGCAGGCGTCGTCCGCGCTGAGGAACTGGTCAACAAGGTCTACACGCTGAAAGTGCTGAGCTTCCGCCCGGTCCCAGGCTGCGGTGTCAGTGACTTGAATCCCCTGCGCGTCCAGCAGCTGCGCGTGATCGAGTAGCACGACCTCCCTCGCTAGAAGATAGGCCGGCGCAGCATCCGGTCCTGCTTCGCTCTCGTTTCCTTCCTCTTCACTGTCGTCCCTTTCGGCGATGCCGCCGTCACGTTCACCATACAGCGGGCTGAAGCACTTGACGTAGGCCTCCACGGTACGCAGCAGCACGTGCGATGCGCCAACCCAGTGCGAGTAACACGAGTCCACCAGCTTATTCGTGCGTCCGTTGAAGCCACCTTCGCAGTTCAGCTGCCGCGCCGCCAGCCACCGTCGGAGCGGGCTTTGGTGGATCAGGTGAGGCTGCTTCATCAGCAGGAGTGCCGCCAACCCGCATTGGGTGTAGGCTCCGTGCGCCTCCGACGCCATTGAGGAGCAGGTGAAGCCGCCCTCGTGTGTTTGGCAGGCGGCCACAAACTTCGCCGTCTGCAGCGTCAACACGGGCTCATACTGCACGTCGTCCGCGTACTCGCGCGGCATATCCGCCGCCGCGCCGCGCTGCACCGGATCGAATGTGGTCGGGTCGTCCAGGCAAAGCAACGAGGTCAGAACCGCCGCACAGTAGGAGGCCCGAATATCTGCCTCGCCGCCACCGTGCATGCAGAAGCTGCCATCGTCGTTGCGCAGCGTCAAGAGCCATCGCTTGATGGCGGCACGCGGCAGGGAGCGGAGGGTGGCGTCGTTGCCGTGGGCGGCCAGCACCGCCAGCGCACAGCAGGCCGCGTAGGAGGAGGCCAGATGCGGCCACTGATGCACCGGACCACCGGCAAAGCCGATGGCCGGGCGCTCGGTGGCCTCCGCCACTTCTGCTGCATCTGCACTGCTGCTCGCGAAGCCGTTTTTCTCCGCGTCCTTCTCCTCCGCACATGTGCAACGTTGACTCGACCGCGCAGCCGCCCGCAACTCCGCTTCGCAGGTCTTATCGTGGCTCAGGCAGCTGTGAAGAAACGCCGCGATGTCGGCAGCCGGGGTGCGCGCCAGGAGGTCTGACTCGACAACGCCCAGTAAGTCGGCGCTCTGCAGACACAAGTAGGCGACCCACGGGCGCGAGGAGTACATCCCCTCCAGAAAGGCGGGGAGATCTTGGAGGTGGGTGCTGGCGTACGTCACGTGCGCCACACGGTGGAACTGCGCCTCTTGATACTCAAAACACTCCCCTGCCGTGTCCACCTCGGACGGCCGCGGCTGCTCTTGAGGCCGAGAGGCAGAAGTGGACGCCGGCTGACTTGTTGCAGTAGTGGCGGACGCGCTGCTGTCTGAGCTGTTGTCATTGTCGTCGTCTTCGCCAGCTTTACTGCAGTCAGGATGCTTGCACCAGAGTGCGTAGATGTGTGGATTGGTGCTGCGCAGATAGTCCAGCAGCAGCAGCTCTGTGTCGCGCTGAGCCTCAATGGAGGTTGTCTCCGGCGCGAGATTCATCTTTTTGAACGTCGGCAGATGAATGAAAAAGCTAGAAAACTCAATGAAGAAGAAAAAAAAAACAAGCAAACAAACAGGACCAACAGCAATCGTGAAATTACTTTAGAGTGCATAATCAAGAAGAGGGTGAAAAACTACACAGCTTAATGTACCGTGTAGTAACCTCTTCAGCGGCAGAGGGAACAGATGCTTACATGGAGCTCTGGGAGGGGAGGGAGGGAGGGACTGGCCGCTAAATAGCTTTTGAAAGAAAAGCAAAAAAAAAAAAAAAGCATGGAGCGAATACGACCGGAACCAAGAAGGAGACTACCGTTGATATAGGCACCTGCACATCCCTAAACTTTTTTTTTTTCTTGCAGACTTCTTTATCGACTTTGCAATTGAGTCTCTTTGCTTTCTTCGTTTTCATGTTCGCATTCTTCCCCAATACACATACACACACACACACACAAAAAGAGAGCAACAACGATAATAATAAAATAATACGCAGCACAAACAAACATCAGCGACAGCCTAAAACACACACACACATACAAACGATAAAGTCAGCTCTTCATCTCAGCCAGACAACTTCTCCCAAAAAGAGAACGAGACGGAAAAAAGAGCAAAAAAAAAAACAAACAAACAAACCCCGCATTAACGCCTTTGCGCGAAGTCGCCAACGACTAAAGAACAACGATAGCATCAAAAAGACAAAGCGAGGTTTTGTAAAAACGAGCATTTAGTCACAAGTGACAAGAACAAGAAAAGAGAAGGAAAGGAAAGAAAAACCTGGTAAAACAACAAGACAGAGAAGCAATGAAAACAGTAAAGATTATAAAAAAAAAAAAAAGAGAAGAAACGAGATTAGCAATGGAGTACAGCGCAGATAGAAAGGCGGGAGAAAAATGAAGAAGGCAGAGATAAGGTCTCGCCTGTCTGATCCAACAGTCAGAATCATGAGCAGGTAGTATAGATACGGTCGAGTTTATTTCACAACTCCTGTAGGGGATGAAAGATCACTAACTATGCTCTCTCTCTAGCACCATCCTTCAGTGAGGCGGTGACCGGCAACACACAACAAAAAAAAAAAAAACACACACACACAAGGACGCTGAGGCAGAAGGTGTGAGAAAGAGGGTAAAATACAATTCTCTCTCTTTCTTTCCCCCTTTTCTCTATGGCGCCGGCTTCTGCAGGTTCGACACGTCCTGCGTTGGCATCTGGCGCGCCTTAATTTCCTGCATCTCCTGGTCCATAGCCGCGCCGTTTGCAGGCGGAGACGAATACGTATTGTTGCCCTCACGCGGTTGGTGCAGCGTCATCGGAGATGACACAGGGCCAGCCGTCGAGGCATCATTGTTTACGTTGTGCTCCGGGATGTTTGTTATATTCACCGTATGCAACATATTGCGGTCAGAGCGCAGCGTGTTGATGGCTCTGTCGATGATGCTCTTGTTGGCGGTGGCCATCTTCCTGTCCGTTCTGCAGACGCACACAATCGTGACAACGAGCACGATCACCACAATGCCCAGGAGAACGCCAAAGACAGCGTAGACGGCCGCGGTGTTGTAGGAGATTTCCGTGATGTAGCCGAGGCCGCCTGAAGTCTTGTTTGTGTCGGGGTCGTAGATGCCCGGCAGGCTTTTCACGGCCAGCTGCTTCACCACGTTCAGGCTGCTCAAATCCACCAAGCTCGGCTCGGCGAGCTTCGAGCCGGCCCATGCAGGGAAGCGCATCTGAATAAGCACGTACGGGTAGGTCACATTGTTGAGCTCTCTGCCGTCAGCGCAAGACATGGAGCTGTTCAGTTCGTTCGTCTTCTTGGCGCACCAGTTCACTATGATCACGTTGTTCATGCTCACAATCGCTCCGTCCGCCGCGGCGTAGAGTGGGTACGCCTTCACCACAAAGGTGCGAGGGTTGAAGGCGCTGGGTTGTGCGTTGGCAATCATCATTACCATTAAGCCGGAGTTGATGGTGTTGACGGTGATGTCGTTGTTCGCGTACGCGGTAGCGTTGACGCTGACGCCTGCGGCCGAGGCAGAGAGGGTCAAGGCGGTGAGCAGCACACAAGTCAAGGCACCAAGCAGTGCATCGAGACGAGATCCGGCGTGCTTGCGCTTCGCCGCCGCGTCGTGTGAGGCGGTCATTTACTTGTTAGCTTGCTTTCTTTTTCTTCGACGATACTCACAGGAGTTTCTATTTCTTTCTCTTTTCGTTCGCCACTCACTACGTACAATCAAAGAAAAAAAGAAGAAGAAAGAAGAAGGAAGAGGAGGAATGTGCTCGGAGCGAAAACTCAGCGAAATGCGATGCCTAATAAGAGAGGGGAGGGGGAGGGGAATAGATAAAGTACAGCTGGTGAAGAACAAAAAAAAAAACCGCAGTAAAAAAAAAAAAAAGAAGTTCTATAGCTAATCTGCTAAAAGTAGGAAAAGTGAGGAGGAAAGAGAAGAATGAGAGAGCGTAAGTAAGTCAAAGAAATCAACAACATCAATAATTGACGTTCTCTTTTTTTTTTGTTTGTATTATGTGTGTATTTACTGCCACGAAAGAGGACATCACATTTGCTTGCTTTATTGCTCATCAACACACCAGCAGCTAAATGCCTTTCGACAAAAAAAAAAAACGGGATGCACAGGCTATCTTTTCGAAAGAGCATGTGCAGAAATAACAAAAAAAAAAGCCACTGTTCGAGCTTATCAAGTTAAAAAGCACCCTTACCTTCCTTTTCTTTTCTCGGGGTTAGCTTCTACTTTCCGCTTTTATCGCCTACCCCGCTTTCCAGCGCGGCTGGCCAGTGAATCTGACTTCCTCATCTTTTTTTTTTTCTCTTTTCCTTCGTTTCTTTTTTTTTTTTGTATTTACGAATGTCGGGCACAAAAACCGTGCGAACGTCTTCCTTTCACTTTTGAAAACGCGTACAAACAAAGCAGCTTAACTGAAAAAAAAAAAAACGAAAGCCAACAACAACAGAAAAACAAAACAAAACGAAATTGAGAAAAAAAAAACAAGATTTAAGTAGTACCAGAGAGAAACCAATCACGATTTAACCACGCCGTCCTTCGGCTTCGGTGGTGGCTGACGGCTACGCGTGTACTCGTTGATAACATACATCGTTTTTAACATGCGCTCCGCCTCACCAAAAAACATGTCTGTGCCCACCAAGATGGTCAGCACCATGTTCACATCGTGGCTCAGCGTGCTCTCCTCCATGCGGGCGTGCTCCAGACTGCGGCGCGCGATGAAGGCACGTCGTTCCTCCTCCTGTGCCTGCCGCTCGTACGGGTCCAGCGCCTTTTCGAAAACCGCTTGCTCCTGTGCGCATTGGCTCTGCTCCGCCGCCTCCTCGTCCGCGTCGGGTCCGGTGACGGCGGCCGGCGCAGTGGGGAGGGCGCTGCCAGCAGTACCACCAGCTGCCGCCGCTGCGGGCAAGGACGAGAGGGATGAAGTGCCATCACGACGCACCAGGCGGGAGTTGCGCCGCTCGGTGGAGCGAACAAGCGCCACGGACTCCGCAATCGTGCGTGCGATGCTGCCGTTCGTGACGGGCGGCACTTCGGCTCCTTCAAGCGTCGAAGGGAGTGGCGCACCACAGCTCAGCATGGAGGTGCTTTGAGGTGTAGAAGGACGACGATTTAGCGGAGAGGGCCCAATCAGGCTGCTGCTGTTCAACGGATTGTCATTAACGCGAGCGCTCGTCGGCGCTGAAACGTTCACTGGATCCGCATTTTCGTTTGGGTGTGCTGGATCGTCCCCGCAGCCTCCGGTGCCGGAATAAGCGGTGGGGCTCTGGGGTCCTGGAGGAGGTGCGATGCCCTCCGCGTCCCCACGCCGTGCCACCGGCATGGGCAGGTACGCGTCTGATGACTGCATCGCAAAACTGAGGTTGCGGGCGCGCTCCAGCGTCTGCGGGTCGACGACGCGTGACATGGCGGCAGCAGCAAAGGTGCGATTCATGACTTTCTCACGGAAGTTCGCACGCAGTGCTTTCACGTTGCGGCGGTGCGCTGTCCAGCAGGCGTGGTGCAGAGCCCGACTCAACGACAGGAACACAGAGAGGTGATACGTTGTCTTCGTCCCGGACCACTCGTACGGCCTTGACAACGCGTCCAGGAAGTCTTGGAACAGAATACGGCTCGTCTCATCGACCATATCCATGACGGGCGCCACCGCAGCAAGGATGTGTTCCACGTCGGGCCGGTGGCGTGGGACGTCTTCCCTCAGAAGTGCGCATAAAGAGGCGCAGATGACATCGGTGGCGGAGCCCAGGCGACGCAGCGAGCTGTACATGTCTCGCATCGCCTGCAGCGGGTACGGGCTGCCCAGCGGCGCGGGGTCAGCTGCTGCCTTCGGCAGCCACGTGCCGACGGCATTCAGCGCTCCCCACATGGGAACGCGACTGGCGCGAATGCTAGAAACCTCCGCCTTCATGGCTGCGTACTGCGCCGGGTCATCCGGAGACAGCGGCTGATTGATGACGTCCACCAGTCGGCTGAAGCGGTCCGCCACTAGCTGGATCGCCTTCACCTGTGTGTTGTACGTCACGCGCAGCACATCGATAGGAAAGATGAAGACAACGATGGCGTAGTAGGACATGACGGTGAAGCTGTTGCTCACAATACGACTTAACAAGACAAGTTTAGTTCCGGCGCTGTTGAGGGCTGTGATAATGAGCATGCCGCAGTACTGAGCCGTGTGCGCGTATGGCGGTCGGTCGCGAAATAACTGAGCAATGAACACACCCGCCAACGCAATCGCCAGCTCCGCTGCCAGGTTTGGCGTGTGCCAGATTGCCACGTACGCGATCGAGCAGGCGCACACCATGCCCGTCACACGGTACACCGACGCCTCCATGGTGTCGCCAGCGGTGGGCAAGCCCACACCCATCAGGATGGCCATGCCGAAGTAGTACACGTTGTGGGGGTCTATGTACTCCGTGTACATTGCACCGAGAGCGTACGCGCAGGCCATCTTGATGGCGTCTTTGAAGATACGCACGTCTCGCGGCGTGGCGAGGGTGATGCGCTTGGGCAGCTCTTCCCAGAAGCCCTTCCAGTAGTCGTAGAAGAAGAACTCCCATGCACGTTGCAGCTGCGACTTGTAGCGACTACGGTCGAAGTTCTGCATTGACTCGCCGTACTCCAGCAGACGCTCCGCCAGCACGACGAGCGATAGGTGAAACGCGAAGACGTTGCTGTACAAGAACGGATCGACGGGTGTCTCAGACTTGATGAGGGCCTCAAAGTGAACCTCGTCCAGCTTCGACTGGAGGTCCGTTGCGGCTTCGCGCAGGTCAGCAAACGGCACCTTCTCCGCGACCTCGTGTGGGTTGAGGTGCTTGCCCAGCCCCTCCAAAACGGCGTCAAGAGCGCTTAGGTAGTTGTTCACTGGATCTCTGAGTAGGTTGTTCGCGCGTTGCCACAACAGCGTCCGGAACTGCATGACCAGCACACCAGAGTTTTGCTGGTCTGGACCAGACTGGCTCTCCTGCGGCTGGGCAGGATTCACAAGTGATGCTATACCCTGCGATAACTTGTCCCTCTCTGCTTCTCGACGGAGTCGGCGCTGCATGCCGGCCACGTCATCGTGGCTGTTATTGTCCTCCATGTCCACGTACGGTTCGTGGCTCTGCATGCCTTTTTCCGAATTCGTTTGGTGTTCATGCAGGCCCTCGGCAGACACGCGCTTGATGTCCGCGCGATGCACTCGTTTCACCACCATCGCACGTGCCGCATCCGTCATGGTGTGCAGTCGTGGCACGCATGTCTCGATCACGGTGAGTCGCTCGCGCCGCAGCTCCAGCCGCAGCGTGCTCTCCCAAAACTCGTACATAACAAAGAAGAGCTTCGATGGAAGGTTGGCTGACAGGCTTTGAATGGGCTCCGTCCCGATGTGTCCAAGGGCGATGGCGCACTCGATCGGGTCTTCCGACCAGCACGCTGTCACACAGTTGTGGGCGATGCGGCCGATGTGTTTCAACCCACCTGCCATCATCTCGTCGCATTCTTTGGCGATCGACTTAACGGGGAAGAGGCACTGGAAGAACGCAAAGCCGGTCGCCATGATCATGTCTCTGCCGACCTTCACCGGATAGATGAGCTCCGTGCCGCCTGGGAGGCTCTCCATCTGAAGAATTAAGACGGATTGCAGCACCACGACGCGCCGTGCACGGACATCTCCGAAGAGGCTGACAATGAAGGCAGAGAAGATGACGCTGCACCACCAACCAGCAGGGTGATCGTGGATGTTCCACACGTTGTTCAGTGTTCCCCACAGCATCATCCAGAGAGCACACTGAATGGTAACAACGTTGAAAGCCAGCTGCTCGCCGAAGGTGTAGCGGCAGTCCACAATGCCCCATAGTGGTATGACGACATGGGCAGGGAACACTTTCATGACGTTGGGGTGCCGTGCTAAGATGCCCAGCGGCAATGCCACCATAAACGTGATGCGTAGCGCGTAGAAGATGGCCATGTAGACCTGTGGTGTGAAGAGTGCGATCCAGTAAGTGCGCAGGCTCAGCGTGTCGTTGTGTGGGTCGTTGTGACCGTCAAGTGGGCGACGGACTCGCTTTCTCCTTGCCTTGAAGAGCTCGATGACGTCATCGCCGGTGTAATGGGTATTCCCGTTACTACTGGCTTTGCCCTTCGCATCGACATCTTCTACATATTGGCTTGTGTCTTTCAGAGAGTTTTTATCCGAGTCGTGGTTGCTTCCGCGAGAGCATTCAGAGGAGGTGGTGTACTCGGAGCTTTCACTCTTCGGCTGCTGCGTTCGTAGCAGCGCGCTGAAGTTCACAGAATCCATGTTGCTGCTGAGCTCAGCTGAGGAGGTAGGTGAAGGGGGGTGGTGGTGGTGGGGGGGGTCAGGCCGGCGGTTGCAACTCAGGCACCATACGCCAACAACAACAACAACAGAAAGCACCTTTCTTGTTACTATACAAGAAGTGTGTGAAGCAAAATAAGGTGAAGAAGGTTCAAAGGTGGGGCGGGGGGGGGGGGAAATAGGTAAAGCACAGGTGGTGAAAATGAACGCGCATATCCACACATCGCCAGACTTCACTACTATTGCGGGCAACACTTGACGGAGAGAAAACAACAACAATAACAAAAAGCTGACGGAAAAAAAAAGTGCTTTTTTGTGGTCTTTTCTTTTCTGTGCTCTAAGAAAGCAGTTGGAAAGGTGTAGAGTAACTACACCACTGCACAGTGGTGGGCAACGCGCTCTTTTTTTCCATTTTGACGTCAAATTCAGGGATAAAGAGAGAAAAAAACAAAAGAAAAAGAAATTCTCACAATTATTGTGTTTAGTAACAGTAATAATAGTGTGAAAATGGAAATTAGCTTTAGCTCTGTTGTGTCTGCGCCTTCGGTGGTGGCTGACGGCTACGCGTGTACTCGTTGATAACATACATCGTTTTTAACATGCGCTCCGCCTCACCAAAAAACATGTCTGTGCCCACCAAGATGGTCAGCACCATGTTCACATCGTGGCTCAGCGTGCTCTCCTCCATGCGGGCGTGCTCCAGACTGCGGCGCGCGATGAAGGCACGTCGTTCCTCCTCTTGTGCCTGCCGCTCGTACGGGTCCAGCGCCTTTTCGAAAACCGCTTGCTCCTGTGCGCATTGGCTCTGCTCCGCCGCCTCCTCGTCCGCGTCGGGTCCGGTGACGGCGGCCGGCGCAGTGGGGAGGGCGCTGCCAGCAGTACCACCAGCTGCCGCCGCTGCGGGCAAGGACGAGAGGGATGAAGTGCCATCACGACGCACCAGGCGGGAGTTGCGCCGCTCGGTGGAGCGAACAAGCGCCACGGACTCCGCAATCGTGCGTGCGATGCTGCCGTTCGTGACGGGCGATGTCTCGTCGTGATGACGAGCTGGCTGAGGTGCGTGGCCACCGACGAAGGACACGTTGCGAATGGTGGAAGGACGACGATTTAGCGGAGAGGGCCCAATCAGGCTGCTGCTGTTCAACGGATTGTCATGAACGCGAGCGCTCGTCGGCGCTGAAACGTTCACTGGATCCGCATTTTCGTTTGGGTGTGCTGGATCGTCCCCGCAGCCTCCGGTGCCGGAATAAGCGGTGGGGCTCTGGGGTCCTGGAGGAGGTGCGATGCCCTCCGCGTCCCCACGCCGTGCCACCGGCATGGGCAGGTACGCGTCTGATGACTGCATCGCAAAACTGAGGCTGCGGGCGCGCTCCAGCGTCTGCGGGTCGACGACGCGTGACATGGCGGCAGCAGCAAAGGTGCGATTCATGACTTTCTCACGGAAGTTCGCACGCAGTGCTTTCACGTTGCGGCGGTGCGCTGTCCAGCAGGCGTGGTGCAGAGCCCGACTCAACGACAGGAACACAGAGAGGTGATACGTTGTCTTCGTCCCGGACCACTCGTACGGCCTTGACAACGCGTCCAGGAAGTCTTGGAACAGAATACGGCCCGTTCGGTCCACCATATGCATGACGGGCGCCACCGCAGCAAGGATGTGTTCCACGTCGGGCCGGTGGCGTGGGACGTCTTCCCTCAGAAGTGCGCATAAAGAGGCGCAGATGACATCGGTGGCGGAGCCCAGGCGACGCAGCGAGCTGTACATGTCTCGCATCGCCTGCAGCGGGTACGGGCTGCCCAGCGGCGCGGGGTCAGCTGCTGCCTTCGGCAGCCACGTGCCGACGGCATTCAGCGCTCCCCACATGGGAACGCGACTGGCGCGAATGCTAGAAACCTCCGCCTTCATGGCTGCGTACTGCGCCGGGTCATCCGGAGACAGCGGCTGACTGATGACGTCCACCAGTCGGCTGAAGCGGTCCGCCACTAGCTGGATCGCCTTCACCTGTGTGTTGTACGTCACGCGCAGCACATCGATAGGAAAGATGAAGACAACGATGGCGTAGTAGGACATGACGGTGAAGCTGTTGCTCACAATACGACAGATGAGAACTAGCTTTGAGCTGGCGCTGTTTAGTGCGGTGAGAACGAGCATGCTGCAGTACTGAGCCGTGTGCGCGTATGGCGGTCGGTCGCGAAACAGTAAGGCAATGAACACACCCGCCAACGCAATCGCCAGCTCCGCTGCCAGGTTTGGTGTGTGCCAGATTGCCACGTACGCGATCGAGCAGGCGCACACCATGCCCGTCACACGGTACACCGACGCCTCCATGGTGTCGCCAGCGGTGGGCAAGCCCACACCCATCAGGATGGCCATGCCGAAGTAGTACACGTTGTGGGGGTCCATGTACTCCGTGTACATTGCACCAAGACCGTACGCGCAGGCCATCTTGATGGCGTCTTTGAAGATACGCACGTCTCGCGGCGTGGCGAGGGTGATGCGCTTGGGCAGTTCTTCCCAGAAGCCCTTCCAGTAGTCGTAGAAGAAGAACTCCCATGCACGTTGCAGCTGCGACTTGTAGCGACTACGGTCGAAGTTCTGCATTGACTCGCCGTACTCCAGCAGATGTTCCGCCAATGAGAAGAGCGATAGGTGAAACACAAAGACGTTGCTGTACAAGAACGGATCGACGGGTGTCTCAGACTTGATGAGGGCCTCAAAGTGAACCTCGTCCAGCTTCGACTGGAGGTTCGTTGCGGCTTCGCGCAGGTCAGCAAACGGCACCTTCTCCGCGACCTCGTGTGGGTTGAGGTGCTTGCCCAGCCCCTCCAAGACGGCGTTAAGCGCGTACAATAAGCTGTCGACAGCGGGCTTCAAGAGGTGGTTCGTGCGCTTCCACAGGGGGGTTTTATACTGCATCATCAAGACGGTTGAGCTCTCCCTCTCAGGCTGTTGCTCGGCATTCGGTGCGTTGGACATCGTCCGTCGTGTTTCTACATTCTGCGATAACTTGTCCCTCTCTGCTTCTCGACGGAGTCGGCGCTGCATGCCGGCCACGTCATCGTGGCTGTTATTGTCCTCCATGTCCGCGTACGGTTCGTGGCTCTGCATGCCCATTCCTGTCCCGCTGCGTGTTTTGTGGCCCTCCACATCTTCACAGGGCGAGTGCTTATCAGCAGCGGATTTAACTTTGCGGGCGTGAGCACCCTCAGAGAGCTTTCGCTTCAGTGGCGCGCGATGCACTCGTTTCACCACCATCGCACGTGCCACATCCGTCATGGTGTGCAGTCGTGGCATGCACGCCTCCATCACGGTGAGTCGCTCGCGCCGCAGCTCCAGCCGCAGCGTGCTCTCCCAAAACTCGTACATAACGAAGAAGAGCTTCGATGGAAGGTTGGCTGACAGGCTTTGAATGGGCTCCGTCCCGATGTGTCCAAGGGCGATGGCGCACTCGATCGGGTCTTCCGACCAGCACGCTGTCACACAGTTGTGGACGATGCGGCCGATGTGTTTCAACCCACCTGCCATCATCTCGTCGCATTCTTTGGCGATCGACTTAACGGGGAAGAGGCACTGGAAGAACGCAAAGCCGGTCGCCATGATAGCATCCCGACCGACTTTCACCGGATAGATGAGCTCCGTGCCGCCTGGTAACTTTTCCATCTGAAGAATTAAGATTGAGTGCAGCACCACGACGCGCCGTGCACGGACATCTCCGAAGAGGCTGATAGTGAAGGCAATAAAGATGACGCTGCACCACCAACCAGCAGGGTGATCGTGGATGTTCCACACGCTGTTCAGTGTTCCCCACAGCATCATCCAGAGAGCACACTGAATGGTAACAACGTTGAAAGCCAGCTGCTCGCCGAAGGTGTAGCGGCAGTCCACAATGCCCCATAGTGGTATGACGACATGGGCAGGGAACACTTTCATGACGTTGGGGTGCCGTGCTAAGATGCCCAGCGGCAATGCCACCATAAACGTGATGCGTAGCGCGTAGAAGATGGCCATGTAGACCTGTGGTGTGAAGAGTGCGATCCAGTAAGTGCGCAGGCTCAGCGTGTCGTTGTGTGGGTCGTTGTGACCGTCAAGTGGGCGGCGCTCACCAATGGCCTCCTCGCCGAAGAGGGCAATGAAATCCTCCTCGGTGTAGATGCCGTGGTCGATGTTGCGTAGAATGTCCTTTGCTTGGATATCCAACACGTCGTGGTGCGTTTCCAATGCGGAGGCATCGATCGACTTCTCTACCGCGGCAGAGGTGGTTTCGGTAGAGGTGGTGTCACTCGTGAGCGATGACGCCGTGTCTGATTCTCCTGAGCGAAGGACGGTGGAGATGTTCACTGCTTCCATTATTCACTGAGTGCTTTGTCCTAGAGAGAGGGAAAAAAGAAGCAGATGAGTCGTGCCTATTGCGTGTTTCTTTTCGTGAATGCGTATCACAGATTAAAGGTGACGCGTAGAACAAAAAAAAAACAAAAAAAAAAAGAGCGAAAAACACAGAGCTTTACTTAAAAAAAAAAAAAAACAGGGAAAAAGAAGCAAGTCGATCAGCTGTTGTTTTAACCGCTAAAGAAAAACAAGAAAAAAAAACCGGAAAAAAGAAAAACGATAGCTTTGCTGATGTTCTCTTGTTTTAAATTTGTTTATTTAACCGTTGCCCTTTTTATACATGCTGCCGCTCGGCTCTTTCTGGATTTTCAGGCAGGCGGTAAGGCCGCACAAGCAGGAACGTCTTTAAACAAGCAAAAACAAGAAAGAACCGTAGAAATCAAGAACCAAAAATAACAAAGGAAGAGAGGAAAACAGAAGCAGCTCAAAACAACAAGTAATGATAACAGGCAGACTTAAAAGACGGGTAGAGCGCCTTTTTGTGTGTGTGTTTTTTTTTTTTCGGGTGATATCGGTTTATAAAAGGGCGCCGCCAAACAGAAAAACACCTACTTTGACCACCATAGTCTGCAAGTGTTTCAATAAAAGCTCCCGATATGAAAGAAGCTCTCAAGCTGTTAACGCGCCGTGGCAATTTAAAGAGCGTGGAGGGGAGCGTAAGGGGAATATGTGGAGGAATAGCACCTTTTTCTTGCAATAATAATACTATAAGTTCTACCTTAGGTAAGAAAACTGCTTTCGTAGCTCTCGGGTTAAAAAAAAAAAAAGAAGCAATGGTGTGAAGCCAGTGACGGTTCAGTAATTATCCATAACGAACAAAAAAAGTCGTCTATAGGAGCACAGGGAAAAGGTGTGCACCGTGAAATGTTAAAAGAGTAGATGACAACAACAATGATAATGATAATATTGATGGAGATGAAGACGTTTCCGGACGAGTTCTGGCCTACTGAAACGACGGAAAGGCCCGGTGGTCTGAATAATAAGCAAATAAATCAGAAAGACGTAGTTCTTTACTCAGAAAAAAGGTGCCTTAACAGTGTATTTAAGAGGACGATGGCTCCCCTCGACAATAATGAATGAGGGAAGGAATTGTGCTCTGTGCTAGTAAAGGCCGGGAATTTAATAAAAAAAAAGCTCAAAAAAAAAAGTGATTAAGAAAAAAAGATGAGGGAGAAGTCAAACGCGTTCTTGAGTAATGCGCTCAAGGCGCAAAAGAGAAGAAGAAAAAGGTGCGGCTGAGGAGACGGAAGAGGAGAAAGAGGAGGAGATGGGGAAAAAAAAAAACAGACGCACACATACATATACACATAAAAACGAAACATGGATTTCGCTAAAAGAGCGCAAGAACGTAGACCGAGCTATGACACAAAACTCTACAAGAAGTAGAGAACCATTGTGTGCTTTTTTTCTCTTCTCTTCTTCTTAACCCCCTCCCCCACTTCGCGCTGACTGCTCCATGCACAGTTGCTGGAAAAACCTCAAAGAAACACTTGTTGGCTTTTACAATGATTGCGCTGAGGAGCGCTAGACACAGTGTAGTGCTCCCAACTTTCTGCCCATGGGTTCTATGCGCAGCTATCGGCGGTTTAATGCCGCATCTGATGAGAACTTCGCTGGACAGAATAATCGCTCAGAAGGGGGAAAAAAAAAAGCGAAGGATATGTCAAGCGTCCGTCTTCACCAAAAAAAAAAAAAAAAGAGTGTTACATAGGTATATATATATATGTATATATATAAATACATGTGTGTATTTTTTTTTTGTGTGTTTCTTTCGGTTCAAGTACTTTTATTTCATACGAGGAAGGGACAACAACAGAACGACCGTGAAAGCGGCCCATACATCGGGAGAGGAAGAAAAAAAAAAAAACAATAAAACTACCGGAACGGCAAGTCTGGCAACAACAAACATCAACAAACAAACAAACCAAAAAGAACTTGAAGTAACTAATAAACATCGACAAAACAACAACGACGACGACGACAGTAAAAAAAAAAAAAAAGAAGATAGTATTAGATCAGTCCAATACGGCAGTGAAACGTTGCATGTCAGGGATGACGGACTGTGTTTGCGTGTGTGTGTGTGAAGTCGTAAGAAGGCTAAAATAAAAGTACCCCCCTCCCCCTCCATCCTCTTCTCTCCGCTCATGTGTGTGTCATCAGGTCTTTACATTTCCTGAAAGGTGGGCATCGTCTTCTTTAAGTACTCTTGCACAGCGGTGTTGATGCGTTGCAGGACGGCGCGCGGATCGCCGCCGCCGAGGCATTTTTCATGCGCGCGACGCAGCGTGC
This sequence comes from Lotmaria passim, assembly GCA_037349495.1. NCBI lineage: Eukaryota > Euglenozoa > Kinetoplastea > Trypanosomatida > Trypanosomatidae > Lotmaria > Lotmaria passim. The sequence goes on from CP140211.1 coordinate 173,727, forward strand.
AGCCGACCATGCCCTCGCACGTGACGGTGGGGTAGCTTTTCTTTAAGGTAGCAGGGATTAGCAGCTGCCGCGGCTGCCCTCGCCCAGGGCTATCGTCGACGAGAGCTGAGATGCAGGCGCTGTCGCCCTGACTAATGATGAGTGTGGCGTGCGGCGTCAAGAAGTTCACTTCGCCTCCTTTCAACATACGCATATACACCGCTTCAATGCGCTGCGTCAGCAACTCGTTCACGACGGATGGCGGGAGTCCACCGGCGATCCATGGCAGGGCAAAGCGCCCTTGCCGTATCGTGTTAGCCGGCTCCAGGAAGAGCTTGTTCATCGACCACGCTAACGGCTCCACCCTTGCCGGACCCTCGGCGGACACGGCCAGGTTGGTCAGTTTCAGCAGCATGAACATCACCGTGTTCGTCGTGTCGTACGTGATGCCGGTGAAGATGAACGGTGCGTCCTTGTACATGGGTGCCCCGACGTCTGAAAGCCAGTCTGGCATCATGGTGTAGCACACCTGACGGCCTGGTGGTGCCTTGGGCATGTAGACGACCACGACGTACATCGCAACATCGTCGCCAACGCCGCGGATGCCCTCGACCTTCACAAAGGCGCCGCGCTCTTTTGAGAAGGGCACCACGCGGCCCAGTGCGTCATTCGGGGTGGCGCCGGCGTCGAGGAAGGCGTTGTCCGCCGCCTTCAGCGTGGAAAGACCTTTCGCGGCCGGGGTCGTGTCTTTGTGCTGCTTGCGACCCTCGAAGACGGCCAGCTCTGCCTGCGACATGGGCAGCTGCTGCGGCATCTCAAAGAAAGGGGCCTTGATATTGGTGCTGTCGAGCCGCCAGATGAGGTAGCCCAGCGTGGTGCACTCCGCCCGCTTGCGTGGTGGGGCGGGAAGAAGGTTGTGCAGCGCCTGCGCGTCCACGCTCAGCTCCAACTGCATCTGGTTGTACTTCTCCGTCGCGCGGCGCTGCTCGTCGGCGACGCGCTCGGCGGGGCGGATGTCGGTCACCATGCGCTCCTGTGACCGCCGCGGGTCGCCCATCTTCACCCGGCAGAGGTAGTTGCCCGCGAAGAACCTCTTGTTGATGGGCAGGCAGCAGTGGCCAAAGACGAGCGTCATGTCCTGCGCCGCGCTGATGAACTCCACAATGACGACGGCGAACGTGCGGTCGCCAACCTCGGCGCTGAGTTTGCCCGCGAACTGCGGCTCCACGCTGCTGGATGTGAGATTCTGAAAGACGACGAGGTCCGGCTTGCGCATGAAAACGCGTGGGTGGTGCAACGGGTTCATGGGCTTGCCAGAGGTAGGGTCGAGCTCGTCCGTCACGTACACCAGCAGACGCGTGCAGACAGCGTCGAGTGGCAGCCCGGTCATGCCGTCTAGAAAAACGTCAACGGTGGTCCCTTTCGGGCCGTGCCCGGGCGCTTTCGGCGACGCCGGTGGCCTGTCCGCCGGCTTTGCGAGACCGAGCAGCACACACGGATTCACCGGTGGCTCTGTAGGGGCGTCAAACTTGTCCAAGTTGACGCAGGGCGGGTTGCTCGGGTTGATCTTGTAGCCCGGCGGCACGGCGAGGTTGCCATGCGCGTCTAAGATCGGCCGCAGACGCTGCCGCTCCACCAGCGGCATGTCATCGCGTGGCACCTTTCCGGCGATCTGCGACCCGGAGGAGAGGGACAGCGGATCTTGGGCTTTGGACGACGCGACTGGCAACGGCGCGGTGGCGTGGGTGAGGGAGTTTCTGGGTGAGGTATGTGGCATCTTTGCTTCCATCGGGTCTGGCGGGGAGGCCGCCACCGCGGGCTTCTCCGACGGGGGCGGCGGCGACGAGCCTGCAGAGCTGCTGTTACGCTTCGGCGGCGGGGTATGCGCCTGGTGCGGCGGCGAGTGCGGGGACTCGGCGTCCACGGTCGCCGCCGCCGACGACGACTCCGGCGCTGTCTGTGACTGGGGCGACTCGGCGGTACTCGTGGCGGGGTCCGGCTGCGGCACCGGCTGCGACGGCGAGAGACTTGACATCTCGACTTGCTCGGCGAAGTGCGCCACGCGGTGCTTCGTCGGGTTCGAGGCGGCGGCACTCGCGCGCTTTGGCGAGCTGCTGAGGGCTCCGTCAGAGTCGTCGTGAGAGCCGCCTGAGGTGCTGTCGTTGTTCTCCTCCTCCTCTCCGCTCGGCTGCTCTTCAATCATTTCCTCATCGCTGCTGCTGCTGCTGCTGCTGCTGGACTCGGGCGATGGAAGCGGAGTAGTCTTGCATGGTGAAGAGGGCTTGCGTAGCTGCTGCTGCTGTAGCTGCGGTGATGCGGTCTTGGACGAGGGCTTATTTCCCTTGTTGGCCGCTGCTGCGGCGGCAGTGACCGCCTTCACCGCCGCCGCGCCGTTACCGGCCGCCGGGCCTGGCGATGGTTTCTGCATCTTCTTCAGATGCTTGGACAGGCTCTCCTGCCACTCCAGGATAGACACGCCGGTGGGCGGGGGCAGGACGAAGCGCGTAGCGGGCCCTTTACTGGGCTGTAGCACCATCGCGTTCACGTCCGCTGTCGGCGGCAGGAAAGGTCCCTCGCAGCCGGGCATGCCAGGAAGCAGCGGCAGTCCCTGCGGTGGTGGGGAGAGCGGGGGGAGGCCCGGCAGCTGCTGCAGGGACGGCGGCAGCGGCGGCTGCGAGGGGAAGCCCATCGCGGCGGAGCTGCCGATGCTCTGGTTCAAGAACGATTCCGCTCGTCGTAGGGTATCGGTGCTGTCCGCCTCAATGAAGCCGGAGACATTGGCCCCAGGAACCAGGCCCTGCGGCGACTGCAGCGCCTTCGCGATGTCAAACGCCGAGTCCCGCAGTCCCTCCGTGAAGGTGCCGCGGCTTCTTGAGAAGATCGTCGCCCACCACAGCAGCCGACCGCGGTACTGCAGCTGGAGCACGAAGACCACCATTTCTTTGGGCTGGTGCACGATGAACTCGACGGGCGACACGGTGAAGAGAAGCGCCTTCGCGCCGCAGCGAGCCAGCGGAGGTGGGCGGCGGGGGAAGGTGCGCTCGACGGACGGCTCCAGCAAGTACTCGTCCCGTGCATAGGACATGTAATACGCCTGAACTGTCACGTCGACCTCGTCGAGCGGGATCGACATGTCGACGCCCTCCAGCGCAGCCAGCTTCAGCAAATGCAGGCCGGGCTCGAGCGTCGACGAGGTCGGAAACGGCGCATCCATCCCTTGCCGCGACGACATGGTCATCGCTCGCAGCGTCTTCAGCTCTTTTTGCACGTCCTGCAGCATACCACGAATTTGCTGGGAGGGCGAGGAGGCAAAGGAGCCCTCGCTACGGTCGGCGCGGCGGCTGCGCGGCGAGACGCCGTCACCGCCGTCGCTGTCGTCGCTGCGCAGCTCGTCGTCCAGGCTGCTCCACGACTCGTCGTAGTCGTCGTCGTCATCGTCTTGGCCGTAGCGGCCAGTATTGCGGTCGACATGTCGGCTGCTGTGCGCGCGACGGCCCTCGCCGCCGTAGGTGTCCGGCCGCGGTGGACGCTGCGTGAAGTTGTTTGCGCCGGGCGAGCGTCGATTCCCGACACTGTGCGCCGTCAGCGCACGCCGTGGCGCCTTCCGTTGTTGACGACGTCGGCACGGCTTTTCTGCACCGGCGGGCTGTTGCGGACTCAACGCGGCGACGGCGCCGCGCATCGCCGCCATCTCGTTTCGCAGGTATGCCATGTCCATATTTGCTCCCTGTTCCTGGCTTTGCTGGTTGGCGAAGAGCTGCAGCTTCATCTGTAGCAGCTGCGACTTGAGCATCTGCTGGTATTGCTGCAGCTCCGCTTGGCGGGCAGGGAGGACGAGGTTCACCTGCTGGTCCAGCATCAGCCGCTCTCGCTCCGCCATATCGGCGGCTTGGCGGTTGCGCTGGTAGGCGAGGAGCTGCTCTAGCTCTCGCTCGGTGGGGGATGCGTAAGGATTGTTCGCTGCTGCGGGGGGCGAAGCTGCCATGAGTTGGTAGCCCCGACCCGGGAAGGCGCCGCCGGCATTGCCGCCACCGACACCGTATAACAGGTCTGCTGAGGGGCCTGTGTAGCCACTGCCGCAGCCGTACATGGTCTCTCGTGAGGATGTAGAGACGGGCTTTCCGGGAGGGGGAAGAAGGCTCTGCGAGCAGGAACCAGATCGACGGTGAAGCTGGACGTTGTAGAGGGAGTCGAAAACAAGGCCGCAGTCCGGACACGCAGGCATAACGCAAAAAAAAAAAAAAACGGAACAGAACTAAAAGAAAACAAAAACAGATTCAAACAACACTGGTTCGAAAGTGTGCTTCGATACAGAAACAGTGAAGGTATCTTCCCAGCAGTTCTTGCTTCTAAAAAAAAAAAAAAGAGAGAGATAGAATGTGAGTAAACAGCAGGAAAACAACAACAACAACAACAACAACTCTCTCGCAAGGCAAAAAAATCGAATAAGCAAAAAAAAAAAAAAGCAAAGAACAAACAAAGGCAATCTATAATGCTATCACAGAAGAAAAAAAAAAATAAAAAGGAAAAAAAAAAAAAACAGAGGTGATGTAATAGTAATACAAGCAAATAAACATGTATAAATATAAATAAACAAATATATATATATATATATTTATTTATTTAAAAGAGACATACATATATTTACATAAGTCAGTTTAACTGAGCGTGGAGGAAACGAGGGGTGAGAGAGGGAGAGTGAAGAAAAGAAGTCCTGAAAATGACGCGCTTTAATTGGGCTAGCACGCCAGTAAAAAAAAAAAAAGCTCTAAAAAAACAAACAAACAACACCAACACCAACAACAACAAAGGAATATAATAACAGAGCTTGCCACTCGACGGTTAGTCAGAGGTGCCGTTCTCTGCGACTGTTTGATGTGTGTGTGTGTTTGTGTATGCAATTCAGTGTAGAAACGGGAAAGAAAGGGCAGTGATGAATGCCGTTTATTCTGGTAATGATAGAGAAGACAATGGCAACGATGCACGTGCCACAGCAAAAAAAAAAAAAAGGAAAGAGAGAGAGAGAAACATATTTAGGCCATTTTGATAGTAATAGGGCGCAATGGTGAGGAAAAGCAAACAAACAAACAAAGAAACAACAGAGGCAGTAAAACTGCTATAGAAGGCTCTGCTTCTCGGCGAAGCACGCAAAAAAAAAAAATAATACGCATGCACAACAGCTTTACATAGGCTTTGAAAAGAAAAACGCAACGTCAGGCTGCGCTAAGTACTTCGTCAGTGTGGAGCAGATTGACCTTAGGACGTCGTGAGACTTAACATTGCCATTTTCACCACATCCAATTAAACACACACAACCACACGCCTGAGACGTTGACTGCGATCCAGTTCAACAGAAAAGGGTGAGGGGTGAGGGGCTAATCGATGAGATCGAGCATGATGGTAATAAGATCTTATTGGCTTCTTTCTTTCTTTCTTTTATATTTCCTCTGTTTCGTACTGTTTATACATGCCAGCAGCGGCCGCAACCTAACCATCGATTAACAACAAAAACAACGGATACGTACACACATAGAGTTAACACGGTCAATAGAGTCAAACACACATAATCATTAAAAAAAAAAAAAAGAACATGCTCACAGATAGTAGGACACTGGAGGGGGAAAAACAAAAAGAGGAAGGAAAGAGACTCCTTTTCTTTTGATTGCGTACATGTCATTGGACACACACATAAAAATCCTGACATATTTACAGGCATCTCGAATTAAGGCATTGGACATGCCATTTGTATAAAAAAACTAAACAACGGTAATGAGAAGAAAACACACACACACACAAAAAAAAAAAAACACATTTTCGCCCAATCTAAGTGGTGCGGAAGTCACTATGTGTATTGCATAAACAAGAAAAAAACAGATCTAAACACCTTCGTATTCTGCATGGAAGAGGCGAGACAGGTGCCTCGGATGTGACCACGTCATGCCAAACAAGTTGTAATAAGAGAGGGAATGGAAACAGCCGCCTGCTCATTCCATGTATCTCGTTAATTGTTAAAAAAAAAAAAACAGCGACAGCAACAACAAACTGTTTTGATTGAAAAGTAAAACAATAAAAAAGAAAATAAGAGAATAAAAACCCAACCAAGGCTGAATAGGCTTTGGTTTTTTTCTTCTTTATTGGCTGTAGGATAGTGAAAATCTACTCAAGGCTGTTGCTTTACATTCAGATGTCACCTAAAGCCGTGCGCAAGCAATGAGAAAAAACAATAACTAAGCTCGTCACCTTGCGTGCCCGGAAGAACAGGCTGCCGGGTATAAAAAGCAAAACCATGCCCAACAGCGCACGAAAACACTTGTCTAAAAGACAAAAAAAAAAAAGACCACCAGCAAGTAAATTAAAAATAAATGTGGTGCTTTAATAACGCAGAAAACAACAAAACAACAACGACAGTAACAACACTGCTGACATTGAAAACGTAAGTGATAATTGGAGAAAAAAAAAAACAAAGAAACTAGAAACAAACATGTATGATAAGCTAGAAATTGCAACTCCCTATGAGCATCGCACCGCCGCCACATGCAAACCGCGCTCTAATCAGCAAACGAGAAAAGCTCAGCACCACCGTCGTGCAGCTAAAAAAAAAAAAGAAAGATGATGGGAAAAAACACACAACCTTTTATTAGTAAAGACGCTTTTTATGCAGCTCGTCGGCGTCCTCAAGGTGCACACTGTACTGCTGCTCCAACACGTAGTCCAACTCCTCTTTCCGCTTCTTCCAGGTAGACGAGACCATGCACATCGTACGCGGCGGACGTTCCACGCGAGCAGCAATCACCTCCACCGTCGCCGCCAGGACCTCGCGTTGAAGCACAGCGGGCTGCTGCGTCGAGACAATACCTTCCACAAAACCAGCAGCAGCAGCGGCAGATTCTACGTCCATCGCGTTCTCTTCCAGTTCCTCCCGCTGCGGCTGCGGCGGTGACGACGCAAACGAATCTACCCCAGTCACACCACTACCAATGCGGTCCTCCGACTTCAGTTCGGGACGCAGGACCGAGGCTGGAGGGGAGGTGGCGCCGTTGCTCGGCGACGGCGGCGGCGACGGTTTCCTGTTTGGCCGTACGGCGCAATGCTGAAACGGTTCAAAGACCTCCTGGAGCGTCTCCTGATCGACGCGAATGCTGCACGCCCAGTCCAACTCGTACCGCGGCGTCGTCTTGCGCTCCGCCTCCTCGACGTAGTGTCGCCCTGTCTGCACGTGCTGAATCAGAATAATCTTCCGCTTCTTCTTTTGCTCGACAGCTGCTGGGGCGGGTGTGTTGGCAGCGGACTGGACGGTGTTGCCCGCGCCGCCGTTCGCTGCTGCGGCAGCACGTAGTTCTGTCTCGGAGACGATGGAGGTCGTCGCGAACGCTCCAAAAGAATCTGCGTTTTGCTCCATAGCGGAGCCCGTCCTGTTGGCTGTCAGTACGGCAGATGTTGCGTTCTGGAGACTTGGGTTTCCCAAGCCGGATGCATCCATCGCGCTCGCCTCGGTCGGCAGCACCGTCGAGACGTTGTTGTACAGCGCATTCAGCGTGTGCTGCTTCAGCGCGATCAGATCGGACGGCGTGGCATCCTTCAGACTGAAGTGAATCGTCCAAGAGACGTCCTGCATGTGCGAGCTCCACGGCACCCACAGGACGTGCTTCAGCCGCTGCACCGGGAAGAACATGACCCCTTGCGTCGCAAACTGCATGAGGTGGAAGGTGGCACTGCGCACCACGTACCTGCTGGCCATACCCGCGACAACACCGGGTGTGCCAGGCGTGGCCAGCGATGCCACACTGCGGATCTGCGAGTTCGAGCTGCTCTTCATCACTCCTTCCCTATTCGATGCGCGGTGCAGCTTCTTTTTGGTTGTTTTCTTCGCGCTGTCTCGTGCTCCATAGTCGGCTGGTAGTCGCGCCTCCTCCGATAGTAGACCCGCTGCTGTCCTCGTCTCCGGCAGTTGGAAGGCCGAGGCGCTGCCCGACTGAGGGCGGGAGTTGCGACCAGTACCAAAAGGGGAGGTGCGCGACAGCCCAGGCAGGGCCCCGCCAACGTTTGCTCGCAGTGTTGTTGAAGTCGGCGCAGTATGGCACGCCTCCTCCGAGGCCACCGCCAACATGCCACTATCCACGCATGCATTCAGCAGAACTTGGTGCACGTCAAGGGACACCGAGTGACGGGCCGTGCGTTTCGATGCTGCTGTTACTGCTGCTGATGTCGACGTGGGCTGACGGCCATCCCGCTGTTGTGGCTGAAGGGTTGCGAGGTACTCGCTGACCACCTCGCTCTCCATAGCGCCGTCGTTGTTGCTGCCCTGCGCCACTAGCCGGTCCCACGCGGCCTCGAAGGCGACGCCGAAGGTGTTACGCTCCTCGCATAGCTCCGACAGCAGCAGGACTTCTTCCCTCACCTGTCGCATCCGCGCCGTAAAGGCGTCGTCGTCACGGAAAGGTTCGCGCTGACTGGGACGCCCGGCGGGACCCAGCCGCGGTGGCGGCTGTGGCGGCGAGAACCCCTGTGTGGCACCGAGCGCGTTGCTGCTGTGGTGGCGGCTTCCAGTGGCGGTCTCGATCCACAGCGGGCGCCGGCCTTGGTCTGTCTCATTCTTAGCGCAGTGGCGGTGGTTGTGAAGACGGTGGTGGTCCTGTGAGTCAGCGCCGCTGCTTGTGTTGGTGGGTTGCCTCGCCTCCTCGCCCGCTGCTCCGCCTTTTCTATTTTCCTTTTCTGCCTGGTGCTGGGTACTACTCGATGGCGCAAGGGGGTTCTCAGAGGGCTGGCATGAGGGCCTTGCACTTTCTGTTGTTGCTGCTGCTGCTCCTGCTGCTGGACTGCTGCCTTTGACGTGTTCGCATCCTTGCGGTAGGTAGTTGTGATGTTTCTCCGTCCCTACGTAGACGATCATGCGCGGGAAGTCGCGGACGACGGCAAGCGGGTCAGCACCGATGTCCAGCAGCATCTTCTGCTGCCACGTGTCATACGACTCCGTCGGATTGCTGCGGTTTTTCTTGTTCTCGCGGTGGTGACGCGCTTCCTCATCTGTGGAGCACCCACTACCCATGACTGCGCTTTTTGGGACTACTTGCGGTTTCTAAGATGGAGAAGGTAGCAAAACAATAACAACAATAAATAAAAAAAAAAAAGAGGAGAAATCAACGCAGATACTCACCGGTACACACAGACACAGACCAGCAAATCAAGGCAGGCAATGTGCAGCTTTTCAGCCCCGAAGCCGGCCACGGGCAGTGGGGGACTTAAAAAAGACAGAAAAAAAAAATGGTGCAACGACTAAGTTTGTGAGGCTTCTCGATTCTAGTGGCGCAAACAAAGAAACCAAACTGTCAGTGTGGATGTAACACTCTTCTCCCTTTTTATTTTTTTATTTATATGCTTGTAATTGCGCACATGACCATGAGTGGGAAAACAAGCGAAGAGTTAACAGAGACGAAAGGTGAGAGAGCTGGAAACAGCCAAGGAAAAAAAGAAAATCAGGACATGAGAGGCGAGCTCCCGCAAAATCAAGTGACTCTACAGCATCGCCCACGACGTTGCTTGAGACCTGGGTCATTGCTTTTCCAGAAAAACAACCACAAATTGAATTCAAGTTGCAAGTTCCAGATTTCACTTTAACACGCGATAAAAAAAAAATGGAACAACACGTCGTGGTCTGATGTTGCACAGAGGCTAAACCACATTGAAAAACAACAACAACAACGTCGCTGTGCTTAAGCTCTACCTCGCTCCTCCTCTTGAAAGAGCCCAAGCTTTTAACGCCTTTTTTTTTTTAGATGTTGCTTTCCTTTTTTCAGTAAGGTAGTCGTCGATAATAGGAGCTGCACAGACAAACGAATGGCAGAAAAAACAACAACAACAACTTACACTGCTATCGCAACGAGCCTTCATCGAGAGTCAGAACCCCGCTTTCACGGTCGAATGCAAACACAACAGTAGTGTAAGCGCGGGTTCGCTAAAGATGCAGTTTTTTTAATTGTTGCTGTTTGCAGTGGTGGACACAGGATTAAGAGAAGCAAAAAAAAAAAAAAAAAGTCAGGAAGCAAACAATTGAACAAGGATAAATAAAAAAAAAAACAAGGAAAAGGACAACGTGGCAGGCAGGCAGACCCTTGGCAGCAACCAACAACAAAGAACGACAACTACAAAAAAAAAATGAAAAACAAAACTTGGGGGTATGTGAGCAATAACAATAACAGTAATAATAATAATATGAGTGAATTGGAAAAAAACAACAACAACAACAACAACAAAAAAAAAAACCACCACCATCACAGCAACAACGACAAAAAAAAAAAAAAGATGACTCGAATAGAAAGAGTGGAGGCAAAAGCTGTGAGTGAAAGCTCAACTGCTGCCATATTGCCCCTGAGTGTTTCTGTAAGTTAGACGGAAATACGAGTCAAATGCGCTGCCATGAATTTATGAAAAAAAAAAAAAGAAAAACAAGAGATCAAAAAGAACAGAAAGAAAAAATGGTCGTTCTTACTGGGTTTTTAATACATCTGGCTGTTTTGGAACTGCGCCGGGCGTAAAGTAAAACCAATCAGGCAAACTAACGAAAAAAGATAACCTATTGAACTCATATACACACATAAGAGAGAGAGAGAGAGAGACAAGAACAATAGAAGAGCCTTAACGCACTTCGAAGATGCGTCAAAGTTAGTCGGACTTGACATCTGAGAGAATGACCGAGAGAGAAAGCAGTTAATGATGGATAAGAGAGAAAAAAAAAACAAAAAGAGACAGCACGGGTAGGCATCAAAAGTCTGGTAACGGCTCGATTTTCTTTTTATTTTAGGGGAGGGAAAGGAAAAAAAAAAAAGTAGCAAAACAAAAAAGGCATCGAGCATGTTTCCATGTATACCAGGTGTGACGCCACGTTTCGATGAAGCTGTCAACAACGACAACACGTACGCGGCGGCACGAGAACGATAAAAGAACGACGATGCGAAGTAGCCGAGGAGAGGATTAAAACAACAACAACAACAACACAAAACAACAACAACAAAGAAAACCCCAAAAACAAAAGGTGGGACTTAGAGGGAAAAAAAGAAAGAAGACAAGGCTCAAAATAAAAAAAAAAAATAACTTTGCTAGTATTTCAACAGTGAAGAGGAAAACAAGTAAATTGGAGAGATCAGAATACTCAGATGAAAAACAGTAAAAAAAAAAAAACAGTAGTATTATCAGCACACAAAATCAACAACACTAAAAAGGAAAAGAAAAATACAGAGACGAATACGACTCTTTTAGATAATTATATAGAGAACTTCTGTTATGATCACTATACATGTTCCAATACAAAGATAAACCAACATTGCCATCTTGACACTCCAAAACAAACGAAAAAAAAACCAAATGGGAGTCGTAAAATATGCGTAAACCAAACGTTTTTTTTTTTTTTTTGCTGAATATCGTACGTTGAGAAATGGTAGGTGAGCCAGTGAGGTTGCTCTCCTAGTCATTAAAACAAAAAAAAAAAGAAGAAGAAGAAACAGTCATCGTTAATTTTGCCAACTAAACCAGAAAAATAAAATAGAAGAGAAATAGGCACAGCCCCCCAAGAAAAGCAGAACAAAGGGAAGCTTGAAACAAACAAACAAACAAAAACAACAGTAAAAAGGGATGTTGGAAATGACAATAGTGGTAGTAAAAAGAAAAAAAAAACTCAAGAATAAAGCGCATGCACGCAAATAAAGAAAACCTACCAAAAATACACACACATATACACACACACACATGACAGAACGGAAAAGAGGTTCATGGGAACATAGGAGGGAAGAAGAAAAAAAAAAAAGAAGGAGCTGACAATCAAGCGAGCTACTGTCTATATGCAAAAGGACGAAGCGAAGCAAGAGGTTCCTTTTTGAGGGAAAAGAGCCGCCTATCAAGCCAGGCATAAAACAAATGGAAAGAAGAAAGGACGAGATTCGGCCAAAACACGCTATCAACACAGCGTAAGCTAGCGTCAACGCGATGGGTGAAAAAAGCTCACTGCAGTTCACGGCGTCACGAGGACGTACTCCCGCTATGCATGAGAAAACAGAGGAAAAAGGGGGGAAAAAAAAAGAGGAGACCGTTTACGTTTTTTTTTTTTGCTGTTTTACAGTCTTCCATCTCCTCACGCGTGACATGCCGTCAGTGATAGGAGTTAACCAAACTTTAAAAGAGAGAAAGCAAAGAAAAAAAAAGAGCAAAAAGAAAAAAGCAAACTGATTCAAATGAAGAATAAGCACATACGTGGGCATCTACACGCTCAAGCCTACACACATCAAACATGCAGACAGGGAAAAAGCAACGACGCTGCACACTGAAGGTGCTAGCGGAACAGAACAAGTTAGAGGTAAAGGCTGCCAGCTTCGGATACGCTACAAGTAGACAGACAAGGAACCACACCACAATGCGCTTCTTTGCCACCCAACACGCCGCCTACAGACTCGCACAACACCCCTCCTTTTTTTTGTGTGTGCTTCTTCTCCTTGTCGTTAAGCAAAGGTTCTTCTTTCTCTCCTAGTGTGGCGGCGGCGGCGCCAGAATGCCCACGGCATAGGGCCCCATAAAACTCTCACACGAGACCCACGCGTGAAAGTGGTCGTACACCTCGGTCGCGTCACGGCCGGCGCACGCCAGAAGCAGCTTCTCGCCGCCGGGGTGAAAGCGCTGAAACTCGGTGCAGTCGTACACGACGTTGCGAATCACTATCCACAAGTCATCCGGCGTGTTGTGCTTCGAAACTTCTTGCGGCGTCATCCGAGGCAAGTTCGCTCGTGAGCCGGATAAGAGCTGGCTGGCAGGGGAAGAGAAGGCAGATGCCGTGGTGCACGAGCTGCAGGAGCTGGGGCCGCTGAAGACGGGGTTGCTGCCCGCACGCTGGTGGTGCTGGCTGCTGCGGGCGGAGCCGCCGCCGCCGCCGTGACGTTGCTGCTGTTGCTGCTGCTGCTCTCGCCTGTTCTCTGCCTCCTTCACAGCGAGGTGGGCGGACCAGTCCCGCATGGAGCACCCCGGCATGCGGGGCACCTTCCCACGGGGCAAATTCTGTACCGTCTCCGCGTCCGGCCGCATCATGAAGCCCTCCGTTAGCGCCAAAGCTGACGTGGCGGTGGTAGTGGTGGTGGCCTGTGAGGCTGCCGCAGTCGTGATCCCCCCACAGCCTACGCTGCTCGAGTTCATCGCGTAACTGGCCGAAATGTTCGTGTTGTTGCTGCCATTGCTTGTCATCGGGGCAGCCATGTTCGCCGAAGAGAAGGAGAGCAGCATCTGATCGCTCGCGGCGCTTGTCAGCGTCTGCGGCGTGGAGGTGTAGAGTGAGGAGGAGGAGGAGAAGAGGAACTCGCGGGAGTGGCCCACGGCAAGGGTGGTGGGCGGACCCGCAGGCTGGCGAGGCTTCGCAAAAGGGCTGTTATGCGACACGCTTGTGTACCCGTGTGCGACACCGCCGCTGCTGCCAAGACTGGAGTCACGCACGTGGCTGTGGTGGTGACTGTGGGGGCGATGATCGCGTTTCGTGTGCACGTGTCCCGCATGGCCCATCGTGGTGGGGGTGGCCATTGCGCTGACCGGCGCGCCGCCCTCCTGCTGTGCCCGGAGCGCGGGAGGCGGCAGCACCATCATTGGCATGCCGTCGATCAGCGCTTCGACGCGGATCAGCTGCTCATCAGGGCTGCAGCGATGGCTGCTGTTATGCATCGCCGCGGTGGTCGGTGTCGCTTGCGCGGGGGTGTAGGCATCGTCTCCTCCTCTCGGCGCGGCCCCACCTGCGGGCGGGGCCGCGCAGCTGCTGGGTGGACGAGGTAGGGAGCAGCGCTCGTTGAGCGAGGTGGAGGAGCCGCACTTCGATGCACTGCGCAGTCGCACACGTTGCTGCGGCTGCGATTGCGCCTGCTGTTGGGACAGCTGGCGAGCGTCGCAGCCCTCCGGAATGGGCGAGGACGGAGGTGGTGGGGGCAAGGGTGAGCTCATTCCAGCAGACGCTAAGGTAGCCGGTGTATCAGGTCCTGATGTCTGACTGGTGAGGTTGCCATTGCTGAAGGTTCGGGTGACGCGTGAGTACATTGGCGCGGCGGCAAAGCCACACGTGATGTTTGCCGCAGTTCGCATGATCGGCGAGGGAATACGCGACGGCGGGGGCGGGGGCGGGGGCGGTGGTGGCGGTGGTGGGGGCAGCGCCGTGGCGCCGTCGTAATGTGCTGGTGCCGACGCCGCGACTCTGCCCTCCATGTTCGCGCCCCCATCACTGCTGTTGTTATTGTCGTTGGGATCGCTGCTCGTCTCGGTAGTGGGCGTAGACGTTACACTCGACATTCCGAAGTGGCTGAGGACTGTTCGCGCGAAGTTCGGGTGGAAGTTCAAAAAGCTGCCAGTGGTGTGCGATTGGGTGGTGCTGGACATCGCGGGGGGTGTCTCGGTACAGCTGAGCACCGGTGCAGACACTGCCGCGGTGGAGGGGCTCGGGTGTCGCGACGAAAATGACGCTGTCGAGGTGTCGCGACGATGCTTGTGCGGTGAGCCGTGGTGAGACGGCTGCTGCTGTGGCGGGTTTCCGCTGCTACTGCTGCTGCAGCTGTTGTGGCGGCTTGGCTCCTTACTGGCAGTCACCGCTGGCAGTGGCGGCGGCGACTGCGACGGCGACTGCGAGGATGACTGACCAATGGCCCATGCGTCTATCAAGGGCACGGCGGCTGGCTTCTCCGCCGCTGCGACCTCGTGCGGGTCTACTGCACTCAAGGGCGAGGTTTTATCGCATGGGTGTACAGTGGCGGAGACGGCGGCGCGGCGCGGCTGCGGCGATCGCGGCCCACGCGTTTCACTCCGCTGCTGCAGCCGGAAGATGGTACCCGCTTGACTGTCCTGGTGCGCTTCGACCTCGTCAAGGTCGGTGTCCTCGCCGGGCTCCGCGGCGGAGTCGTCGAGGTCGAGGTCCATGAGCATACCGCAGCTGGACGACTTAGAGTATGGCGACCAACTCGGCAGGTTCGCAGTGGTGAAGAAGTGGTGATCGGTGAGAACGGTCGGGCTCATCCTCTCGCGACCATTGCCCTCGCTGGCGTTGCACAGTTGACCAGAGAAATGTGACGACGACTCCGGCGCCTTCGGCGACCCATCCGCGGGGTGTGGCACCGCGAAACCCGGGGCGGTGATGGTGATCGCACCGATCCTGTTCGCCGTGCCCGCTGCGAGGACGATATCCGAGGGCTGGGCCGACGCACCGGTGGTGGCTCCCTCATGAGCTCTGCCGCGGCCTCCGCTGCGCTTGCACTGGCCACTGTCCGCAGCCGTCACTGCTGCGGGGGAATAGGAGGCTTCTGCGTTGCCCGAGTCCGCATAGAGCTCCCCGGGAGGACAGGGTGGCGGAGCCGCTGTGGCTTTGATCATCGGCGCCTTCAACGGGCTTGACGAGGATGCCAGGCGTGCAGCTGCGTCCACCGCCGGCGGTGCCGCCGCCGCCGGCACGTCACTCATCACGCCGGTCATCACGGCTGCACCAAGCGTCATCGCCAGAAGACTCCCCGTCAGCGGAGATGGGGTACGTGTCGTCATCGTCGCGCCCGCGCCGGCGTTGCGGCTGCGGCTCGAGTGCAACGTGCTCTGCATCTCTGCCCGTGCGTGCGCCTCGGCGTGGACGGTGGGCGAGTCGGCGTCCCCTGCGTCATCGACGGTCACACGCGTCTGGCTGCTGAGGAGGGTGTCTTCTTCAGCTAGCGTGAAGCTTCCTGGACGGCGTGGCCGCGTGGCAGTGGCAGTGCTAGTGGTGGCGTCCTCACCGCCGGCTTCGCAGACGCTGCCCCCAGCGCTGCCGCGACGAGAGAAGATGAGGCGGGTAGAGGAAGGCGTCGCCACGCTGTCCGCGTCGCCTGCTGCGCTGTTGCCGCCGCTGCTGGCGTGGACAGGGAGGGCGACCGAGCGCGGCGTCCGCTTGCGACCGGAGGCGCGGTCCATCGGGAAGAAGGCGCTGCCAGCCCCACCCTCCCCCTCGCCAGCTGCGTTGTGGAAACCGGCGTTGCTGCAGAGGTTGTTGCTGCCGCCGTCGTTACTGTTGGTGCTGTGCGGGTGCAGCAGTGGTGAAAGGGTCGGGTTACCAGCAGAAGAGTTGAAAGAGGAGGCAGAGGCTGCGGAGTCGTGATTCGTGCCACCGCCCATGGCAGAGAGCGTCGCTGGCGAGCCTTCATTGGACGGGCCGCGCACCATCCAGTTGCTCGGCGTGGGTGGGGCGGGCAGCGAGGCGGATGCGCTCAGTGGGTTAAGGCTGGGCGACTTCGGGTCTGCTGATGCGGCTGCCGTCGCGGTAGTGGCCGCATGCTCGTGAGTGGAGTGACTGGGCGCCGTGGTGAGACTCGTGGACGAGGCACTAACGATCGTTTCACATACTCGGTTGGTAAGGTCAGAGAAGGGCGACGACGCACTGAAGAGGGCGAGGTTGGCACGCGTAGGCGCGGCAGCGACGGCCTCCACGGGCAAGCAGGACGCGGCAGCGTTGGCTGAGCCAGCGGAGGGTGATGCTGCGGTAGTGGCGACGGTTATGGAGGCAAGCGAGTGTGGCGCGAGGGCGAGGGAATACCTTTCATGGCCGCTCGTGACGGGATGCATGAATGCGCGAGTTGCTCCTGAACGCTGAGTTCGTTGCCGGTGTCGTCGGTGTTGCTTTTTTTCTTCTTCTCTACCTGCTCTCAGCAAGGGAACAAAAACTACACACACAGGTAAAAAAGAAAGGGGTCTACTCCTTAGAGTGTGACGTAACTTGAATTGCAAATGATAATTATAATCTACTCTTACATATAGAACGCTAAAGTTGCTGTGCCTGGGGGGGGGGATGTGTGGGAAGAGAGAGAGAAAGAGTCAAACTTCGCAAACCGGAACGCTAGGAGTTACGATGTATCGCTTCAGTTTTTTTTTTTTTTGCTGGAATATCGTGACGAGAATAGAGAAAAAAAACTGAATATATATATATATATATATATATATAAGAGAAAACCTGAATCAACAACGACGGAAAAGACAAACAACAAAAACGGACAATAATGTTAAATAAACAAACACACAAAAATAACCAACAACAACAACAACAAAAAAAAAACAGGCAACCGAAAAGGGTGCAGCCGCAAGTGCAAGAAAAAAAAAATGGAAATAATAATAATAATAAAAGGTGTTTATAAAGTCGCTCAGGTATTGAAGAGACGTGCTACAGGAAAAAAAAAAAAAACCAAGTAGAAAACAAAAATGCGTAGTATAGCTGTAGCGCCCTTATTTACATAAACACTACAGCAGATAGTTGTAAACACACAAAAAAAAAAGGGACTGAAAAACGTAAAAGCAGAGATATCACCACACACGTAAAGCGACTACTGCAAGCACCAAATCGAGAAAAAAAAAAAACAACAATAACAAAAAAAAACAATAGATGAAAAGAATGTAAATATGGTAAGAATGTTCGGCAAAAAAGAACAGAGAAGAAAGAAAAAGAGGAGAAGTACCCCCCTCTCTTCTCACGTATCAAGAGACGCAAGGAGATACTGGCAAGCTAGAACGCACAGGGCGAACAGAACCAACCAAAGAACAAAGGGCAATGAGGAAGAAGAAGAAGAAAAAAAAAAAACTGTCACCGTGATGGTGGAAGAGAGAGGAGAGAAAACACAAGAAATACGAAAACAGAGCCTTCGACGAGCTGCAATCGTACAATGCGGCGGCTATAGAGATTCTCAAAAAAAAAAAAAGTAAAGGATGAAAAATAGAGGAATCGCTTCTCGTCTTTTTTATAAGCTTAAGCGGTCGACACTAATAAAAACACTAATTTAAGAAGAAAAAAGGAGACTAGAAACAAAAAGACAAAAAAAAAAAGGTCTTTGTAAAACGATGACACTTCGGTTAGCGTGCGGCGTTTCCTTTTTTTTTTTTTTTACCCACACGGAAGTCCCGACTTGAAGAGAGACACTATTTGGGGGTTTACTCCCAAAAATCTTAAACCCCCAAAAAACAACAACAACAGTAACAAAAAAAAAAAGTAAGATACTAGCTAAGTTGACAGACAGGAAACACACACACACACGAGCGGTTTAAGAAACAAAGAAAAAAAAACAAAAAAAAAGTTGGCAAGTCGCTCTGGGTGAAGCACCGTGAAAAAAAAAAAAAGGGTAGGGGTGATCTTCGGGCAGAGCGAAAAAAAAGAAAAGTGGAAAAAAAAAAAAGAAACGTGCTTCCACTATATTAATTTAATCAATAACAGATTATATATAAAATATATATATTTTTCTTTTCTTTTTTTTTTTATTAATATACGCAATAAGACAAACCTGAAGAGAAAGTCAAAGAAAAAAAAAACTGCAACGAGGCGGTAGTTCACTGTAATAAAAAAGACATCCACGAGAGAGAAAAACAACAGCGGTTTCAAAGGCAAGGAAGAAGAGTGTCGACAGTGAAGAAGAGTTGACGATTAAGAAGAGTTAACAGGTACAGGCTGCTAGGCCGAAGCCCCCATTGTGAGTTATGACGGAGGAGGAAGGGAGTGCGAAAGGGTAGCAGAAGACGCTATCCTGTTCATGAGCTTCTCCCTTTGCGTTACCCTCATTTCGTACACAAAAGTGAGAGACAAGTCCCTCCCAGGTACAAACACACACACACACACACACAAAAAAAAAATGCAGGTTTACAAAAAAAACGCAAAGGGCTGTTAGTAAACGTCCCTCATGTCCTTCTCTTTTACTATTGTTATTATATGACAGTAATCATCACAATTATAATATAAAAACCCAAAGTCCCTTTTTCCTTCATATACTCGAAATCACAGCACTGATGGCAATCAGAACGACAACAAGAACATTAAAAAGAGAGCATGTCCGCTTTTTTTTTCTCTCTCTTTGCGCGCTTTTCCTCGCAGTGCGAATTAGGAAAAGAAAAAGAAGAGATGAACTCGCACACGCACATTACGGGCTTTCTAAACAGTACTTTTCCCCGTTTCACTCCTACGAAAAACAGGAAGCTGCAGACAATCGCATTGATGCCAGCGCTGATTAAAGACTTGTGGTCGTGTTTACTTGAAATGACTATGCACACGGAGAAAAGAAGGGCACAACAACAACAAT
The DNA here is from genome assembly GCA_037349495.1 of Lotmaria passim. Lineage (NCBI taxonomy): Eukaryota > Euglenozoa > Kinetoplastea > Trypanosomatida > Trypanosomatidae > Lotmaria > Lotmaria passim. The sequence continues at coordinate 192,779 of CP140211.1, forward strand.
CTTGGTTATCAAAAAAAAAAAAAAAACGGTCAGCAGAAATGAGAAAAAGAAAAAAGAAATAATAATAATAATAATAATAATAATAAAGAAATCACAGTTGGACCCGCTTTTATAGGAAGCTGCTAATCTCACGTTGTTTTACCTTGAAGTACCATCGCTGTCCATCCGCACTGCGTGTCTTCTCGGAGAGTGAAATGTCAAACACGAAGGGCCCGCGCATCGGCGCCGGCGCCCAGCCCCCACCGGACTGCGCCCGCTGCTCTGCCGAGAGCAGACCACCGGCCGTCCACGATCCGCCTGTACCAGCACCGCTCGCTGCTTGCATCTGCTGCAGCACATCCAGCGTGTCGAGGCTACCCGCTTCGCGCACCTTCGCCCCAGCAGGCGAGCCTGGGGAGCTGCTCGGCTTTGTGTTTGTTTTTCCCCATGCATCTTCGACGTCATCGTCGTCCGGCGTCGTCCTCGCATCTTCGCCAGCGCCGCCGCTGTCGCTACGCTGGTTCTGCTGCAATCGCCGCATCAACCGCGCTGCCTGGGTCATCTTCCCCTGCTCCAGCAGCATTTGCGCATCCGGCACTGTCGGCTCCCAGAACGGACATGCGAAGTACAAGTCTGCCTCGCTGCGCGGCTGCTGCGGTACAGGGGTGGTGGTGGTGTTATTGGCTGCCGTACTGTCGCCCTTCCTGCAGTCGTTGCTGCTGTCATCCTCTGGCATGACAGGCACGAGTGGGGGAGGGGCATAGCGAGGGACGTCGCGCGTCGTCCACAGGTTCCATGCGATGGCCGTGTTTTTACCCAACGCGGGCGGGGCCGGCGTGGGTGGCATGAGTGGATCGACGGCTGCGGAAGGGGACGACGACGATGCAGCCGCAGCTGTCATGGTACTGCTTGCAGCGCCGCTAGTCCACGCCAGCCGCTCCGCCCGCATCATGGACATCAGCGTCTCGTCGTTTACGTCTGCCTCGTCGATGGAGGGTGGCGTGACCTTGGCCCACGCGGTCAGCCCAAAAGCACCACCGTCCGCCTCCGTAGCCGTCGCCGCCGCAGCACCACGTGTAGTGCCGGCAAAGCCAACGGAGGGCAGCGGCTGCTGGTCTGCCGCGCGATCCAGGTCCAGCGTGGCCATCGACGTTGTGGGGACGGTGGCGGAGGTGATGGGGACGACGGGTGCGCGTGGGATGGCAACCGGCATAAAACGGGAGGCCCGCAATGCGGCCGCCTCGACGTCGCTGTCGATGGTGCGGCGCTCCTCGGTCGTTAACCATGGAGTGGTCGCTACGGACGTGGAGGTTCCAGGTAGTGTCGGCGAAGACGAGGGCGGCCCAGCACTAGCGTGTGTAGCGGTGGTAGTAGTGGCCGCTGGTACAGGCGTGTTCTCCACCAGCCTCACAGTGCTTTCCTGAGCCTCTGCAGCGTCACCGGCCGGTGTGGGCGGTGTATCGGCTGCCCGCTGGATGCTGACTGCCTCTTTTACCTCCCCGTCCACCATCGCCTGCATTGCCCGCCGCGAGTCGGCCAGTGTGACGAAGAGGCGAATCGGCGCCAGCAAGGGCGTGGAGGGCGTGGCCAGCGTGCACCGCGCCGGGCAGGCCAGATAGGTCGCTGCATCCGACCCGATCGACACTGTGGCGGTTTTGCCGCCACGTAGCAGCTGTGCTGGCATCCGCTGATACTTCGCCACAAGTGGCACATCCAACGGCACCTGCAGTCCGCAGCGGCTGCGTGTCGTCGCCCACCACAGAAGGAAGGCGTCGAGGTCTTTCCGCGACGAGCTCTCCTGAATCACACTCGCGTTGTCCAACACGTCTTTCGCCGGTGCGGCGTCTTGCAGGATGGAGGGGGAGATGGGGAGCATGACGCGGGCAGTGCGGTGTGACACGCCAAGACCGCCGGGCGGCACAGGCGTACTCGTCTTCTTTGCTGCTCCCTCTGCCAACTTGCTTGCGTTGTCGTTGTTGTTACTGCTGCTGTTGTTGTTACCTTTCTCTGCGTTTCCATAGGTCATCTTTGCTCGCGCCAAGTCCGCCGAGATCAACGGGTGACCGTGGGTGTCCATCACGATGTAAATGCCATCTGGACGGCAGTACAGCCCCCGTGAGACCCACCGCCCCTGACTCCAGCACCCGGCGTAGATGCTGCCATCCTTGTAGCGACGCAGCCCGATCATGCGACGCTGCGTCAGGCGGTAGAAGCAGGCATCGCACACGCGCTGCCCCACTGTGCTCGTGTTAATCGTCGCATTGAGGCCCTCCGCACCGGCGCCGGTGTCGCCGTCGCCCGCGAAGTTTGCCGGCAGCGTCGCGCGGTGCTGCGTGCAGGGGTCGCAGAAGACGTCGCCGCATAGGCGGCAGTGGTGGCGGCGGAGGAAAAACGAGAAGGCCGTGCCGCACTGCCCGCACTCCACCGCGTCTGCGTCCTCCACCATGAACGGCGCGGAGAAGCAGTCGTCACGCTCGTTGCCATCGCGATACGTCGTCTCGTACACCTCTCCGGTGTCCGTTTCGTAGATGCGCGTGAACCCGCTCGACGCGCCGTTCACCCAACTCCCTTCCACCACGCAATTGGAGGTGAAGAGCAGGCCCTTTCCGTGCTGCCGGTTCTGACTGAAGTCGCCGTAGTAGGCGCCACTCGTGGTGACCATCTTGCCCATCCCTTCCATCGCATTTGCCACGAAGGTACCGGTGTAGATGGAGACGCCGTCGGGGAGGTGCAGCATGCCCGTCCCGTGTCGCTGGCCATGCGCCCACTCCCCGTTGTAGAGGGATCCGTCAGGATCATAGCCGATGCCGCGGCCGTGCGGGCGGACACCGACCACCGTGTCCTCCTCCACTTCCCCGTGGTACTGCACATCGTGCAACTCGCCTCGCCTGAACTCGCCCAGCAGCACCGAGCCATCTTCCTGATAGTACACGCCCTGCCCGTGCCAGGCGTCCCGTTGGAAGGCTCCCTCGTAACGCTCGCCGTTCGGCATGTACTGCACACCGAAGCCGTGTCGCTCGCCGGCGCAGAAGCCGCCACGGTAGTAGTAGCGTCGGCCCCACCAGAGTTCGCCGTACACGTGAGGAATCGAGTGGGAGGTGTAGCCGCTGTAGGTGATGTACTGCGCTGGGGGGAGCAGCTCACAGCTTGGACGGGGCGGGTCTCGCGGCGTGCAGACGTAGCGGTTGCCCGCGCTGCCTGCTAGAGGAGAAGCAGCTTTGACACTTCCTGCCATGGCCGCAGAAAGATCCGTCTCCTCGCAGGCCGGAGGAGGTGGAGTTGGTGGTGTCCGGGGTGCCGGAGAACCCGCCGTCGGTGCATCGCTGCTTCGTCGCGTGCCCCGTGCCGTCGGCGTAAGCGGCTCGCCACCTTCACCAGCTGCTGCTGCTTTTGTTGTTGCTGTCGCTTTTTCTGCTTCTTCTTCCGCTGCCGCTGCTGGAATCTCAGAGACCACCTGAGAACCAGGTAGGAGGAGCTCGCTTCCTGCCGAGACTTGACGAGTGGACTCGGTGTCGCATTCCTTGCCTAGCTCCAGTGGGCTGGCGACCTCCTTGTCTGTCACCAGTGCCGCTTCGTCCTCAGCTGGCGAAGCCGTGTTGTCCATCGTTTTTTTTTTTTGTGCGTCCGCCGCGTGGGTGCTTGCCTTGCGACGCATCTGCAAGTCGCGCTGGTGGTGGTCAACGTCGATCATTGAGGCGAACATGGAGGTTGGAATCCAAAGCTGGGTGTAGCGCAGCTTCCACAGCAAGGCCCGCACGCAGTCCGCACACACTGGTACGGTGGAGCTGCTTTTGGCATCGAAGGCGTGCTCGACCTGTTCCACCGTGATGCTGGGAAACACAACACGACGAGAAGCACCACCATTACTGTGGCTATTATTATTACTGTTGTCGGTTGTGCCTGTCTTTGCAAGGGCAGTGGCGAGCTGCACCGTCGACTCCGACGCCGCGTAGGCGTGCTGCACCAGCGCCTTCACATCTTGCCGCTGCCCATCCGTGTCCATCTGACCCAGGCAGGAAGAGCAGGTAGAGCGCAGACAGAGCATGCAGTGCGCCCGCTTGCGGAAGAAGCTGTACTCCTTCGCGCACACAGTGCAGCGTGTGTCAGGTGAGGTGACGCCGCTTACCGTTTCAGAGGCCGCTGCTCCGCTGCCTTCACCCGTACCTACACCTGTACCACCTGCTCCCGTGGCGAGCGGCGAGAAGGCCATGGAGGCGACGTACGGCGGCGCACCAAAGATGTTCCGCTTCGGCTCACCTCGCACGTCATCAGGTGCGGCAGCGAGCAGTGCAGAGTAGCACGACTGCGAGCGAGGCGCGACCCAAAGTGGGAAAGCGTTCATGCAGTTCCGTGCCGCAGGACGACTCGCCTGCCAGACGAGAAAGCTGTCGTAGGCGGACCACGGCCGGTAGGGAACGGCGAGGCGAGGCACGTTGCTCAGCCACTCCGCCGCAAGGACCACACCAGACTCGAAGTACACCACGCCAGATCCGTTGGCACGACCGACAGAGATCTTCGGTGGAGGCTCGGACAGATGCAGTGCGGCCGCCCCGGCCGCCAGCTGTCGCGCTGTCGGAGGATTCAGCTGCTGCTGCTGCGCCGCGGCAAAATCTGTCGTGTTCAGGTGGCTGTTGTAATGGTCGAAGGCGGAAGACGAAGCAGCAGACGCCCACGCCGTGGTGTCGGCCAAGGCGACCGCCATGCTGGCCGAGTGCAGCATCAGCGGCCACGGCGTGTTATTCGGCAGAGGAGCGGTTTGCGCGGCGATCTCCGGGAGGACCACACTGGCGTAGGTGCTGAGGTCCATAGGGAATGGGCTCCACCCACAGGACATGGCGTAGTGCTCGTGGAAGTTGACTAACACACGCCGCGGCTTGTTTTGCTCCGCCTCGTGGCTCCTTTCCTCTTTTTCCACTCTCTCATCTTCACTTCCATCACCACCACCGAAACCAAGCCCGACCAAGTTCCACAGGTACGACAGACCAAAGACATCGCCCGCGACACTGCTGTTGTCCGCCTTACTGAGCTGAGAGTTGCTTCCTGCTCCTCCTCCTCCTGCTGCTGCTGCTGCTGCCGTTGGCGTTTGTGTGTCTGTGACGCAGCGTGAGCGAGAGCGCCGCAGTTCACTCGGGATGATGGTTTGAAAAATCGGATCACTGCGGTTGCGGCGGTACCAGACACCCGGCCCACTCGGTGCATCGTCGCGCCACCCGCTCTCCAGCACGGAGCCGTCGGGCCACCACACGCGCGCTTTCTCGCTCTCCCGCGCGCCGTTGCGGAAGCCGCCGATGTATACCACACCGTTCGGAAAAGCTAGTACGCCCTTGTCGCAGTGCAGCACCTCACGCACCCACCGCCCTTTGACGATAACAGATGGGACAGATGCTGCTGCGTCGCCGCTACCGCTACGGCTTGTCGAAGGAAACTTGCCACGGCTCACGTTACCCGCTCCGCTTGCGGCTACTGCTGCTCCTGCAGCACTGCTTGTTGGCGGTGTCGGAAGGCTGCTGCTGCTGCCGCTGCTGTTGCTTTTGCTTTTGTTTGGCGCAAAGGTCTTCCCGGTGCTGCGACGGTCATCGACAGAGCTCAACGTCCCGCCGACAAGACAGTCTAGCGCTGGCAGCTTCAGCAGCCCCAACCCATCCCGCACGCCGTTTCGAAAAAGGCCGATGAAGTCGATGAAATGCGGGGAGATGTCCGCGCGGTGCAAGGCGGCGCTCACCGCCGTCGCCGCCGTCGTCGATGCTCCTGGCGTAGCCCCCCCGGCTGACGACACACCCTGCACCTCCGCCGCTGCTGTTGTGTTCGACGGTGGTGGTGGTGGAGGTGGTTGCGAAGTGGCGGTGTCGTTCAAGATCGCGCTTACGTCCGCTAGCTTCAGTGTAGAGTTGCTCGCACGCAGGCCGAAGAACCTGTCGAGTGGGATCGTGAGGCGGCCGATGCCGTGGAAGGCAGTACCGTCCCACTCCCCCTCGTAGCCCTCTACGAATGAGTTCTGCTGCCAACGACCCGCGCGGATGGAGCCGTCGGCACGTTGAAGCAGGCCCACCCCGTGACGGACGCCGTGGATGAACCGACCACTGAACTCGGCCTGCTCCGCCGCGTAGCGCATGTTGCCCGGGCCGTGGCGAAGACTCTTCTGAAAGTGACCCGCAAAGAAGTCACCGTTGGTGTACCACAGCAAGCCGCGGCCGTGCATATGGTCGCCATGCCACTCCCCCTGGTAGCAGAGGTAGTTCATGCGCGCTGCTGCTGCTGCGGCGGACTTGCCGAGCGAGGCCGGGGCCGGGGCGGGCGCGCCTGCTGTGGAGCTGACGGAGGACGGGGAGGCAACGGCCATCGGCACGTTGGCGGAAAGGGGAGAAACGGAAGCAGCAACACTCACGCTGGCGGCTGCAGCGTCGATGTCTGACACCTCTTTCCCGTCGCTCTCCTGCTGCGTCGGCTGATTCCAGTGCATCGTCCCGACCGTGCGCTCCCCACGCACGAAGATGCCAACAAAGATGGACACCTTCGGCACGACCACTGTCCCCTCACCGTGGATTAACCCGTTCTGGAAGGTTCCCGTCATCGTGGCGCCGGTGCGCTTCAGCGTGAACTTGCCTTTACCGTGGCGAAGCTGATCGTGCCAGTCGCCGTCGTAGATATCGCCGTTGCGGTACTTCATCGTTCCATGACCCTCGATTTGGTTGGCTACGAAGTTGCCAAAGTACTCGTCTCCGTTCGCAAAGCGCATCACACCCTCGCCGTTGCGCTGGTCATGCTGCATCAGCCCTTTAAAGAGCGACCCGTTCGGATACAGGATCTTGCCGTAGCCCTGCCGCTCATCCCCCACCCAATCCCCTTCGTAAATCTCGCCGTCCAGCTTGCGCAGTTTACCCTTCCCGTGGCGGCAGTTGTCCTGCCACTCACCTTCGTAGATGTCCCCGTTGTAGTAACTCATGAGTCCCGCGCCGTGGCGACCGTGCTCGGCGTGAAACATGCCAAAATACTCCTTCGGCGCCGCCGCCGATCCCACTAACTCGAAGGGCGTGACGTAGGACAGGCCCTTCAGCAGGAGTGTGCCCATGCCCACACCACCACCGCTTGCCCCACCACTTGCGGCAGGTCTGGTGTCGACGTACTTGCGGGTGTAGGTGATGGCACCCTTGCCGTGCATGAATCCATCCTTCCACGACCCTTGGTACGTGAAGTGGCTCGTCACCAGCACCCCCTCGCCGTGAAAGACGCCGTTCTTCCAGTCACCGCCGTAGCGATCGCCTTGCTGGTAGCGCTTGCAGAGCGCCGTGAAGGCGGCAGCAGCCTGGCCGCTGACCTTCTGCCCATTGCTGCCGCTACTGGTACTGGGGTCATGCGGAACTCCACGGCTGAAGAAGTAGGAGATGAGCCCGCCACTGCTAGAGTCCGCGGAGGTGGTGCTCGCACAGAGAAAGGTAGGCGGCGCGCTTTCGTCATAGTGGAAGAAGATAATGCCACAGCCGTTTGGAATACGGTAGCAGCCGTCCTCCGTGACAGGGCCGAAATAAAAACTACCGTCTGGTGCGACGAGGCTGGGCAACATGCCTTCACGCAGCGTGAAGCCGGTGACTTGCAGCGTTGTGACCGGCTGCGTGAGGGGGGCACTCAAGTCGTAGTACTGCGGCGCCGGTGACACTGCATCGCTGCGTCCGCCACCTTTTGTATCCGTAGGGGGCTGCGACATGGTTTAGTATCACCCACGAACCGCTGCAAGAGAATCGCACACACACGCACACAACAACAACAACAACAACAACAACAACAACAACAACAACAACAACTGTGTAGTTACCACCCTCGGGCAGTGTGATCCCGATAGCAGAGAGATAAAAGGAGAGAAAGAGAGAGGAGCTCAGGAAGAAAAAAAAAAACGAACGTTGATTCCACAAGAAAAACAACAAAAAAGAGTGTAGAAGCACTTTAGAAAAAAAAAAAGAGGAAAGAGAGGCAACAAAGATAGAAAAAAAAAAGCACAAAGAAATAAAGAACGTGTGTGTGTGTGTGTGTGTGTGTGTGCGTCGACGACAGCGAACTAATCAGAAATTGGCGCTAAAGCTACGCCCATACAAAAAAAAAAAAAAGGAAAAGAGAAGGAGGGAGATGGTAGGAAAAAAAAAAAAAGGTAAGCAACACTAACCTACAACAACAACAACAACAACAAAAAAAAAGAAAACAGGCGGGACGCTGGTACAAGAGGACGTCGAAAACGTCCCTTTTTTTTCTTTTTCTACTGTGCTTTGTGTGTGCGTGTGTATATGTATGAATGCGGGTTTTTTTTTTTTTATTTATTTGTTTGTATTCCAACTACAGCGAGAATAAAAACAGAGGCGTTAATGAGGACAGGCGATCGCGAAGAAGCCCAGCCCGATGCAGAAGATAAACCTCTCAGTGCGTTGCGTGGCAGAGGGGAAAAACGTAACAATAATAAAGCAGTGTGCTTTAAATAGAAGCACAGCTGAATAATAATAGCAATGAAAACACGCTTGCGTCACATTGAGGTTACGCAAGCGTTGCTCAAGGTATAAGAGCTATAAAACAGTGATCACACATACAGAAAGAAAAAAAAAACAAAAAAACAAACAAGGGATTTACAGCGCGACCCCATTATAAGAGCATCAGTAGGCGAGCGGAGGAAAGAGGAGAAGGGGGGGGGTTTAAGGGGGACTGTTGACATAGCAGTTTTAGAGGGATGAGAACCTCGCACCTGTGACATTTTTCAAAAAGAAAACGAGAATGAGAAAAGGAAAGAAAAAGGAGAGACACCACCAATCTCTTCTGTAAGTGCATCTGTAGAGACTAAAAAACCCTCCTTAACTGACGCTTTCGAAAGGCAGTTGCTGGATACAGGCGTGATTCTCTTTCCTGTTCTTGCCTCGCATCGTTGACGTGGAAAAACAGGAGACGTAATACCCTGCCATGACGCTTTGCGTTTGTTTGCAGAAAGGCGAAAAGAAGTTAAACGCGTACGCTAAATCTCAAAAACAAAAAAGAACAACAACAATAACAAGAATGAAGGAGATAAAAAAAAGTACCAGGTCACGCTCTACCACACATCTTCAGCAGCAACAACAGCAACAACGAAAACAGCAAACAGGTAAAAAAAAAAAAAACAAAGAGCTGGAATAATGTAAACCTCCAAAAAAAGTCAGCGCTGAAGACATCGCGGAGGAGGGAGGTGAACGAATGAAAACACAGAATGAAGTCACCACCACCACCACCACAAAACGCACACACCCAGACACAGACTAGGAAGTACAGCATAAAAAGCAACTGCGTAGTTCTTCGATTAGCGCAGCAGCAATGGCTCAATATGAGAAGAAAAGTTCCTCACTCAACGAATAACCGACCACAGGTACATAAAAAACCTGTCTAAAAATGCACTTGCATCGTCTGCTCCGTCGACTCCCCCCCTCCCCGAAAAAAAAAAAGAAAGAAAAAAAGGGGACCATTTACCCAAAAAGCTGAAGGGGCCCGCGACCCAACGACGTCACATGCTGAAAAATAGCCAAATACTGCCCATAAGCCGACACTACAGCTAACACACTGAGACCCACAACGGCACCGGTGCCCACCGCGGCGAGCTGCACCGTCGACATGGACTCTAGCTTCTTGAACAGGTCCGAACCTTCGGCGAAGCGTCGTGTGGCGTCGTACTGCATTCGTTTATCGGCGTCTATAAGGGTGTCATAGGCCTCATTGATCACAGACATCTGCTCCCGCGCGTGCTGCTGCGCCGCCGAGTCCTTCCGCACGCGGTCGGGATGGTTCTGCAGTGCCAAGGCACGATACGCCTTTTTAATCTCCGGTGCCTTTGCCTGCTCCGACACCCCTAAAATCTCGTAGTAATTCTTGCCGGTGCCCGAGGTGGAGCCGAAGGTGGAGGAGGAGGCGCCGGTGCCGCCTGCACCACCACTACCACTGCTGCTGCTGCTTCCACCACAACCGCCACCACCGGCGTGCCTGGCGGCGTCGCCGCTGCCGCTCGGGCCTGCGGCAAAGGAAAACGCCGCACGCGCTGCTGCCGCCTGCGCCCGTGCGGCCTCCTCCGCCTCTTCCTCGACTCGCTTGTCCTCCATCTCGTCCTCCACAGTGCGGGGATGGTGTCGCTCGAGGACCTCGCGGACAGCCGAGCCAATGCGAAGACTCGCATACTGGATTACGGGGGCCAGCGCCAGCAGCGTGAGGTGCTCGCCCCAGAAGATGCCGCCTCCGGTGGGCTCATGCACCAGCTGCTGACCCAGCAGGATGCCTGCCACGCGGGCACCGTACACGAAGACGCTCTGCGTCGCGACGACCACCAAGTCGCTTAGGTATGGCTTCCACATGCGCCACCGCGAGGTGTTTTTGGTTCGCTCTTGGAAGAAGTACGAGCACCACAGGATCTGCTCCGCCGTGAAGAGGGAGACGTCCGAGATGAAGCCGCCAATGAAGGCGGTGTAGTAGGGCCGCGTCTGGTAGCTGTACATGTAATACTGCAGGGCGTCGCGGCACGACTCTGGCATCCCGTTGAACGGCTCCGTCCGCGAGGGCCGCGGCGGGTTGCTGTAAAAATTGGCTTCCGCGTCGCCGTCGGCGCCGCGCTCGAACAGCTTCGGCGCAGATGACAGCCTTTGTCCTTTCGCGGCGGCGGCCGCCGCATCCGCACGCACCCCGCTACCCGTCATGCGTCGTATGAATCCCGGGCAGAGAGCCCGAGCGACATAACGCAGCATCCGCGTAATCCAAAAGCGCGAGTAGCGATAGTCGCGGACGATGGGGAAGATGTAGTGGAAGGCGATAGCGTTCTTGCAGAAATCTGACCCGCTGTACATGCAGACGGCCGACACCCCGCACTCGAGCAGGCGGAAGAGCAGCCGCTCGCTGAGGAGGCGGCTATAAAAGTGAAAAAGCGCAGAGACCTGGAAGCCACTGCGGAAGTAGGCGAAGACGCCGTTCACGTCGCACAGTGCCTCGGTGACGTCCATCTGGAAGAGGGAGCTTTGAATGTAGTCGGCGAAGAGGAGACCGGCAAGCTCCACGCCATGCAGCGGGGCCGCAAAGAGGACGACTCGATGCTGCAGCATCCCCACTGTTGACTTATTCAGCACTTATATATATATATTGTTTTTCTTTTTCGTGTTCTCTTGCTAAAACGGAATCACACACAAAAAAAAAAGAAAGGAAAAGAGAAATGGTGTATGTGAGGCCGCTTAATCATCAAAGTAAAAAGGGGGACAACTGCTTAAAACAACATCAACGAAGAAGAAAAAAACCCTCTGCGAACCGGTTAGGTCAAAGACCGGTACGGGCCACCCTGTTGCCGTTGTTTTTTGTTCTTCCCCTCTCCGCGTATGGCACCTGTCGTAATGAGGAAACAGCAGCAGCAACGGTATGAACACAACATCAAAACACACACACACGAATACAAAAAAAAAAAAGGAGAGGGAAAGTGAATGAGCTAAGAGAAGAAATACAAGGTTTGCAATTGTAGAAGGAGATAAGTGAGAGGCTTTTCTTCCTACCTCGCGAAACGCTCTCACAGCTATTTTAAACGCACCTTATGCAAGCCAGCTCCTTTTTTTTTTCTTCTTTCTTTTTTCTCTTCTCTTCTACAATCCTCACAGACAAAAAAAGAAAATAAGAATGAAAACGAGCATCGTTGTATACAGATAAATACAGCACCAAAGATAACAATAACAACATCATCATCATCATCATCATCACATCAGCACGACATGTCAACCTTGAAGTATGCTTGTTGCACTTCGGCAGCGCTCATCGTATACCTCTCCCATTCACAACAGAAAACGAGAGAGAAAGACGTCTGATAACGAAAAAAGGAGAACAAACAACAACGAGAGAGAGAGAGAGAGGAGTGTGAATGGAAACAGATAAGTAGCGCGGAGCTCCGCAGAAGACAACAACAAACACAAACAAACAGGGGGAAAAAAAAACACAACAGCATGTTTTGCATCTGAGAGCGGTCTAAACGGAGTAGAGAGAAAAACAACAACAACAACAACAAAAAACAAAAACAAAAAAAAAGGGAGAAGAGGCTGACGATAGTAATGCAACGTGGCAGTAACGTGAAGGCCACGTCAGCTCAAAATGGAGTTTCGCATTCTCCTTTTCTGCCTCTATTCTCTTTTTTTTTTTCCCCCTTTCTTTTATCAATTCAATCCTTCTTTGCGAACATTCTTAAAACGAACGAAAAAAAAAAAAAAGAAACACGGAGGGGAAAAAGACACAGAAAAAACGCAGGCACACAAACGTATACAAGAAAGCTATTGAAGTATCTATTCACGAATGATCGAAAGGAAGAAGACAATCAAGCAAACAAACACAAGCACAAAAAAAAAAAAGAAAGAACACGACAACAATGATGACAGCCACTTTATCCCTCCACGACAGCGCTCACCATAGTAAATTACATAAATACAGGCGCGGTTATGTGTGTGTGTGTGTGCGGGTATATGTGTACATGTACATCTTTAGCCCGTAAAAAAAAAAAAAGTGACGAACCATCAAAACAATGTATATATATATTAATATATTTATATATATACAAAAAACAAAAAGAAAGAAAACCACTAAATGGTACGCAGAGGAGCGTAGCGAGAGGAAGAGAGCACGGCTGCTCAGGAACTCCGTATTTACACTACATAGAATGCAGGAAGAGAGGGAAAGTAGGAGACAAAAAGAAAAATAAAACAACGAAAGAGTCCCAATCTTGCCTGAATATCGTTGAAACCGCGTGCGGCGCTTTATACGTGTCTTTACAGCTGGTTCACTGCCGTCCACTTCCACACATTCACACTTGAGTCGGAGGCGGCCGTCAACATCACCTCCTTGCCGGCGTAGTAGCGTACGCGGAACACCGTCACCGCATGCGCCTTCGCCTGCCACCGCACACTCCAGTCGCTCGTGTCCGTCAAGTTTACAAAGAGATCTTTGCTGCACGACAACAACCCCCGACCATGTGGCGTATACTTGAGACTGTGCACCGCCTTCGCGTGACTGCGCAGCGTCTCCCTCGCCATCGTGCTGGCGCGTGGGTCGTAGACACGCATGGTGCTGTCCATGCCGCAGGAAGCGAAGGTGCCATCTACCGGGTTCCAGTCTAAGTCCCAGATGGTGCGCTCGTGCCCAGTAAAGATGCCAACGACAGAGTTTTGCTGGCGGAAGTCGTGCATGCACACGTTGCGATCCTCACCCGCGGTCAGTGCGAAGTTCGGGTCAGCCGGGTGCGGGCGTAAGACGAAGATGTGAGACTTGTGTGGAGTGATCGTGTGCACGCAGGTGCCAGTCGCGACGTCCCACACCTTCACTCGACAATCCATGCTGGCCGTGGCGGCCTGCAGGTCACCGGCGAGGATGCCGGCGCCATAGACCTTGTGCGTGTGCCCCTCTAAACGATGTATCTCATTTTGATTGCCGATCGCGTAAAGTCGCGCCGTGCGGTCGTCAAGCCCGGCAATCATCCACTTGCCTGTCGCGGAGTAGTTCGCGGTGAGAACAGAGTTTTTGTTTGCGATGTCGGGCAGCTCGTACTTTGTGATCACGCGTGATGTGTCCAGGCTCCACTCCAGCAGCTGGCTGTCTTTGCCGCTAGACAGGACGAGGGCCCCGCCAGCCGGCTCGACAATCGCGCGCGCCTCGGGGCACAGCTGCTCGAGGCTTGGCGTCGTCTCCATCGTATAGATGGGCAACGAGTGGGGAACAACGGTCTGGATGAGATGCGGCAGTCCACTCGACGCAGCAGCCGCACCGCCGTCGTTCGCCGGCGCGGTGCCGGTCGCAGAGGAGGATCCTGCAGTAGAAGTAGTGTCATTACCCATTGTGTCGCCTGCACCCTGCGCAATTCCCTGGTTCGCTTCCTGCCTTTCTTCCTCCTCATCTGCGAAAGGGTCAACCATGTAGAGCGCTACCTCCTTGACACTAGTGCACCCCGTCGCTGGGTCCACGTACTGTACCACAGGGACACGCTTCACCTCGCGTGCGCGGTTTGCCGTCGCGGCTGCCGCCGTCGCCGTCGCACTACCGGCGGAGGGCAGCTGCTGCATCGTGTTCAGGTTGACCGAGTAGGTGTGCTTCTTCATCACGACGGTGCAGCTGTCACGCTGGTGCAGGAAGGCGTCCTCGAGGCGGTCCGCCGACTCCTTTGGGTAGGGCTCCCAGCTGCCCGGGTTGTCGACGTCCTCGACGAACCAGCCAAAGAGGGTGCCGCTGCTGCGACTGCCCCTTTCTGCTGCTGCTGCGTCGTCACAAACGCGGCCGCCACCTTCTGTGACACGGCCGACTTCAGAGGAGAGGGCTTCGCCGGGCCGTAGATGCCGCACGATGACGCGGAGACGATCACCGCGCTTTGCCGGCGCAGGGGGAGCAGCAGCAGCAGCAGCAGACGCAGATGCAGCGCCGTTCTTAGCTCCGGCAGATGCACCAGCTTGGGCAGGAACGCTGCGTGGTGGGGCACCGCCTACCCTGGGCGTCTTGTTGGAGCTACCAGCCGCACCCATCTTGCAATGTGTTCAATGCCGTGTAATGGACTGGCGACAGGGTTGCCTGCCAAGCGGCCAATCTGACTTACCAAGCCTTTTGTTTTCTTTTCCTTGAACGAGTTCCGGATTACGGATGAGGTAATCTATACGCAACGTGAAGTAATTCTAAATGTGTTAAACTGGCACGATACTGACCTGTGTTCCACTATACTGGAGGCAGAAGGGTAGCAGATCGCACAGAGTCGTAGTGTGCGCTTCCTACAACAGTAGATCAGAGTGTTTTATTTGTTTACTTATTGCAACAATACAAAAAAAGAAGCAAACAAGAGAAAAAGAGGAGAATGTAGAAGTACAAGTGTTCGCGCAAAAGGACCAATCAAAAGTAACCCTTCTTTTTTTTTTTTCGGTGCAAAACCCTAAGTGCGATTACCCCAACGTCTTCAAGCAGTGTCGATGAGGGGAATTGCCATCGGAGTTCGTGTAAAAACAACAACAAAAAAGGGTCACACGCTTTTGATCCCGGTTCCATCCCCCCCTTTTTTTTTCACCCTCTAGCGCGTTTCTAATCCTGAGACATCGTCTATTTTGCTTTTTCCGTTTTTTTTTTTCCCCGCTTTTCCACTTGTCTCAGCTGAGTAATTTCCATACACACGTTTGCTTACTGATAAAAAGCACAACCGTGATTAACTTCCAAGTGGAATTCATCTTCATTAGTAAACACAACTATAAAAGAACTACCGCTATAAGTCTAACCCAATAACAAAGAACCAAGTTTTTTTTTTTCTGCACCAACGATGTCGCACACTACCGTACTTTGCTGAAACACAAGACATAAAAAGGAACTTGAAAAAAAAAAAACGCTGGGGAGAACGAACTCAGCTTCTGTCAGTCAGACCAGGGAAATCTCTCTTCACGGCATAATAACAATAATAAAGACATGCATATACACACATATACCCAATGACCGTAGCTATCTACCTTTGTTTATCGCCACCTCTTTCAACATGCGTACGGCTGCGGCAGCTGGGCAAGTGGAACAGCCTGCGGAAGCTCCTCCAGCTTCATCGTCCCTGTCAGAAGCACCACGTCCACGCCGTGCTCATCTGCCGCCGACGCCGCCTCCACGCTTAGCTGAATCGCTGTCGCTGTCATCGTCTGCGGGGCTGCCAGCCAGCTGACACGCCGGTAGAGCGTCTGCGCGGCGACCACCCGCTGCTCCTCGCTCACGACACAGAGCTGTGCAGCAGGTGATGCGGAGACGATGCGGCCCCACAAGGAGAGCGACTTGGTCGGGTCCATTTGCGGGCCGTACACTTTAAACCTCGAGGCCTTCGCGGAGCCTGGCGTGGGCTCAAGTGTGGTCGACAGCGACGAGGATGACGTGGTGGCCGCCTCCGAAGGAAAAAAGTTGTTCGCGTAGCAGCACGCCGCCGCAAAGGCAAATTCGTTCGGGCAGAACAGTCGACCCACGTGCCGGAAGCGGGAGGCGGCAAGCTTCTGCTCCACGGCGAGGTACAGCGCGGCGTAGCGGCCCAGCTCCGCAAAGGCGCCCACCAGGTCGTCCGGCTCCGCTGCCGCCGCGGCAGCGTCCTCGGCGATCACGTACAACACCCGCTCGTGCCACACCGCCCGCAGCTGCACGCCACCCACAAGACGCTCCCGAAAGCTCTTGAGCAGCTGTTGGTCGAAGCGCGCCATGGCAGCATAGTAGGTCGCCAAATCACTTTCGGTGCCGCGTGTAGAAGCGGCCACCGCGGCCACCCACGACGCGGACGAGGAGACCGCGAGCGGGGCCGCGCTACCCGCGCTGTTGTTACCATGACTGCTCATCGTGCTGTGCTCGTGAGCGATGGGTACTGTGCTGGTCAGCGAGAGCTGCGCCGACGGCGACGGCGACGGTGACGACAATGTCGCCTCAGGATGAATAAAAAAAGATTCATCTGCGTTCGCATCCGCTGGGATGACGGGCTTAACCCACGAAACAGGCTTTGGCGACGCCTGGCTGCCTGCGTTCTCGGCGAGAGGCGGAGACACGTTCTCCTCTGCGTTGCTGCCTGCCGCCTTGGGTGGCGTGGCGAGCCGTGGGAGTCCAGTAAACAGGTTCTCAAACCTCGTTGGCGCGGCAGAGGCAGCGACAGCGGCGGTGAACAATGGGCCCTGGCTCTGCGCTGCCGTTGATATGGCCCGGCTGGGTGACTTCACGACGTCGCCTCCGACAGCGGCGCGCTGCGCCATCGAAGAAGACCGCGACCCACTCCCACCACCCAGCTTCATCGAACGACCCGCCGCGGCCAACGCAGCCAACGTAGTCAACACAAAGGTGCGCTTCTTCGCACAGGGCCAGCAGTCGGAGCGGACGGTCGTCTTGCCGCGCAGATGCTCGCCCTTCAGATCCTTCACCTTGTGGCAATGCTCGCACGCCCACACGAGCGTCGCAGCGTCGGAAGTACTCGGCGCGTCAGCGGCTGCAGCTGTTAGGACAGCAGGTTTGAGGGTCGCGTAGGCGGAGGCAGCTGCGTCAGCGGCCTCCGTTGACGGCTTCGACTCTGCTGAAGGCATGAAAGGCGAAACCGTACGACCTGCAGCACTAGGGTTGCCGAGACTCGCCATGCTGCCGGGCAGCAACGTCGCCGTCGACCACATCCCCCCAACCGTGCTCGAGGTTGGGGTGTAGTTCGCGTTGGGTCGAAATGTGAAGGGAGGCGAAGTGCCAGCGGACGACTCCATGACATAGGGCGAGGTCATGGAAGGCGGAAAGGTGGAGGTGTTTCTGCCTGCCTCTGACGCTGGTGTCGGGTCTTCGTGCTTGCACGTCATGTGGCTCGCGTAGCTAGTTTTGAACTTCTTGATGGAAGCGGCGGAGACGGCCGGGGTGATAAACGGACTAGAAGACGTGCGCGATGTGCCGAAGGCGGTGGCTGCGCCGCCGCCGTCAGCTCCTCCTCTAGTGCTGCCACTGCTGCTGGTGTTAACGTGACTCGTGCGTTTGCTGCTGCTGCTGCTGCTGTTGTTGTTGTTGATTCCATCACGACTGATGGAAGAAAAGGGAAAAGAGGGGGGACTGGTAGTAATGGCAGAGCTTGTCGAGGTCTTGGCTGCGGCGGCCGCGGCTGCGGTGGCAGCGGCAAAGATGTTCTGAAAGGCCGCTGCTTGAGCCTCAGTTGAGGGGGTAACGGAGATCGACGCCGGCAGCGCATTCGTGTTGACGGTCGACTTCGCTGTCGTGGTTGTAGAAAAGGTGTATGTCGTCGCTGCCGCCGTCGTGCTGTCCGCCCCTGTCTTTACAAACGTTCGCTTCTTGCCACACGGCCAGCAGTCCGAGCGCACACTCGTCTTGCCGTTTAGGTGTGGACCTTTGAGGTCCTTCACCTTCTTACAAACATCACAGCGCCATACCTCTGCCATTTTTTTTTTTAATTACACCGATTGTTTATTACGGCGTCTTTATTAAATTTTGATTGGGGGGTGTGTATGCATGTACGTATGTGCGTAGAATACTGTTATTGTGCAGAGGTACAGGTGAATGCGTGATCGCACGCGGATGTGAGTCAGATAAGAACAACAACACACACACACACAAAAAAAAAAAAAGACAAAGAGGAGGATGCGAGGAAAGTAAGGGGGTGGGGGAGAGGGGCTTGAGGAGGGAATAATGATAATAAAACAGAGAGAGAGAGACATGTAATGGAGCAATCGGTCACAACAGCAATTCTCACTGTTTATTCCGTTGCCTGACCTCTCTCGACTTTGCAGGCCACACCTTCTCTAACCTCTATACCAGCTTTTTTTAATTATATTACTTATTTTCCTTATTAGGAACACTTAAAGATCGGAATGTGAAAAAAAGGTGGAGTCCCCCCCAAAAAGCTCTCGAGAAAACAACAACGAAAAACAGGCAAAACAGAAAAAAAAAAAAAAACTGCACATAACACAGATCATACCAAACCGTAATAACGACAACAAAGGCTCAAAAATGCACTATCGTAACTTCGCGCATTTTCTGTCTTGTGCTTTACCAGTTAAGGAGAAGAAGAAGCAAAAAAAAAAAAAGAACTGTGAAGCTTGTTCCAAATTTGCTTTCAGTAGCCGAGTGCGTGCCATTCCTCCTCCAATCCCGCATTTTGGTACAACTTCTCCACAGCGGGAACGGCGTAGTCCCTAACCCACTCTACCCATCCCGCAAGCGGGAAACCCTCCGTCATCAAGGTGAACGTCGTCGTCATCGGCGGCGGCGACGGCCCCTCTTGCTTCGCAGCATCACATTCGTTCTCGTTGCCAGTGGCGGTGTCCACGAAACTGCCGCGCAGCGCTCTCTGCGCGGCGTTGCGTTCCACCACGTGCAACGAGCACAGCATGTACTGCAGCACCTGCCCCGCCAAGCGCGCATCAGCGGCGGTGGTGAAGGCGGTGCTGCTGCCCTCCTCGCTGACTTCTGCGTCGTCTGACGCCAACGATGACAGCAACGTCGACGACGTTTCACCACCAGGCGCAAGCTCGGCAAATAGTCGGGGCGAGCAGCCGCAGTGCTTCAGTGCAATGAGGCAGGAGTGCAGGCTGAGCGCTGGGCGGTATCGCCTGAACACACCGTGCACCGGCTTCGCAGCCGCACCATCGTTCGGACTCCCCGGCGAGGACGATGATGACGATGGCTTGTGTGCCTCGTCGCTTTCCTCTTCGTATTTTATGTGACAGGCCTCCGCCTGCTCCGCTGCCACGGCCGCCTGCACTTCGGCCTGGTAGTCCCCCTCCCGCCGAGCGACGGTGGCCATCACTTGCCGGATGTGCTCACCCTGCCCCCACTGATCTAGCAGGCGCACGTACAGGTTGACAGATGGCGCGCGCCACAACGTCTTGTCGTAGTACGGGTAGCACAGCCGCACCAAGATGGGCGGTGCCTGCGCAGACTCTCCACGAAGGCCAGAGCGCTGTTGCCGATGGAGGGAAGCCGCCATCAGTGCATCTTGATCAAGAGCGATGTGGTAGAAACTGCCCTGCAGAGCGGCAAGAAACACCAGCCGCCACACCTCCTGAAACGGACGCTGCGCCGCTTTCACGGAGGAGCGCTTCTTCCACTGTGGGAAGTGCGACGGCTGCGCTGCCGCCAACGCAGAAGAGGGCTTGAAGTGCTGTTGTTGCTGCAGCTGCATCATGAGACGAGCGGTGATTGAAATCGTCCACTTAGACTGCCGCTGCCACGCCTCGGCTGCGTCGATTTTACGTTGTATGGGAGCGTCACCACCGCTAGGAGAAGGAGGAAGAGACCGGTGCGGCAGCACGTCGTCCGCCGTTGTGGCCGCGGCCCGCCCAGCCCACTCCAGGTCGCACAGCAGCACACGGAGCAGCCACGCACACCAGGAGACAGGCCTCACCGGCTTTTTGACTCGCGTGCTCTCGATAGGATGGCTGTCCGCCTGACTGCCACCGCTGTTGCCGTACTGCTGCATGTCCAGCGGTGCATCTTCCAACTCGGGTAAGATGAAGAGCGAAGAGAGGGACCCCGGCGTTGACTGAGGTAGGAGAGCAGTCAGCCTATTCAACATTGCTGGATTTTGATCGGTGAGGTAAGCGGAGAGAAGTGTGCGCACCGCGGCGGCGATGGCGTTTGACGTCGCATGATCGTCCAAGGGCCACGCTGCTCTAGTTGTTTCGTGCTGCTGTTGCTGCTCTAGTTCCTCTGCCTTGAGGCTGTTCGTGTGCCTGGACACTCGACGCGCTGTCAACGACCCGCAGCGCACAAAGTGATCTACGTTCGCCGCAGGCACGACCGACGAGGGTGAAGCGGAGATGAGAAAGCCAAGGTACTGCACCACAGCATCGCTCTGCAGCATTGGCGGTGAGGTGGAGCGGAGAATCAACTCGAACGCTTCTCGCGCCACCTCCATCAGTGGCGTCGTCGTTGCTTTGGCAGGGCCGCTCTTCGCGGTGAGAAAGGAGAGGAAAGGTAAAGCGGCGGTGCAGTCCGGCGCACCAAGACGCTGCTGCTGTGCCAAAAGCTGAGTCAGCTGTCGAGATGCTTCCAGCACCAACAACGCGCTCGAGGGCCGCAGTTGTGCAGCTTTGCAGCCAAGGCGATGACGACGGTGCGGCTGCCGCGAGGGCGCAGGCGCACACGCAGCAGCGACATCCACCACGACATCAAGCGGCTCATCCAGTAGAAGCACCTCGAGCGTCCGGTTTAGCAGCAAACAGGCGTGATGCATAACCTCGAGCTGATTGTACTCAGCTTCTGTGCTGACTTCGGCGGGTGAGCCGGAAAAGCCAGCATCGCCAGCATCTTTCACGCACGCCGCCGCCGTCGCTTTAAATGCGGTTGTGTCACAGCACGCTTCCTGCACAACCCGCCATGTTGAGTGAAACTCCCGCAGCAGCCACACGGCGAAGTGGTGGTGAACTCCCTTCGGCTCGAAAGGCGAGCGAAGCAACGCCTCACTGTGCTGGGCGGAACTTTGGTGTTGTGCTGACGCAGCGGCAGATTTCCTCCGCTGTTGCCTCCATGCCTGATAGACTCCTTCACAAACTTCCAGCGGCGCGGGGCTGCCGGTGGCACCGTCTTGACTTCGCAGACAAAGAAAGAGAAGCCACTCGGCCAACTCGTCGTTCTTTTCGACGACTCCTTCTGCCAGCTGCAATCCTGCCTCCCAGGCAGCGTTCTGCTGCTGCTGGTCTGTGCTGACTGCATCGCCTTCTCCTACCTTCACGTGATGCTCGCCACCGTCATCGAAGGCGGATGCTTCGTCCGTCATTAGGTCGGCCAGCGCAACAGCAGATATGCCAGCATCTGCGTCGTGAGCAAGGGACGTGCGAGTGTCAGCGGGGGATTGGTGCTGAGGACGGCGTGCTGCCAAGCGCTGCAGCTGCCGCACCACCTCTATCGCGTTGTCTTCACCATCAGCGCCTTCCAAGCTATTTTTGGCATCTTTCAGCCCGTCCTCCTGTGAACCAGTAAAACCGCAAGCGTTGCTCCTCTCGCTCGTCGCCGAGGCAGCAGACGTCAGCGGAGCTGAAAACGCCTCTTCGCTTTCCACCTTTCTGTTCACCTCCGACTTGGAAGACGATGGGGAATTGCTGAACACTGGAGACACTATGGTCGCGGAGGTGGTGCTGCTGTGCCCTCGCTGCTCCTCACCACAATGACTACCGTGTAGAGAAACAAAGGCACGCGCCGTCACCGCGTGAAGACGGTGCGTGCGCAGTAGACCAATGGAAGCACTGACAGCTTTTCTTTCGAACATCTGCGCTACTGAAGCTGTCTCTATCTCTTTTCTTCTTTCTCCAAGAAAAAAAAAAAATGACAGCCGCGCAGCAGCAGCAAAAAAAAAAAAAAAGCTCTTTTTTTAGTAAGAAGAGGGGGGAAAAAAAAAACAGAGAGGGAGAGAGAGAGAGAGAGTTTGCTCAAAAGAACGCAACGTGGTATATGGATAGAAAGACCAGTCCTGACAGCCTCGTTTGTGGAGCAGCTTTTTTTTTTTTCACAGCTACACTGACAATTAGAGGAAAAAAAAAGTTGCCATATCAAGTGTATTTTCTCAAAACAGAAAATAAGAAAACTAACACTGTTTCCTTTCTCGAGGTCCATTTCATTGTTACGATGTTGCGTAACGCACCACCTCAGCTGAATAAATGCCGTCTCGCTTTACCCGCAAAACTCGAGCTATTAAGCGTGAGAGAGAGAGAGAGAAACGCATTGTTCTTCTGCTTCTCCCCCATTCCACCTTCTTTTTTCTCCTCCTCTTCTTCATTTATCACTCACGAGAAGTGGGGGGGGGGAAAAAAAAAAGAAGAAGAAAGAGACATGGCTGCCTTTCTTCCCCCTTCTTCTTCCCTTAGCATTAACCTAAACACTCAACACACATAAATAGTACACAAGCAAAAATGAGGCAAGACACTCAGCCTTTAACAACAACGACAATAATAAGAACAACAACAACAAAAAAGCAACAACGAACAGAAGCAACGGTAAGTATCCGCACAGAATTAAAAAAGGAGGAGGGGAAAAAAAAGCACTTGCTCTTTCCACTATGCGAACCGAGGCGCACTTTTTTTTTTTTCCTCTCTCTCGCTTTCATTCTTCTACTTCTTGTCCCCTGACTCCGACTTCTTGCGGCGCTCTACCACGTCGTAGTTGTAAAGCCGCGATGTGTTCACCTCCAGAATGGTCTGCTGTTCCTGCAGCCACGAGAGGTCCTCCTGCGTGGTAGCCAGGTTCTCTGTGGCACTCTTTAGGTTCTTTTCCAGCAGCTCCGTCGCCTCGTCGAAGGTGTACTCCACCATCACATTCGCGCCGAGCCACACGTGCACCGTCTTCTGAGGCAGCACCTTCGCCTGGCAAAAGACGCTCTCAGTGATGCCGTAGTTTGTCGTGAAGCCTTTCCCGCCATCCTCCTCGACCAGCGACTTCTTGAGGTACTCCAGCGTCTGCAAGGTCTTCTTGATATCCGGGATCTTCGCCTCGAGGTTGGCGATCGTGCGGATGAGGCGGTGCTCGGCCAGCTTGTACTTGCTGTACTGCTCACTGAAACGCTTCAGCAGCGTCTCGGCGCTGTCGCCGCTCGACTTCACCAGCTCGGCCACGTTTTCTACGAAGGCGACCCTTGGGATGCCACGAGGACTGACGTAGTCGTCCTTGAAGGTGTACTTGTCCGTGATGGAGCTCATGTCGCCTGCGGTGCGTCTGTGTGTGTGTGTGTGTGTGTGTGCGTGCCTGTGGAAAGCCACGAGAAACGATGTAGGGAGGTAAAGTGAAGAGACGTGTTCTGTGAAAAAGAGGAAAAAGAAACTACTTATGCTCTTTTTATTTTTTTTTTTATTTTTCGTTATTTTACGGCTCTAGTATAACGACAGTAGTAAAACAGGCTAAGTAAGTGAAAGGGAAGGAGGAGAGGGGGGGGGTGGGTGGAGGGGGGGGGGGAGAAAAGGAAGGTACAACTAGAAAAAGAGCAGTAACGCGGGATGTGAGAATGAAGCAGCGACGCGGAGGCGCCGCCGCGGATCTCAGGAAGCTCTGTGTCATGCTGTGAAAACCCTCTCTCCTCTTTTGAGTATACACATGTAAACCACTTGCTGGCACTTGCACTCAGAGAAACCGCAATAAGGCGTAAACAACAACAACAACAGCAGAAAAAAAAAAAAGCACACAAACAAACACACACACACACACAAAAAAAAAAAAAGGTGAGCGTGCATGCAAAATCGAGATGCTATGTCCACGTTCGTGCTCATAGTGGATCTCCTCTCCCTTGTTCATCATCGCTCCATGAAGAAGGACTACGGAAGAGCTGGTCCAAACACTGTGAGCAACAGGTGCGGTCGGATACGCTCGCGATACCACGCTGACTGCAGAAAATTCAGCTCCGGCGGGGCATAGAACAACGTCAGGCGACCCTCATAGGCTTCTTGCAAGATGGCAATCGCAGCTCGGTGAATGTCGAGCGTACCCTTGCCATGCTTCACGTAGTAGCCACGCTTCTTCGCATACGCTTCGCACAGCTCATAGGGGCTCCACTCGTCCTCCTTGATCGCGTAGTCAGGCCGCAGCAGGCCGTACAGCTTCTCAATTGGCAAGTACGCCGCGAGGAAGCTCACGCCGCTCTGCGGGTCACGCGTCTGTGCGATTTGGTGGGTGCCGAGCACCGCCTGCAGCGGACGTGGCACGCCGAACACTGGCAGCGCAAGACCAGGGCTGTCGACCAGCGTCAAACACTCCTCTGGGACGGGAATCGTTTGAATGTGCTTCGTGTGTCCTGGCGTCGCGCTGACGGAGACCACCTTCGTTCCTCGAATGCAGTTTAACAGCGACGACTTGCCGACGTTCGGATGTCCAATGAAACCGATGTGGATGTAGCACGGGCTGTCGGGTGCACGATCCTCTGCGGTGTCCCTCACGTCGTCCTCATCGTCTGAGTGCGGGGCACCGCCGCTGTCGACGTTTCTATTTTTGCCTCGGCGAGCACCGCTGCCGCCGCCACCACGCTTCTGCGCCTTCTTGTTTTTGCGCGCGGCTCGCGGCGCTGGACAAGGGAGGGATGACGTCGCGTAACTACTGACCGCGTCCTCTGCAGCTGCAGCTGCAGCTGCTGCTGTGGTGGTAGTGGTGGTGGCTGGTGGCGGTGCAACTCCACGAGCCACGCGTCCCGCTACACCGAGGCGCCGACACACCGCCAGCAGGTCCGTGATCTTCTTCGCCACCACCCCCAATTCCTTGTAAGCACGGCGGTCGTGCTGCAACGCGTGCTCTGCGGCCTGCATGCCGACGAAGTTCTCCGTGGCGCCGTAGCGCAGTTCGTCGTCTTCGGTGCTGCTGTCGTCGGAGTTGTCGTCATCGCAGCTGCTGCCTCGGTCACTGTTGCCCAGGCGCCTCGTCGCGTTCAGCTTACCCGTGCGCAACTTCTCGTACATCTTTGCATCCGCGCCTCTGCGGTGTTTCTGTCGCCGCGTCACATCGACGTCCTCGTCACGCTGGCCAGCCGTCTCGGGGCGTGGGTTGGCCGTGAAGGTGCGAAGCGCGATCAAACCACCGCACCGGTCCGCCTCCGTCCCTGCTTCCACACCCTTGTCCACGCCGTCCGGCGCCGCCACCGCAAAGCCGAGATCGGTCAGGTAGAGGTATAGAAACTGCTGCCAGCACCGCAGCGTCGAGGTCGGCACGAGGTCCTCCTTGTTTAACACGAACACACACGGCTTGCGCTGCACCTTCGTGATGTAGGTCAAGAGGCCGAGGTGGGCGTGCAGGATGGGGTAGCGCGCATCAGCCACAATCACCAACACGTCGCTCAGCTCGACCGTGCGCCACAGCTGCTGCCACACTTCTAAATTGCGCTCGTAGGAGCTAATGCAGAGCCCGGCGATTGCGGGCGGCAGCGGGTAGGCGTCGAGGCATCGAACGTAGGCCTCAAAACGCGCCTCCTCGATTTTTTTGATAAAGAGCGCCTCTGCTCGCTGCGCGTCGGCGTTGGCACTGCTGTTGCTGACGTTTTTCTCGCCTGCTTTGTCATCCTCCTCTGCCTCCTCGCTCGAGCGGTAAGATGCTGACGAGTCTTCGCTCTCTTTTTCATCGCCGCCACCGCCGCTGCGATCCGAACTGTCACTGCCGTCGCTATTTCCGCTGACAGTTTCTTCAGCTGCTGCTACTACTACTGGTGATGGTGTAGCGGCGCAGACTTTCGCGCCGTCTTCCGCCGCGACTGTTCGCGACGGAGCCCCACCTGGAGCTGTAAGCGCGTTCGACTCCACCTCCACCGACCCCTCCACGTTCAACTTGGTGTCGTCACCGTGCTGCTGCGGCTGCGGCTGCGGCTGCTCTGCGTAGTGCCACCCACGCGAGGGCAGCTCCACGGCAAAGGGAAAGACAGCACTGCCGCTGCCCCCGCCGAGCGCCTCGGCCGTCGAGGCAACAAGAGGGCGGTCCATCCGACGCTCCTGCTCGGCCGCGATCAACGCCGCCTTCTCCACTTCCTTGTCTTTCGCTGCCTCTGCCTCTACATCGCTCCTTGTCTTCTCAGGTTTCTGGGATGGTGCTGCAGCGGTGGTGGTCGTGGCCACCTGCGAGGGAAACGTGAACCACTCACTGAAAGGGATGCCGGTGGGCGGCATCGTCGTGCGAAACGGGATGGGCTGGTAGCTCAGCTGCTTCCGCGCTGCCAACACGGCGGCCGACTCCTTCGCGAAGACGCTGCGCACGCCGTGCCGGCGGTCCGCGCTGTACATCAACGTGTCTGCGTGGATGTCCGCCTCGCTGTTCTCCGCATTGTTGCTTCCGTCTGATCCGTCCTTCTTGGTGGCGTGCTGCTGCTGCTCGCGTTCGCGGTGGTGTGCGCGACGCCCATGCGCCGGTTCGTAGTGCCGCGGGTAGCGCTCTCGCGCGTACGCCTCGAGCAGTTCGTCATTCACTTCCTCACCGCGATTCACGAGTTCTTCACGCAGGCGTTCTCGCTCGCGGTCAAGCGCGTTTGACTGCTCCTCCTCTTCGCGTTTGCGCTGCCGCTTCGCCTGCAGCTGCAACTTCTTCTTTTTCCCACTGAAGGGTGGCATTTTCTTCTTCTTTTTTTTTTTTTAAAGGGGGTGGGAGAGTTTGCGTTTGTTGATGATGTCCCTCAGAGTTCTGCTGTTTTTTTTTTTTCCTCTCTTCGTTTTTGATGTCGTGGATTGCCGGGTTTCTCTGATGAGATGAAGTGATATATATATATAATGAGGTGTGGCGCTTCAGGCAGCACCACGCTGTCGTGAGAAGAACAACCAAAAAACAAATATAAAAAGAAAATAGAGAGGGAAAGTGATCAAAATGAGAAAGGCGAAGTAAAGCAGTGAGTAAAGGCGATCCCCCAAATGTGGTCGCGTAGCATCGCCGATGCAGGTGAGATGAGGACGAGAAAGAACTTCGCAGGCGAAAACCCAAAACAACGCTCGTAAACTGATATAAACACACACACACAAAAAAAAAATCAAAGAACACAAGGTTTTTCTTTGTTTGTTGTTGTTTTGTTCTTTAGCACGTCTTCCTTCTCTTACGTTACGCCAAACGTCCCTTTTTTCTTGAAAAAAAAAAAAGGGTGTTAGATAACAGAAAAAAAAGAACAACAACAACAACAACAACCAAAGAAAAACAACAACAACAACAAAAAAAAAACAATAGCGTGCGGCTCTACTTCGTTCAGCAACAAGCGAGTGACAAGAAAGGAGAAACGTAAAAGAAAGGACGAAAAAAAACAACAACAACAACAACAACAAAAACAAACAAACAAACAAACAACATCAAAACACGACAACAAAAACAGAATGACATAAGAAAGAAGAAGGAAAATAAAAATGTGTTTATAGTTACATTAGGAAGCAATCGGTGTAAGTAATAGTGACAATAACGGGATAAAAACAGTGCTTACACATACTTTCTTTTTAAATGAAAACCATAAAGTACTCAATGTTACACAGGTTATAGATGCTATTTAGGTTCCAAAAAACAAAATGCCGGAAATAGCTGTGAAAAAAAAAAAAAACAGGAAATCCAAAAAACAAAACAAAACAAAACAAAAGCTCACTACAGACTCTGAATCATCTCCTCGAGGCCGTATAGCACGCGCCGCAGCTCCTTGGCAAACATCTCCAGAGACAGCGTAAACGCATGCAGCCCCTCCGCGTCTTGCACGGTAATTGGGGTCGTGAAGCTGTCATTGAACCGCACAAGCGAGGAGCTCTCATCAAAGTCGCTGTCGTTGTCTCTGTCACTGCTGCCGCACTCGCTGCGGTCGCTGCGGTCGTTTCCGTAAGAGGATGAGCCGGAGGAGGAAGAGGAGGAGGAAGAATATGAAGGTGACAGCGAGTCGCTGCTCGCGCTTGAATACTCGTCACTATTACCCCGGTAATCTTCATCTTCTTTGGAGCTGCTGTGATCGAGCGTGATGCGATCTTGTGAAGGGTAGTTCGTGCCGCCGTTCGCACCCTTGCTGATGGACAGCAGCTGCGGCAGCGACGCTGCCTCCTTCGTCAATGACGCCCGCCCGTGCTGTTGCCCGCTGACGCGATGGTTCTCATCAGCGAGATGCGGGTCACTAAAGGAGAGCGATGCCGGCTCGTGTGTTTCTTCATGCTGGTTCGGTGCCGCCATGAACGCAAGATCGCCCTCCTGACTTCCATACGGCACACTGCTGCTCCCCAAACCGCGGCCGCTGTCGGCGGTGTGCGAGCGACGAAGGTGGCCACCGCGATGCGGTGCGTCGCCTTCCGCGCCACGCTCGTCCTCCTCTTCCTCCTCGTAATACAGGCTGCTGTGACTGTGGCCGTGAGCACGCGGATGCGGTGACAGGTGGTGTGAGTGGTGGTGCGTGTGAGAGGAGCGGTGGTGTGCTGGGTTGTGCGAGGCCGTCGTGGCGGGCTTGCCAAGCCCTGCGGTGCTCGTGTAGCTGGCGCCGAAGGTGTGCATCTCGTAGCTGCTGCGCCGACGTGTGAGGTCGCTGTGGGGGGACTGCCGCTGGAAGCCGCGCAGGTTCTCGCGAAGTCGATCTGCGTGAATGAGGGCAGATGACTTCTTTATCGGCAGGCTCTCCTCGTGCGCCGCCTGCTGCTGCGGGATTCGGCTGGAGCGGTGCTGCGGTTGTTGCGGCGAGTGGTGATGCTGTTGATGGTGCTGGTGCATGTGCGGAGAGATGTGCGCCGAATGAGCGTGGCGGGTCGTTTCTGAAGCACCGCTCGACGCAGGAGGCGCCAGCGAGGCGGCGGCGTGCGGGTAGTGTAGCTGAGATCGGCTGAGCTCGGCAACGGTCTCATCGTCGCCTCGCATTTGCAACGGTGCTGCGTCCTTATCCGCAAGGGTCGTCGGGGCACTGGCTGCCTCCCGCAGCACGGTCAGGTGCTCGCTGATCGAGTCGCCCTGCATAGACGGCGGCAGCTGCGCCTCCAGCCGTGCCCGGCGCACCGCGGCAGCCTGTTCCTCGTCCAACGGCGGTGGCGGAAACACGCTCGGGTCAAACACACGTGTGGCGTTCGTCACAGTGCCGTTGCCATCCACACGCGATCGCGGTGAAAGGTCGGCGGTAATGCTATCCTCGTCGCCCACCGCCTCGCGCTTGTGTTGATACAGCGATGAGTCCCGCCCTTGGTGCTGGGGCGGCTGCGCCGGCATCTCCGGCAGTTCCGAGCGCGGCACAGGCAGCCACGAGGAGTCACCCGGGATCGGCGGCGTGAAGTGGGGACTAACCTGCTCGCGGCTGTCCACGCGCGGCATTACGCTGTCTTTGAACGTGGACTCGGACGAGCACGACTCGCCCGCCTGCGCCGGGCTTCTTTGCTCACCAGCAGTCGCTGTGTTGCCGAAAGCGGCGGCGGCGGAGCGCACCGGTGCGGGGGCGCTGCTCGAGGCATTCAACGGATCGTTGCCACGGCTGTGCGTGCGCTCGTTCAAATCTGAGATAATGTTGTGACTGTTTTTGTGGTGGTTGTGGTTCAGTGAGGAGCGGCGCCGCTGATGCCGGCCGTTCCCGCTCGACGCCCCGCGATGGTGACCGTTGTCGTGATGATTGTGATTAGGTCGGCTGCTCCTGCGACGACCCGGCTGGTGGCCGCGTCGTCGACGACGGTGTTTTTTGCTGGATCGAGAGCCCGACTCCTCGAAGCTTGAGCGCGGCTTTTGCAGATTGTGTCCACCACCACCAATGTCCCAGCCAGCCCCACCGTTGTTGTTGTTGTTGTTGTTGTTGTCGCTGGTGCCGATGCTGAGTCCGTTCTTGTCCCGCTGCGCCGCCTCATCCTTCTCGTCGTCGTCCACTACCGAGTCATCGTTACGGATTCGTTTCATTAAAATTGTATGACGAATCACCGCGATCAAGTCTCGCTCCTTGCGCGCGCTCAGCTCAACACACAGCGCCCGAAACTGCATGACGCCCTTTGTGAGCTCCGACGACAACCCTGACGAGGGGAAGCGCACGTAGAAATCCAGCACATGAGTAAAGCGGTCGATGCAGCGAGCAATGTCGTTTGTGATGGGGGCAAGGTTGTGCAGGATGTGGAGCATGTCCGTCGTAAAGTAGCCCTTGTCCCGCATTGTCTTCCACGCACAGGCCATGGTGTAGATCAACGCGCAGAGGCGGTACAGGGCTGCGTGAACGTCGCCGGAGGCCCGCAGTGGGTACTCGCGTGGGATAATCTGGAACTCGTCCGCCGCGAGCGGCATGACAGACGTAGTGGCCTTCATTGTATCCATCACCGCAAAAATATCGGTGAAGATCTTCTCCACAGCTGTGTCTTTCGGGGCCATGGTGAAGGCGCCGGGTATGATAATGTTCGATGTTCTGCGGCTTGCCGGTCCAGCGCCTGGCTCGGGGCTGTTGTTGTTGTTGTTGTTGTTGAAACCCTTCACATTTATAATCGTGCTGCTGTTGTTGACGTTAGCGTTGTTGGCCCGTCCTACCATCAACAGGGGGCTGCCGCTGATGCGCATCGCGTCGGGCCCACCCTCCAGGTGGCTGATGCTGATCACGTCGTCTTCCGTCTTGACTCCGCGCAGGATCTCGTTGCGGGTTTCGATGTAGCTGAGCGCAGCGTCGTTGAAGAGGGAGGACAGCTTCTGCATGATGCTGTTCATGCTGCTCACTACGCTAATGCGCTTCCGGAACAGCACGTGGTTCGGGCTCACCGGGAACACCGCCACGCTGATAAAGCAGTAGATAAAGATGGCGAAGGTGTTTTGCTGAATGCGGCTAATCGTGATGTCGGCCGTCTGCTCCGTCGGGGCGAGGCTGCTGACGGCGACGAAGTTGCAGTACATGCAGATAGTACCGAACTTCTGCCCAGGGCGAAAGAAGGTCATAACGAACGTAATCACGCAGAGCGAGGCAACGCGATCGACAGCTGTGTGGCACAGCGAGGCGGCAAAGAAACCCAGAACGGCACCGATCAGAGTACCACTCATTCGCGCCGCACCGGCCTGCACCGCCTCCACTGGATTAGTGCCAGAGACGAAAGCGATGATACTCGGACCGGTGAGCAGGAGGCTCTGGTTGTCGACGTAGTAGAAGAAGATAACGGAGACGAGCATCGAGACGCTGACTTTGGCCGCTTCGATCACCACACGCAACTCTGGCTCACTGCGGCGCACGCACAGCAGCCGGACAAGCTGCGCGTTTTCAATAAATGGGTCGATCAGTGCGTTCCACACGAGCTTGAACGACTCTTTCCAGTCATTGGTGGGCTTGTGAAGGTCAATGAAGGTCTCGAACTCCTCCAGCGTCGTCCAGAAGTTGACGATGGAAAAGACGAAGAAGGTCATGAGTGGCACAAACTCTTCCATGCGTCCGTCGCGCATGGCTCCGGCCTCTTGGTGCTCGTAGAAGAGCACACGGCGGCCCAAGTCGAATTCCGTCTGCAGGCGCTTCATGGCTCGCCCGGTCGCCTCGAAGTAGCCGCTCAAGGTTCGGAGCTGGTCGTACTTTTTCGCCCCGCTGAGCTTCCACAGTAGCGCTTCCATCGACCGCGAGATATCGTCCATCGCGACGGAGAGGTGGTCACGCAGCAGCAGGCACCGCTCGCTTTGGTCGATCATCTGCGGCTTCTCCTGCACCATGTTAATCACACGCTCCATCGCACGCAGGTTCATCTTCAGCTTCAGCAGCAGCTTCACCTTCTCCTTTCGTACCTCGCGCCGCTCCGAGGTTTCGTAGATGAGCACCTCGTAGAAGGTGAAGGCGTCGTAGGAGTCGAACTTCTCGATGAGGTGGTCGAGCGTGCGGACCAGCGAGCGAATGCGCACCATCGACATGCTCCGTTCCGTGTTGCTCGGAGCCCAGAAGCAGGAGAGAATACCCGTGAAGCAGGTCGCCGTGTTGTTAAAGATGGTCTTCGTGATGCGCGCCGAAAAGCGCGTTGCTAGCAGTGGATACGGGATCAGTGTCGCGATGAGCGCGAAAGCTGCGCCCAGGGCCCAGTCCGCCAGCACACGCGTGGGAAAGACCAGGCTTTCATCGCCGGAGAGCAAGCTCACCATGGAGATGTTGAACAGCAGCAGACACATGCGCCGCGTCGTCTTCTCTGTGAACATCGCCATGAGAAAGAGCAACACGACGTAGACGACGAACCACGCGGCGAGGTAGCGGTTCAGCTTCAGGGCAGAGCAGATCGTGGCGAGCGGAAGCCAAATGCAGCCGCCCTTGACGTACTGAACGAAGAAGACGCAGGATTGACCAAAGTTGGTGCCGACGGCGATCACCACGCTTGTCAGCGCAAACGTGGTGGACACAAAAGGGGTATTTTTGATGTCGAGGTTGATGATAATCGCCGGAACGAGCATCGCAATACACGTCACCCGCAGCGCGTACTCGATCAGAAACCAAAAGTAGCGGTTGCTGAGGAAGGCGAAGGTTTTGTAGATTTCCTTCTCCGCGATGTTGCGCAGGTCCCACGGGACGTCGGTCGTGGTGGGCACCTCCAGCGTCGGGGCAGCAGGGCCCCCGCCACCGCCAGCCCTGCCTGCAAAGGAAGCTCTTCCACCACCACCACTTCGTCCCAGGTCAAGGTCATGGTAGTCGCCTAGCGAACCTTGGCGAAAGAGTGGGTGGTAGATTGGGTAGCCGAAGCTGTCGCGCGTGACCAGTGTCGCTCTTGACGCGTTCGACTCATCCGAGGAGGTATACGCCGAGCCGCTGCGGTTCCCCATCTCCTCCTCCTCGTTGTTGTGGTTGTGATGGTGGCGTGGGCGGTGCGTCGTGTCCCCGTTGCGACTACCGCCACCCCGCCTGCCACCGTGGTGGTTCCCGTTGCCGCCACGGCTGCTGCAGCTGGGCGGACTGTATCCCGACGACCCATTTGCCTCCTCGCGGCCTGGGTAAGCCACGCGCCTGTTTTGGAAGGTCTGGAACAGGGCGCCTTCGTTGTCAACGGTGCCGCTGCTCGCCACAACCTTTTGCTGTTGTTGCTGTTGCAGTAGCATGGAAGTATTTTTCACAGGAGAAGCGGGCACGCTGTTCTTACTATTCGCGTATGCCGCGATGCTGAATGGCATGTTTGTCCCAGTTCCGTTTCCAGAGTTCGGCCCGATGATAAGGTTGCTGTCGTAGTGGACGGAGGAGTGCTGGGCAAGGCGGTCAGGGCCGGCGCTTGGGCCACCCTGGAGACCACCAAACCCACCGCTGCTGTTCACCACGTTGTTGTTGTTGTTGCTCTTACTAAACGGCACCGCCAACCCTGGCACGGCCGCTTCCTTCGATGTCGACACCTTCGCGTTGGCAAGGCGGTCCAGATTGAGGTTGGCGAGGGTCGCGGACGACGCTGCCGGGCTCGCGCTCGCACTCGTCAGCGACGGCAGCTCCGGATTCGAAGCGAAGGGGCGACCGAATTTTGGCATCGCTGCGTACGGGCGTCGCATGCGTTCGCGGCGGCGGTGCTGCTGCTGCTGCTCTTCCCTCTTCTCCCGCTCCGTGCGACCGGCGTGCGTGGCACGCCGCGAGTGAGTCGACGGCGAGGAGTACCGTGAACTGCTGTGTTTCCTTTGTTTCCGCTTCTTCGCGTTACCCTGTCCCACCGGTACATCTGGCCGCTGCGGGTCGTCGTGGTGTGTGCTGCTCGTCCCTGGTCTCTTCAGGGTGCTGTTGTTGTGACTCACGTAGTACTGTGTTTCGTCCACGTCGTTCATGACGGAGTAAGGAATCTGCTGGCCTCGGTTCAGAGTGGGATTGCTTCGCGGCAGAGCTCCAGCGGAACGCGGAGACGAGGAACTCGGCGACACAACCGGCGGTGCCGTCTCGTTGAAGCGCAGGTTGGCCATTTCAATGCTGGTTGGGCTAACGTATGCAGGGTGGTCGAAGTTGCTTGCAGGACGCGTGCGCATACTCGGTTGCGGGGCAAGATTGGGAGGGCTACCGCTCATTGCGTTGCTATTATTATTATTAATATTATTGTCATTGTTTACATGTGTCGCCTCTGTGGGCGGGTCCGGTATCCCCTCTGATGGGTGCTGCGATGGCTTCATCTTGTCTATGGATAACGGTGAATATATGCTCTAAAGAAAAAAAAAAGAAAATAAGGCCGAGGGCCTGAAGCTACTTGGACTGTGAAGAAGAAACTAGGGTGAAAAAAACAACAACAACAACTAAAGAGAATTCGATAAGACCAGAAAGGCAATTTGAGATTATAGATATATAAGAAAAACTCACACACTTCTGAAGAGAGTAGAGTACAATTAACCGAACGAGCACGAACGGACGAACAACAACAACAACAAAAAAAGGTTAAAAACAAAATGACGTGTTGCTGACAGAGGAAAAAATGAGTGATTGTCTAAAAATGAAAAAAAAAAAAAACAGCAACAACAACGACCCTGCTATATGTGTAAATGCAAACGACACGACATAGCCAATATTGAAGTAGCAGTAGGGAGTTTGTTATGATTATAAGGGGGTAGAAGAACAACTTCGTATAAATGGAATGCCCGTTTTTTTCTTCTTCTTCTTTTTATTTCCTCAGTAAACCGCAACTTACAGCTTACGGCTTTCCGTTAGTTACCAGGCAGTTAACAACAACCAAAAAAAAAAAAAAACACACACACAGAAAGAAAACAGTAACAAATAAAGAAGTTCTAAGAAGCGAAGAAGAGGTTAAGGCTGGAGGTGGCTGCGCTCGTCTGTCAGGAGAAGAAAAGTAAAGGGTAACAACGAGCAATGAGATACAGTACAGAAAAAAAAAAAAAAAAGCGCACAACCCGAGGAAGTGAAGAAAACAAAACAAAACAAACAAACAAAAAAAAGAAGTCGTTTGCATTCAGAGAGTGTGACCTCACGTACAACTGAGGAGATCAACAACAACAGAAATTAGGAAAAGAAAAAAAAAAAAAAGAGCTGAAGAAGGAGAGCAAGTCGGCTTTTCTCTCGGCTCTCACTTGTTTTTTTTTTTTTTTTAAATTCGAATTATGGACGTAACCAGAGGGGAAGCAGTGTAATGAACACAGAACAGAGATATAATAACAGAAAAAAATGTAAGAGGCGCAAGAAGTGAGTTACAGCTATGCAGACGCTACCAGCATGTCATGCATGCGTGACAGCTATAGGCATTGAAAAAAAAAAAAAAGAAAGAGAAAGAAGAGAAGAGGTTACGATAAAAAAAAATAAAAAATAGGTTCGTGTTGAGTTACGTCAGCATACAGAAAAAGTGGAAAAGCAGCAAAAAAAAAAAAACGGGCGTGCCTGTAAAAACACACAGTCACATAGAGACAGAAAAGAAAACCCTCATGCAAAACGATCTGTTTGCAGCAACTCAAATGCAATCCCATTTGTGCTTAAAAAAAAAAAAAAAGAGCGTATTCGCTTACTGGACCACGAAGCAACTTGTCGCTGCTCATGTCAGAACGTCTCTTGCTGCACCATCGTCATTTTATTTCTGTTTCTTCATTTTTTTTTTTTTGTGCTGCAAACCAATGTAATAGAAAGTGGAGTTTAAGCGGGTACATGTGAAAAAACAACTCATGATCGCATCAGAAACACAAAAGGAAACACATCGATTACAACAAGACCCGCACCAAACTCATACACACACATACACACACACAAAAAAAAAAAAGGAAAGAAAGAAAGAAGACAGCGGCAATGCGAGGCCTCTCCAGCAACTGCGTTAGTACATCAACGATGAAAGACGCGACCGCGCTGCCTGCGCCTTCGGATCGGTTGGATACAGCTGCACCAGCGATGTAATGACGGTTCGAATCTGCGGTACACGCGCCTGCGCTGTAAACACGCGCTTTGCCGTCGTGTCGAGCGCCTTGCCATCCAGCAGGCTCGCCATCACCTTGTCTTCCACTTCATCCGTTTTTGAGTTCTGCTGCTTCTGCTCACTTGTCGGCAGTCGCGTGCGACTCAACTTCAAGTTCGCCTTGAGCATCTCAAACAGCTGATCCATCACCGCCGACGGAAACTCACTACCTTCCAAGGTGCGACTGTCGACATGCTCGTCCATGATCCGCAGCATGTCGAGACAGTACTGACTTTGACCCGCAATAAAGGTCTCCATTTCTCGCAGAGCGGTGCGGTGCTGCTCACTCGACAGGTCGTCCGCGTCCATCGAGGCGAGGGTGCTGCGTAGCCGGTTCGCATCCTGTGCGGCCAGCGTCGCTGCGGTGCGCAGCTCGCCACGCACCAAATTAACGTCTACCAGTGCCATGACCCGTCGCAGTGCCGGATCACCCTGTACAGGCTCAAAGTCCTTGTGTACTGCCCGACGAGCCCACTCCGCGTTCGTGCGGGCGACGTCGCCCAGCGTGGCGTAGGAGCGAGCCAGATACAGCGCCTCCAACGCCGAGATGACCGCGAGTGCATGAAACTGCGGCGAGTTGAAGTAGTGAGCGTGCAGCTCCGCATCCGTGAGGCGACGAATATCCATCCCGAGTTGCTTGTGCAACTCTAGCAGCTCCGCATGTGCCTTCTTCTTCGCCTCCTGCAGCGTCTTGCGGATCCCATCGAGCTTCTCCGCCTCCTCCGGGAGTTGAATCATGTCCGCACCCACCAACGCATTCATCATCTTGTCCTGCAGGAAGGTGGTGGAGGTGCCGCTGAGCAGGTCTGCCGTGGCCGCGGAAGGCAGAGGGCTAGCCGAGGAAGCACCCAACTTCGTCGTCGCATCGCCCTTGCTGTGCCGAGCCAGGAGATCCACGTTCAACTCCTTCTGATAATGCTCAAGGAACTTGACGAGGATGCTCTGCAGGCGACCCTCTGCGATATGGCCCACCACCTTGTCGACAATGGTGCCTTGCATCACAAAGTAGGTGATGGGCAGCTTGGCCCGCTCGACGGAGAAAGCGGAGGCCAGATTGCGGTTTTCGTCCGCGTTGATCGTACACAGCTTCAGCCACTGCATTTTCTGCCTCCGTGGCGCACCGGCCGCGCAGCCGGCGGCGTCGGACGACGTCGACCCATCGTTCGAGGAGCCGCTGTTGCCACCGTTCGTGGCTTGTCCAGACACCGTGGCGCTTTCTATTTCGATTGGGAGACCCGCCGCGGACTCGTTCTCCACCGACGGAGCGGCGGCGGCGGCGGCTGGAAGATCGAGGCCGGAGGTTTCTGCGTTGATGGCGTCGACAAGCTTCTCAGCTGACTTGAGGTAGGCAGAGCAGTTGCTGTTGTTGACATAGTAGACAAGGCAGATGGCCTGCTGAGACTGGATCACCTCCGTCTCGAAGTTCGCCGCGTTGGTGACGTAGGAGAGGCCTCGAGCGGGGGTCCACAGCATGGAAGACGACCGTGATGAGGGGGTCAACCGTCGCTTGATTTGTGTGAAGGATGAAACAGCATCGATGTGAATGCACAGCTTTGTGGTGGCGTGACAGCGCGCATGCACACAGCTGGAGACGAGCGGCACCACACTAACGGAGCGACAGAGGCTGCGGATCATCGGTGTAGTAATTAGTGGAGCGAGAAGGGGAAGCAATAACACACAACGTGTAGGGGACAAGGAGGGAGAAAGAGGGAGCAGCGTCTGATCAAAACTATAAGCACACTGGCCGCTTAAGCTCCTCAAGGTCAACTTGACAAACGAAGTGGGCTTCAGAGGAAGAAGAGGAGAGAGAACATGAAAGCTCATCATTGTGGGGCGTCCACAGTAAATCGTGGAACACTCAAAAAAAAAAAAATATGAAGGTGCTCACGCTTAGTTGCATTTACCTGGATCGCGGCTCTTTAAGCACCGTTTGCAGAGACGTGCTCAAGAGAGGAAAAAAGAAAAAAAAAAAAAGAGTGCCTTCGAGTTTATAAAGCACAGAATTGTCTGTGGAGTAATTATCGTGTTCTTTAATTTCTTTAGTTCGCCGTCTGTATCTTGACTTCCTCTTTCATCATAGTAGTAGTGCGTTGTATGTCAGAGCAAAAGAGAATAGTAGTGATAATGGACCTTTTTTTTTTTTCCCTCTCTTTTCATGCATGACTCTACATGTCTCGTGCGTCAGAGAAAGAGGATGCGTACTTGAATCTAATGCAAAGATATGAACGCACAAGAGGAAAGGAAAGAGGGGAGGAACAACAGCAACAACAACAACAAAAAAAAAAAAACAGCTGTGTTACTTTAACGTTGTAATAACAACAACAACAACAGAAAAAAAAAAAATAACACTGCTAATCTATGTAGACATGTTCACGTAGCAAAAGAGGGTATATCTATACCTTGAATGATGGCAAGAGGCAAAGCGAAAAACAACAACAACAACAACAACAGCAGCCAAATGACGACCACAGAACACAATTTGACATTTACACACAAACAACAGCTACACTTGGAGAGGAGAGAAAAAAAAAAAAAAAACAGAGCGTTACGCAGCCGAGGCCTCAATTATCCTTGAACAACATCAATAACAGAGAAATAAAAAAAAAGAAAAAAGAAACACAGGATTCTATTGGGGGCGATTGTGCGACTAAACCTGCTCTATGACTACAAGGAAAGAAAACAAAATGGCGCAACTTGCACTCTCTAATGAGCAGCAATAAAATACAACAATGCAAAACAACAACAACAACAACAACAACAACAAAAAGAGAAGACTGCTGTTGTTTTTCCTGTATTTTACAGCCAATCTTGCTTGTTTTCCCCACCACGGACCGCCTTGGCGATTGGGAAGCGTGGCACATCTTGCGAGGAAAGTTCCTGGTACTGCACCGTCAAGTACTTGCCGAGGTACTCCTTGCGCACCGCCCACATCTCGATGCGACGCTTGTACGTTACCTTTGGCGGGGCGTTGAACTTCGTGCCGTCTTTCGTCTCACACACGAATGCGCCGAGGCCCCCCTTGAACTTTCCTTCGCCAGGGAGAAAGCCCACGATCTTAAACTCCGCATCGTGCATCTGCTTGTACTTGAGCAGCCCGAAGCTGCGCTTCCCATGCTCGTACGGGAACTCCGGACGACGGATCATGACACCCTCAAAACCCTGCGAGCACGCCTCATTCAGCACGTCCTCCATCTCACTCGGGCGCACCTGCGCCGCTGGGACGTGGTAGATCTTCACCGCCTGTCCGTTTGCCGCCGCTGCCGGTTGGTCGCGCTGCTTCGCGCGGATCACCTTCTTCTTCTTCTCATCGTGGACGTAGTTGCTAATTCGCTTGGCGCCGCAGACAGGGATGAGCTTCTTCAGCAGGCGGTACCGCTCATCAAACGGAGCCTCGACAGAGGAGAGCTGCGCGCTGTACATGATGTCGAACGCAAAGTACTCCAGCAGCCGTGACTGGGCCTCCTGGATCGCCGGCGTGCTGGAGCGGCTGAGGCGACGCACCAGCCCGTTCAGCTCCTCGAAATTGCACTCGGGAGCAAAGAGCTCACCGTCCAGTATGAGCGTCGGATCTTGTTGGAAGAGCGGCAGCAGCTGCGGGGTGAGGCCTTGGCAGCACTCGAGCAGGATGCCGCCTCGTGAAAAATACTGCACCTGCTGCCTCTTCTCGTTGTAGCCGATCATGCAGCGAATACCGTCAATCTTCGGCGAGGCAAGCAGCAGGAGCTGCTGTTGACCACCACCGTCAGCACTGCTGCCCTTCGTCAGCTCATCGGCCACCAGTTCCCACCGCTGCGCCAGCATCGGCTGTATGTTCTTCGATTCCCACTCAGGGTTGATGAACAGCACACTGCGGTAGTTTGAGTGAATCATCCGGGGCGCCTTCACGTACTGCGGCTTCTTGCTGACCAACTCGCCTTTTGCGTTGCGTGTGGTAGTATTCTCGAGCTTCTTCTGCGGCTTATGGCAAAGCGGGCAGACGCCGCCTTCGTCGATGAACTTCGCAATCGACATCTCGAACTCCTGCAGACAGTTGGAGCAGCGCCACACCGCCATCTTCAGGCAGACCGGCGTGACGTTGCTTGGCGTCTGCATCACCGTTCCCCAGCAGGGCCCCACCCAGCAGGCGGCGATATGCGGGAAGGCTTCTTGAATGCTCGTCTTCTTCAGCTGGGCGTAGACGCGCTGCTGCTGGGTGTTGCGCTCGCGACCGGCACCGAAGAGCTTGGTGTGGTCGATTGGCAACCGTGTGACGAGGAGACGACGTGAACGGTGGAGCATTAGCGTTGAGAAGAAACAAACAAACAAACAAAAAAAAAACAAAAGGACCTATTTGTGCAGGAGGACTGTACAGTTGCAGTGCAACCAAGTGGAGGAACGAAACAACGTTCTCTTTGACGTTTTATGTGTGTTTTGAATGGCGAAAGAAGGGGAGAGCCTTTTTTTTCTCCTCTGCAAAAGATGTGAACACAAGCGAATGACACCGTATATCTATCTATCTATCTATCTATAAATGTATATCTATATATATATATATATATATATAGATATATACATGTACCGGTGCGACGCCAAGAGATCGACTGCAGCGACTCACAGGTTGCGTGTGTGCGTGTGTGTATTAGCCTTGTTTCTTCTGTGAAACGTGTTCACCAATTGAACAACGTCAAAAATAAAAACAAAAACAGAAAATAAATGAAGAGAGAAGTTCAAAGTTAAAAAAATGTAAGTTCGAGCTGGAGTGTTGTAAAATGCTGACATTCATCGTTGTTGGCTACAAAGAGCAACAACAACAACAGCAAAAAAAAAAAAAAAGAAAAGGAACCGCTCCACGGCGAAAAACGGCATCACCCGAAGACCACATCAGCAGGCTAAAACACCCACTCTTAAATAAATAAACAAAAAAAAAAAAAAACGACTGTAGGTGTAAACACAGCGAAACGCTGAACTTACACCCTAGGTAACAGGAGAGAGAGAGAGAGAATTAAAAAAAAAAAAAAAGGCGAACATGAATGTAGTTGTTTAGTGGACAATGCAAAGGTACAAGATAAAACACATTTAAACAAAAAAACACGTGTAAACACCGTTTTTCTGGAAAAAAAAAATGGTACAAGCAAAAGAAAAGTAGAAAGCCCTTTAAAAAAAGTGTCAAGCCAGAAGATAAAATCTGTCAACGCTGTCAAGCGGCTCCCCGTTGGTTATGGAATATCCGTTGCTGGATGGGACTAGAAAATCAACTGAAGCACAAATAGAGCCGGCAACAACAACAAAATAAAACAAACAAACAAAAAAAAGAAAGGAAGTCTCTATGTATGCGCGATCTTGTGTTTCTGTCTATCCCAACACCTCACGGAAGAAGGCGTGTGTGAGCACAAAAAAGACGGGGACACAGCGCAGCACGTCAACAAGAAAAGAAAGAACGAAAGAAAGAAGAAGAAGGTGTGCACACTGAGTATATGTCAAATCCAGTCCAGCCCATCCGCGGCACCGCGCACGCACTTCCCAACTGGAAAGCGAGGTACTCCGTCTGGCGTCAGCTCTTGATACTGCACTGTCAACGCCTGGCCTAGGTATTCCTGCTTCCACGTCTTCCACATGCGCTTCTTCTCGGCGTCGGTGCTGGCTGGCGTCACGGTGAAGCGGTGCTTCTGGTCGGAGGTGACACAGATGAACGCGCCGAGGCTGCCCTTCCACTTGCCCGAGCCCTCCACCGCACCGACGATGACGTACTCAGCGTCTTGCATCACCTTATACTTGAGCAGCGTGCTGCTGCGCTGCCCATAGCCGTAGCCACCGCTGCTGGCATCACCGTTGCCGCCTTGGCCGCGGGCGGCCGCTTTCGATGAGGCGACGGCTCGCCGTAGCTTCGCCTTGGCATGCTGCACGGCGCTGCCTGTGTGCTTTCCCTTGCAATCGCGGCGGACCATTACGCCCTCGTAGCCCACGCGCATCGCGGCTCGCAGCAGCGCGTCCACGGAGTCCAGCGTGCAGGCGTAGCTCGGTACGCGACGCAGCACCAATGGGTTGTAGTCCCGCAGATGCGCAGTATTGTACGCAGCGGCCTCGGTGAGCAACTTCTGTATAAAAGCGTATCGTGCGCTGAAAGGCATCGTGGCGGCAGACCCGTTTGGGAACTCGCGAGCGTACAAGACATCAAAGACATGATATTGCAGCTGTCGCTGCAGCGCCGCGACGTCGGGGGTGAGGTGCTGTCGCGTGGTGCGGATGGCGGAGGTGAGCTGCTCAAAGCGAATCACGGCGGGCTTCGCAGCTAACGCGGAGGCGGTTGAAGAAGCTGCGTTGGTCTTGCTCCCTTTGCCAGCCTTCTTGACGCCTTGGCGGCTGCGGCTGCCTCTGCTGCCTCCGCCCTCGGCAGCCGCGAGAAGCATCGCGTAGAAGGCGGCGGACGGGACGGTCGAGGAGAGAGAGAAGCTTGCCGCTGAGTTCGTCTCCTGCAACATTGTGAGCTGCGCCAAGTTTACCGAGTCGTTGTACAGCTCCCCATCCAGAACCAGTGTCGGATCCATCTCAAACAGTCGTCGCACTGCCGGTTCAATGGCGTCATCGCAACACTCAAAGAGTGTGCCGGAACGGCTGAAAAACAGCACCTGCCGCGTGTCTGCGCGGAAGGCCACTATGCAGCGAATGCCATCGAGCTTGGGCGACACCCATATCTTCTCCTCCGTGCCGATCTTCGCCTTCTCCTTGTCGAAGTTCTTCGCCAGCATCGGGAGCAGGTTTCGTGTTTCGTGCACGCGCAGGTACTGGTCATCCGCCAAGCTCTTGCTCAGCAGGTTGGCGTTGTCGGCGGCAAGGGTAGCTTGCGAGGACTGCGGACGGCACTTGTGGGCGATCACCGCAATCGCAGCTTGCAAGGGGTCAGAACTGGTCGTCGTCACTGCCTTTGCTTTCTTCGCCGTTTTTTCCGAGCTGGCCGACTCTGCCACACTTCCTTGACGTCCTTGTCGCTGCGATGGACTTCCCAGTGCGGAAGGTGTCGAGGTCGGGCTTAGCGAGGGCTTCGCTTTGCACTGCGGACACGCCCCGCCCGCAGCCAAGTGCAGGTCAACGCGCCGGGTGTACTGATGGTGACAGGCAGGACAGATCCACCAGACCAACTTGCGGCTATCAGGCGAGACGTGCTGGGGCTGCAACATCTTGCTCGAAGCGGCGGCGACCCAGGTGCGCGCGATCGCAGGATGAAAGTCAGCGAGGGAGAGTTGTCCCAACTCGACCGTTGCAGGAGTGAAGGGACGAGTTTTCAAGCATCTCCTACGGCCGGAGCTGTCGTTCGTCACGGCACGCCCCTGTCGCCTCGGAGACGTGGGCTTGCAGAACGTGACGGTGGAGGGAGAGGCTGCGGTGCGAGCGCTGCGGTGTTGTTTTCGCTTCCTCCCAAGCTGCGGCAGCAGCAGCACTCGCGTGCGACCGCCGATGGCGCCATAACCGCCACCGCCACCGTACAGGCGAAGCAGCCATGTAACCCTCATTTCGAAAAAGAGAACACCGAAGAAAAAAAAAACTAGCAAAAAAAAAAAGCGGATCTTATAAAGTAGGACCTGCAAAAAAAAAAAAAAACAGAACCAGTAAAAACGGCAGAAAGAGACAAAAACACACACATACATACACACACACAGGATGATCTGCAAGGGGGTGTAAAAAAAAAAAAAAAGGTCAGAGTATAAAGGCAGAGAGGCGTCTTATTAATCGGTTGAAAAACCGGCTAAGAGCTCCTGCTTTCGCCCCTACGTCTCCCCTGCAACTCTCAGAAAAAACACGCGCAGCCCGCACTCACCACAGACAAAAAAAAAAGTCACTTCGGCGGTACAAAAGTAACTGTATCTGACTCTGTAGGCATAATAGCAATCTCCGACAAGAAAAAAAAAAAAGAAAAGAAAAGGAGACACGTAAAACGGAAGGACAAGTTGACTTTAAATCTGAAATGCAAGTTGCTCGTCTGTGTTTTTTTTTTTTCTCTATGGTGGAAGTGGTGATGATGATGTTGATGAGAGAGAGCGCTTCCTCACTAGGGGAAAGTGGCTGAGCATGTTAAAGTCGAGAAATTAAGTGGAGAGGGGCGTAAGAAAAAAAGGGCAGAGGGCAGAGGGCAGAGAGGGAAGCGTAAAAAAAAAAAAAACAGTACTATGATTGACATTATAGAGCAGAACCTGCTTTTCCTTTTGGTACTTTATT
Source organism: Lotmaria passim (assembly GCA_037349495.1). NCBI lineage: Eukaryota > Euglenozoa > Kinetoplastea > Trypanosomatida > Trypanosomatidae > Lotmaria > Lotmaria passim. The sequence continues at coordinate 236,662 of CP140211.1, forward strand.
ATATCGGAGCTCAAAAAAAAAAAAAAAAGAAAAGGCTTTTGACACTCAGCCCTCCCTTTTTTTTTTTAAAAATGTACCTCTTGCTTACCAGAGAACGCCATCAATCAGCTTAGCGAAACCTCATTTAAAAAAAAAAAAAAAAAACAGCAGCTTTTTTTTTTTTTTTACGTACAGTTCTCGTGCGAGCCTACACTTTTCAGAGCTCACGAAGTCACATGCGCACATTACACAAACACACGTGCGGTGCTGAACGGAAACGTAAGACGTCATCGCCGCAGTGAAATGCCGACACCTCCTCCACGGAAGCTACGACTCATGTCTCGTGTTACTCACGGCCACTCGACTCAGGGCTTCGTTGATTTGCACAAGAACCTCGTCCGGCTCGTCCGTTGCCGCCTGCACCCCTGTGATGCCGACGAAGGGCGACATCATCGAAACGCGTCGCTGCGCCGCACCAGGACTGTGCACGTCGTTGAAATTGCTCGACTCCGCTGCAGCCTGCTCGTGAAGCTCGTTCACCCACGCAGAACAGGTTTCGTACAGCACATGGCTGTCGGCAGAGCTACCTGTTGCGACGTGGCAGTACGCATGAAGGGCGGTTCTGAGCACTTTCAACTGAGCGTCTGTCTCGTGCCGCAGCGCCTGCGCATCGGGAGTTGTGATCCACCTGCTGGTATCATCCAATGACGGTCCACAACTTTTACTTGACGAGGGGCTTACCTCGGCAGACAACCGCGCTTGCTGGGGTTGCTGGTGTGCATGGAGAGGCCGTTCTATGGCGCCTTCCAAAGAGTCGATGCATTGAAGCAGCTGCTGTGACAACGCTGACTCTGCTGGCGTTATCGAAGGCAAGCGACATGGCTTGGAGACTGCGTCGAGCCTCTTCGCAGAATGCTCTTCCGTCTGCTGCCATTCAGACCAGAAACTAGAAAGCACGAGGACAAGAGCACGGCGTATTACATGAAGGGAGGTTAGACGAGCATCGTCTTCACAGACGGTAGAAAACCGAGTAAGGTAGGCCACTACAGGAAAGACACTCCGCGGAAGAACCTCAGAGAAGGCGATTTCAATTATCCGCTGATCGAGTGTCCGGGAGGACGCCGATGCAGGCCGTGAAGGTGCCGCATCGCAGACGGCAGCCAGCAGCGTGTGCGCACTCCATGTTGCGAGCAGCGCTTCGAAAGACGCCGCTCCACATCCCTCACGATCCTCGTGCGCAGTAGAGGCGGCGGCGGGGCGGGAAGAAGGAAAAGAGGAGCTAGAAGGACTTTGGGAGTACGTGGTAGTCCATCGCGCTTGGGGATACACCTCTGCTAAGCGAGCCGCGACAACGGCGTGGAGGGTGACGTCAACCCAATGTTGTCCCATGGAGCGCAGTAGAGGGTATGGCACCAGATCGAAGCACCGATTCGTACCGGGGGAGTTGAGCTGCCCCTGATGAAAGAACCGCGACCACGTGGCTACCCATGACACGTCGCGTGCTGTTCTTGTTGTCTTGACAAGTTGTGCGTTCTGCTGACACGCTACGAGAGCTTGTAGCCACAGTGGGCTTCGTCTACAAAGCGATCGATGGACCATTCTTTGTGTGTGTGCCTGTATGTTTGTGGGAAAGCTGGTTTTCGCTTCCGTGTTCCGGTCTTTCTCTTTGCATCGCGATGGAAACACAGGGACACGATCCGTAGGAGGTGGGTTAGATGGTTTGAGAGTGAAAGTGAAGGGCGCCTTTTTTTTTTTTGTGTGTGCATATTTCTGAGGGAAAGGGTAGGAAGGAGCTGCGATCGAACGTACACACGAAAAAACCCAGCGTGCAGTCATGGTACCTTGGTGAACACACCGCGTCTTAGACAATTAGTTCCAAAGCAACGATAGTGTACATACGTATACACACATATATAAAGGCGCATTACATATCAGCAACGACAATGACAAGTCTTACTTTCCTCCAAATATGCTTCGTCCTCACAGGGTGAGAACCGATTGTTCCTGAAAGTGAGTTGCTCGCATTGATGAGGCCGCGCGCTTCTTTTTTTTTCTTCTTTTCTGTTTGAGCTTTTCCAACGGCTTGTGATTGACGATAAAAAACACATGAGAAACAACAACCCATGCACAGAAATCGAAGTCACACTCGCGCTTCATCTTCCCAAACACACACACACACACACACATGCACATGCACACATAAATGCACACACAGGAGATCATCGAATAAGGGAACTATAAAAAACAACCAGAGAGAAACAACAACGACAACACACATAAAAAAAAAAAAAAAACTGTCATACAAAAAAAAAAAGTAACGGAAACGAGTTTCCTTTCCATCACATCGAACATTTCAGTTAAAGAGCTCGACAAACAGGTGTGTGAAGATAACTAAAAAAAAAAAAAAAGAAAGAACACCATGAAAAATAAAGTGCTTACGCTCTCCACAAGTACACACACACATACGTACAGAAGGCGTTACACCTGATACTTCGACTTCGGACGCGTGCGCCTGCCTTTCGACTTGCTGGTGTTGGTGGAGTTTCGCGCTGCGCTCACTAGCTGCGACGATAGCCCGCTGTCCACCGCATCCCCCTTCTTCGTTTTGCTGCTCTTCAGCTCCGGCAGCATGCCCACACGAATCATCTTCGCAAACGGCAGGTTCGCCACGGCTGCGAGCTTGTAGCGGCGGAAACGGAAGCGCTTCACAATACGATGCTTCTTCATCTGAAAGCGACGCGCCAACCAGCGCGAGGACGGGTATGGGTAGTTGCGAGGTGCGAATGTGACTTTCCCGTAGAACTTCGCGGCCCAGCGGCAGGAGAGCTGCTCTAGCACCTCGCCGTACTTCGTCTTCCTGCAACTCGCAGCAGGAGGCGACGTCGCTGGCGCTTTGCTGTCGGTCGCCTCCATCGCCTGTGCGTCCAGCAGCAGCAGTAGCGGACGCATCGAGACATCCGTGGCAGCGCAGACACGCTGTCGGAACGACTTGATCTTGTAGTTGTTGTTGAAGCTTGTCGCGATGGTGGAGGAGTTCGGGTCGATGAAGGTGGTTCCCACCGTGCTACTCAGCGTCGGCGCGATCAGGGGGAAGGCTGCGCCGGTGCCAATTACGTTGCTGCTGTTCGTTTTGCATCGCGTCAGCACTTCCACCTCCTTCTTGTAGGGCGTGTTGCTGAAGTTGGACGGCACCACGGCCGCGAGCGTGGCACGACGGCACAGAGCGACGCTGCACCGCATCACGTTAGTGGAGCTGATATGGACGATGGAAGGTTCTTTTTTTTTTTTCGTGTATGTGTGGATGCGGGAGGGGGGACGATTAAAAACTACGGCTCAACTGTTTTAATAATCACTAAACAACAACTAGAAAGAAGAAGGAAAAACAAGGAGAGTGGCAGAAGGGAGAGCTCACCGTTAACGATGAGAGCAGGGGAGTGTACGAAGCAGGTGGCTCAGACTCGTACGCACACTTCAGCCCACGACCAACATTATAAAACACGATTGAAAAGAAAAAAAAAGTTTTGCGGAAGAAGATTCCTTGTTCTGTGGAGGGCAGAAAAGACAATTGCCTTAGAGGTTTGCTGTAGGGCAGCTGGAAAAGGTGCGACACTCATTACAGCGTCTGCGACTGTTGCCGCGCCGGGCAGTCGCAAAAAAAAAAAAAAAAAAAACAACGCGTCGCTCTTTCTCTTCCTCCGCTCACGCGTGTCGACCGTACGCGCTACGTGCCCCATTTTACAAGTAGAGGTTATTACTTGGCATGTGAAGTCAGATGCCAAAGTGGAAACACGCAGAGGCACATACGCACACAGAGAAGAAAAAAGCTACCTAAGAGTATTTGGCGGTATTTACTCATGATGAAGATAAGCACAAGCAAACACACAAGCGCACTCAAGTCTATAATGTCACGAAAAAAAGAGGGGATGGTGGGAACGTCAACAATGGTCATTGAGCACCCCTAGTCGCCTAGCCATAAAAACAGCTTTAGAGGAGCTGCGTGATGTACTCACAGTGGAGCAAAGCACAAATAGAAAAGTAGAGCAACGTGGACAGCATGCAGGGAGAAAAACAAACAAACAAGCAAAAAAAAAAAAAACAAAGAACACAGCTTGTGCGAACATAAAGCGCTTGTTACAATGTCTGGCATTTCTTTCCATTTTTTTTTTTGTGTGTTGTATTTACGTGCATCTCTTTGACCATGTCAACAGCAGAAGCAACCGTGACCAGACTAAAATAATTGCATTGCTTTAGCTTCTAAGCAACAACCGGAGAACAAAGTCATCAATACTGCATTGAATCTAAAATACACACACACACAAAAAAAAAAAAAAACAAAGAGCCGAATAAAAAAAAAAAAAAACCTGTCATCTCTACACAAACCACATCGAAAAGATAGAAATAGCTACACACCTATAGAAGGAAAAGTAAAAAGAAAAGGAACAGACAAGCAAAAAAAAAAAACAAAAGACGTGAGACCCTCTAAAACGCAGTTCTTCTTTTTTTTTTTTTTAATTACTTTCCCTTTTTCTCTTGCTTTCTTATAAGACGCAGAGAATGGAGAAGAGGGCCAGCAGAACCATCAACACACGCGTCCACCACGTGCGACGTGCCTCCTCCGATTGCATGTGCTGCTGCAGTTCCTTCTCCTTGCGCTCCTTGGCCTTGGGGTGGGTGTCGTCAGCGAGGTGCTGTGCCTTCGCAGCGAGGTTGTCCGCCGAGGCGACGCCCCAGTTCACCTGCGGGAAGTTCGTGGCCAGAAAGTTCACAATCGGATCAATGACCGGCTGCGCTGTACGCACGAGCCAGACGACGCCGTACACGCAGCCCGAGAAGAGCAGGCGGGGGAAATGCAGGACGTGCTCCTCGATGTTCTTCAGTCCTTCACGCGCCGGTGGGTTCACCCACGCACGGAACATCAAGTACCCCTGCACGATCAACGACACCAGGACTGCCCACAGGTAGAAATAGAAGCACTTATAGCAGAAAGTCGCGAGACGGTTGACACGTAGGTGGCTGACAGAGAAGCGCGGCTGCGAGCACTTGATGGCTAGCATATCGCGAAACTGCTGTTCGCTGTCGTAGTTGGCCAGGTGCTCCGGCTTCAGCTCCGCACCGAACTCCGGCTGACGTCGTGCGGCATTCGTCACCGCCGCCGCCCCGGCCGCCGCCGCTTCCTGCATCTTCTGCCCTGCTTCTGCCGTCTTACCCTTCGCCTGCGCCGCGGCGGCCTCGGCCTCTTTCTTCTTTGCGAGGTCCGCCTTTGCCTGCCAGCGACGGCGCTCCTCGGCGACGAAGGACTGCAACTTGCGGCTCGCCCGATAGTGAAGCGGGTGGCCGTCCTCCAGCACGTTCACCGCACTCATGTCGGAGCTGAGGAAGGGGGTGCCGCCAGGGGCACCGAAAGTGACAGCGGTCCACCCACCAAACGTCTGCTTGCGGTAAGAAGGAAAAAAGATGACGTTGCCGGCCAGGTCGAGACCGAGAAAGCGGGGGAGAATGCGGTAGCGGGTGAGGCTCCAGAAGTGGGCCTCCACCATCGACTGCATGTCCTTCTTGCGCGAGAAGAGCGCGCGCATCAACGGTGTCGGTGCGAACATGATTTCAAAAAAAAAAAAAAAACAGAAGAGAATTAACCTTTGTTAAATAGTGTTTATATACACACTGCACAAAACTGTATGTATGTGTTTGTGTAGCTTTCGACACCAAAAAAAAAAAATAAAATACGAGGCAGCAAAGAAAAAACACACAAAAGCACAGTCAACTGCTGTGAAACAACAACAACAACAACAAGAGAGAGAGAGAGACGTGCACAAGCAGCGGAGAGAAGACACCGAGGAAAAAAAAAAAAAACACACACACACAGCAAAAAAAGAAGAAAAAACAACTGCAACTACACGCTAAGAGTGACTATAGATGAAGAGTAATGACGTATATATATATAAATATAAATATATATATACGAAGGAGAAAGCAAAAAGGAGGAGGAGGAGGAGGGGGAAGGGAAGAAAATGGGTGTGTTCGTACGAGGAAGAAGCTTCTATAAAAAAAAAAAAAGTGTGTAGTTATGTAGAAATAAAAATAAGAGATCCTCTGTGCAGATGCACAACCGCAACCCAAAGAACGGCTTTTTTTTTTCTACGTTGAAAGTGAGCGCTCTGATCCTGGGAGAAATGGAGAAGAAGAGGGGGCGAAGGCGGAGAGGAAACACACACACACATAAATAAATAAATACATATATATATATATATATATATATATATATATATATATATATATATATGATATTAACGACAGCAACAACAATAACAAAATGATGTACAAAAGGAAAGGAGAAAGAGGGACGGGTTGAGGTGTTGAACGAGGTTTAGCACTTGCATTACCTGTTGTAAAGGAAACGGCAACAACATGGAGTTGTTATAATGAGCGACACACACACACACACACACACACACGAACAGAAAAACAGGATACTATCTCGTCCTTTCCAGAGTAAGAAAGCGCGACTGAAGCAGGAAGAAGAGAATTAAAAAGAACCGGGACTCGTTCGTCAACCCTTTTTAAGAAAGGGAGGGGAAATGCGCTTCTTTGGCTTGCTACTCTAGGGGGGGGGGGGGGGGAAAGCACCGCTTTTAAAGGCGATTGGTGATCAAAACCTCTTCCAGCATTTTGCGCCGGATTCACAAACTTCTTTTCTTTCTTTCTTCTCTTATATTCTCAACATTTAATCGTATCTTAAAAAAAAAAAAATAAGTTGGTCATAACACAAGCTTTAGAATTAAAACACACACACACATACACCGACGCCGACACTGACAAAGAACATTTGTACGACAAATCTTAAACCGAGAGAAAACCATCAAAACAACAACAACACAACGGAATAGCAAGAGTTAGCCACCCATAATCCAAGTCAACGCTTTTTAATGATTAGAGAGAAAAAACCCACCTTTTCAAGTATGAAAGATCAGATCGCCATCAAAAAAAGAAAAACCCAGAGCTGAACAGACTCAATAAAGAGCACGCTTTGCCTTTCTCCATTGTTCTTTTTACAGTAACAAAAAAAAAAAAAACTATCATCTAGTCGATGCGGACCTTCTTCGCCTTCCGACGCTCCGTACGATCCTGTTCATCGTCGTCGCGTCGTAGCAGCTCCCGCATGTCTTCCCCCATGCCATCCTCATCATCGCTTCCTTCGCCATCGCCATCGTTGTCGGAGTACTGCGAGCCGGCGTCATCCTCACTGCCAGACGCCTCCTCGTCCTCCTCGTCGTCGTCCTCCTCGTCTTCCTCTGCGAAGCCGTCGTCGGTGACGTCGGACCGCACTTCGTCATCGCTGGCGGACGAGAACTCCGCCTCGCTGCTGTCAAGACCAGTGTCCGCGTCGTCGTCGTTGCCTTCGCCTTCGCTTTCGCCGGCGTCCGCGATCATCGCATCCGCCGCCTCGGCGCGCACCTTCTTGCTGCGACGATGAAAAGCACCATCCCCCTCTTCCTCTTCCTCTTCTTCGCTTTCTTCGTCTTCCTCGTCACCGGAAGACTCTTCCACGTCGGAGTTGTCCGCAAGGTCCATCGCCTCCAGCGCATCCAAGTCCACCTCCCCATCTCCGTTGTCCATCTCCTCCATCATAATCTGATCCATTACATCCAACTTACCACCACCACTGCCTTTCTTCAGGACGCTGTCGTCGTCATCCAGTATGCTGCGACTGCCCTTCGCTGCTTGTTCCCGTAGCGCACGCGCTGCGATTATTCGGGCCCGCTGCTGCAGCGCGGCGTTCTTATTCTCTTGTTCGCGCCGTTTCTTTTCGACGGCGAGTCTGCTGCGCACCCGCACGACGCGGTGGCCCGATCGCGCACGAAACTCCTTGAACATGACCGGGAAGATGATGTCGCTGTCCACCACGCTGCTCCGCGAGGCGAGGTGAAGGCGGTGCGTGTGAGGGGCACCTCCGCTGCTGGTGGCGAGCGGCCCGTCCGGCTGCGCGCGCGACGGCCGCGCCATCTCCACATTTGACACGAGCGACTGCCGGGGAACGTTCGTGAACTCGTTTTTCTGCGAGGGGCGGACAGACTTGAAGATGGACAGCCGTCCGTAGAGCACCGCCAGCTTGTCGTACTGCGAGCACAGTGCCTGGTAGTGGTGAAGAATGGGTGCGAGGAAGTCTTTCGGCGGCGAGACGGCGCCCGCGGCGTCGTCCTCGGCGGTGCTCGTGCCGGCTGCCTTGCGAGCGGCTCGCGCGTTCCAGTCGCGCTGCACCGCCAGCAGTTCGGTGCCGCGATAGTTCACGATGGCGTCAATCCACTCCAGCAGGGAGGAGCGGAGGGAGACGGCAGCCACGCCGCCACGCAGCACGGCGTCTTTGCTGGTATCTGCTGCGTTTTCATCGTGGCCGCCGTCGGCGACGTCGCCCAATGCCTTTTCCGCACCAGCTGTACCTTTGCCGCTACCCTGTGCATCGTCATCTTGCTGTCCGTTCGCTCCATTCTGCACCGCGGCGGCAGTGCTGCTCGGGCCCGACGCTGCCTTCTCCACTGCCTTGCTGACCAGCCCTAACCGCTCCGAAAGCACCTGCAGCAGCTGCAGGCAGTAGGGCAGCTGCAGCGAGAGCACCGTCGTCCGCATGCCCTCCGCTGATCGGCTGGACATGTTCAGCAGGTCCACTACGGCGGACATGTCGTTGGCGTGCAGGGCCTGGTACAAGGGGATCGTGGCAAGCCCCAATGCGTGGTGCGGCAGCACGCCACGGCTGTCGTTGACCTCGGCCTGCGCGGTAGACTCCGCGTCGTTTGCGGCTACGTGTTTGCGCCTGCGGATCGCGGCCGCCTCCTCGCGTGCGATCTGCTGCAGCCGCTGCTCCAGCGTCAGCTGCTTCACCGGCAAGTCCTGAATCGACTTGGCATGGTACAGCTGCGGGGCCTTGAAGGCCTCGCTCAAGGACTGACTCGCCTTGGCAGCGACGTGCTGCTGATGGGCAGCCCAGACAGCGTCCATCACGACGAACGAACTCGTCGCGGCGTCGGTCGTGCGCGCGAGGAGGTCGTCGATGTCGTGCCGCTGCTCCGCCGAGGCGGACGCGCTGGTGGACACATCGAGCGGCAGCTCCACCACGGTGACGGCCCCGCTGCCCGCCACGCCCAGCGCGAGAGTGGCGAGGGCGGCGCGACGAGCCGCGTTGCTGCTCTGATGGCTTGCTGCTGCTGCTGCTGCTGGTGATGATGCGGATGTAGCTGACCCGCTGGATGCCGCGACTGCCGCCCCGATGTTCGTCGTTTCGAAGATCGGCATGGCGAAGCGGCCGCGCAAGAGGGTCATCTCCAACCCACGCAGCGCATCTGCGGACGACGACGACGACGCAGCGGCGGTGTTGGCGCTGGTGCTGGTCGCTGAGGTGCCATCAACGCCGCGCTGTGCGGGACGGAGAGCCCCAAACAGCAGCCGGCCAGAGGGCGAGGCGGAGACGAGGACAACGTCCGGCTTCAACGGCATCGGCTCCACCACCGATGGCAGCAGTACCTCTCCAAGACTCCATAGCAGCACTGATCCGGTGAGGGTCGTGACGGTGATGAAGTTGCCGCGACGCGTCCCAGGGACGCTGGGCAGGACGGAGAGGTTGAGGATGCGCTGACCGCACAGCAGCGTGCGGCGACAGCGGGCGAGGACGCCGTTAGCAGTAGCGGCCGTCGCACTGGTGGCCATACCAGCCACCGCGCCCGTGGCGAAGGCGCTGTCGTACTGCAGATCCCACAGCCGCACCACACCGTCCTGTGCGCTGGCCGTGACGGCAGGCAGCGACGCAATGCCCTCCTCACCAACACCGCCACCATTCGACTTCACTGCGGTGCTGCTGACCCAGGCAAACTCGGCCGCCGTGCCCTGCGAGGGAAAGGCAAGCAGCTTTGTGGCGTGCAGCTGCGACGCGTCGGGCATGGCGGTGTGGGCTGTCGTACAGACTTCGTACAAGGCATTCGTCAGGCCAGCGAGCATGACGCGGTAGGTCTGACCAGCCGCCGTTGCTGCTGCGCTGCCGCTTATGCCCTCCACCGCCGTGACGGCAACGGAGCTGGCATCCGGCTGGACGCGCAGGCGCAGGCACGGGCCCGCACTTGCATCGCGCAACCGCACGACGTAGAGCGTGCTGTTCGCTGCGAGGCAGAAAGCGAAGGAGCCGCACAGCTGCAGCGAGATCAGCGGTTGCTGCGCCTCGGAGACCTGCACGTGGGCCAGCAGCGCATCTCGCCGGACATCGTGCAGGAGAAGGGCACCGTTGCTGAGACCGACAGCGGCGTAGTACGGCGCGACGTGGTCGTCCACCAGCTGCTCCGTGCGGTGTCGCCTGTTGCCTGCGGCGGCAACTGAGTCATCCGCGGGGTCTGCCACACGCTGAATAGCCACGGAGGTCAGCGTCAGAGCAGCCAGGGAGACATTACGGCTTCGCGCCGGCAACTCGACCACAGCAGCCAGGGCAGATGTGGTGGTGTCGAAGACACGCGCAGCCGGGAAGTCGGTGCCAACGATGAAGAACGGGTCGGCAAAGTCGCACTTTAGCAAGAGAGACTTCTCCGTCATGGTGAATCGTTAGCTTTGCTACCAAAAAAAAAAAAAACACAAACACACACAAAAAAAAAACAGGAGAAAACGACTCTTTATTACTTTACTCGTTCAGACGAGAAGTGCGTTTATATTACACGACTTACTGTAGACGAGAGGCTCGAAAAAAAAAAAAGAAAATCACACGACTTCACCTACACAGAACAAACACACATACCACACACGCGTTAGCGTAACGAGACTCTGTGCAAGTGAAAGCTATCATCAAGCAGAAGAAGGGAGGAAAGAGGAAAAAGATGAAAAAAAAAAAAAAAAGAGACACGCGAGGCCTGAATTTCGAAATCTACTCTGAAAGCAGAGGCATAAAAGCTGCTTAGCACGACAACGCTTACTATAGTCCTTCCCCTTTGCTTCATAAGAGCTTATAAAAGCAGAATGGCTGTCGTTTAGTTCAAATATACCGAGGGCCCAGTCGACGTAAAAGCCTCTTTTTTTCTTTCCCATGATATTTTCCTCTTAACGATTCGCACACTCCTTCGCCATCCAAGGATCATGAAGGAGCGAAACAAAAAGATAAAACAAAAAGGTGTGATGGCTTTTGTATCAAGAGCCTGAGAGGAAAAAAACCAGAAACAAAAAAAAACAAAACGTGACGTTCACTTAGCGACTGATACAGTGGCTATTTTCTTTTTTTGCCGAGGTGACGAACGAAAAAAAAAAAAAAAAAGCGAGTGCGGATTGGCGTAACAGAGCAGATTTTCTCGAACAATGAAAACAACAACAACAAGTGACCAGTGCATCGGTGAACAGGCCCTCTTTCTTTCGTTTTTTTTTTTTTGCTTGCTCAAAGAAGCAGACCAAATTCCCGCAGCATCACCACGGACGGGTTGTTAAAGCTCATGTCATACCAGTAGTTCACGGCAGCAATCAAAGGCAGCGGCGGCTCTGCCGATGCGTCACCGGCCGCCGCCGCAGCGTGATGCATCGCACGTGCGCGCATATCGATGCTGTCTGCGTGTTGCGCTACCCGGTGCAGCCACATCGCTGGCAGATACAATGTTTCACCCGGGTGCACATACGCGACGAGCGGATGCAGCGGTTTGCGCGCCGCCTCATCCGCTGCGGCGGCTTTGGCGTCGTCTGCCGACATCGGGGCCGCCCACAGCGCCGACGTCACACACCGCTTCTCAAACAAGCGCCTCTGCAGCTCGGCGTGCGCGACGCCCTCTGCATCCTCTTCGACGTCCGCCCCGGTGATGTCGAAGTCCATCCACGGTACCGTCGTTCCGTCCTTCACCGGGTACTGCTTGAACTGCAGGACCCAGCTCTTCGCTGTGTCGTCGTCATGGTCGATGCGGCTGTTCGCCTCGTCGATCGCGAAGGCCGCCGCGGGGATCTCCGGCTTGGGAATGAACGGGCCCTCCCATGGTGGGAGCAGCACGAACTCCTTCACCCCGCGCACGACGGAGTAAAGGTTCTCCACCCAGTCCTGGTGCATGGAGGAGACGGAGGCCGGGATGCCAAACCACACGTTCGCCGCCTCCACTGCCTCCTTGTCAAAGACGCGGCAGCCAAAGCGCTCGACGTTGGGGCCGAGGTCGACATGCAGGTGCGTGTACTCCGTATTTAAGCAGTTGTTCTGCAGCTGGGCGTAGGCGATCGCCGGGGTCTGCGCGGCATCGGCGTAGCTGCGCATGTCGACTTCGATTGCACGGTCGGGCGGAAAGAGTGGGCTGCGCTGCAGAAGGCCGTACAACTGCGGCAGCGTCATGCGGATCTCTGCGGCGTACATGAACACCTTTTCGCAGCGCATCTGCACGTCGTCGGCGTCGTCGGGCAGGTCCGACGAGGGTAGCATCACGGCATACTTCTGCGCCTCGGCACCCGCGTACACGGCCTCTGCGTCCTCATCCGGCACTGCCGCGGTAGAGTATGTGACGCGGGTGACGGCGTCTGCTCTGCCGTTGGGTGTGAGTGCCACCGTGACTTTCTTTGGTCCTAGGACGGGTGCTGGCGCGTCGGCTGCGCTGCTGTCCTTTGCGTCGGCAGCTTTCGCTTTGTTCAATGCTGCAGCGTACTCGTTGCCCTCGTTGTCTTCGTTGTCGCTTTCTTCTTCACACTCCTCTTCCTCATCGTCTGCCGCCCGCTCCGGTTCGAGGGGCAGCTTGTGATCCAAGTCAAACACGTAGCGGTCATCGCGCCACTTCTCCATCGCCGGCCACGACGCAATGGCATCCAAAATCACGCACGGGCGGGAGTGAAACACAAACTTATGCATGAACTCCTGCTCCGTCACGATCGGCACGTCTTCGTTCATCTGCTCGGCAGCCCGGGCCTCCGCCTCACTCTGCACGCGTTGGCTGGCGGTGCCGAGGGCACCGTGCGGACCACGCCGCGTACTCTCCTGCAGCAGCGTCTCCATGTCCTTGCCGCCAGGTCGGCAGCGCTGCTCTTCGTAGTCGGCCTGCGTGCATCCCTCGCTGAGGCCGACGATGCGGATGCGCGGAATGCCAAAGTGGCGGAGCTGCGCGGCGCTGGTGGCGAAGGCCTCGAGCAGCGTGGGCGGTGGCGCGGCTGCTGATGCGGCTGTCTTCGCCGCCGAGGAAGGCGTGTGCACGGACATGAGAGGAAAGAGGGAGAGATGTATGGGCTGTTATAAGTGTGAGAAATGTATAAAGCGCCGCTTGCTCGTTTTCTTTTTGATGTGCTGCGCTCCGGTGCCTCAACACTACCAGGACTGAAGAAGTGACCGTAATAATAACAATAATAACACTCTGGAGAAGGTAGTTTGTGCGGTAGCAACCGATAGAGATAGAAAAAGATAGAAAAAGAGGAGTCGGACTAGTCAAAGTGGATCATAAAGACCTCTTTCCTCTTATATTGCACTGGTGTACAGTTTTTTTTTCTTCTTCTAATCGGAAAGACTGGCATAGTACAGATCAGACAAAGGACTCGTTTTATTCCTCGCGGATTCAAAAAAAAAAAAACAAAAAAGGAAAACAAAACAAAACTAACATGCAGACAAACTACAGAAAGAAAGGCTAAGAGAGAAGAATCGAGAAAAAATGCGTAGCCATTTGCTTTTCTCAAATAAGGAAGGAAAAGAAAAAAAAAAAAAAGAGCGACATTCTGCTCCGAAGTTCCAGCTTACCATGACATTTACTTTTCTACTTAATTTCCCTTGAAAGAGTTCGTACAATGGAGCTTAAGAAGTCAAAACCGCAACTACAAAAAACAAAACCAACATCACAACGACTACATATCTAGACATTGAATGATGGAATAGAGGGGGGGGGGGAGAGGGGAAAAAGAAAAAGATCAGCAAGTGTCTTCTAGCTCCACTCTATCTTCGTGTTTTTTTTTTTTTTTACTCTGCTGCGTACGGGACCACAGACGAGGTGGCAATTTCTCCCTCTTCTTCAAATAAAAACACATTCACAAAGGCACCCTCGCAGGTGGCACAATTGAGGACGATGGGCTGCCGTACAGCACCAAAAAACACGCGTCCGCCCCTGCTGCCGCTGCTGTCTCCATCGAGTGAGGAGTGTAAGGAGGCGGGCCAAATCTGCACGCACTGGGGAACGCCGCTGAGAGGCGCTCCCCAGTACACACACACGCTGGCATTAGAGGGGTGGTGGAAGTCAGTCGATGAACTGTGCGGTGTAAGTGCCTGCTCCGTGACGGAGGGCAAGTCAGCCAATGACGCTCGCGGCGAGTCCTGCACGCTAACAACGCTCCGCGATGAAGCGGGCTGCGTAGATGCTGTTACGGCAGCTGACGTCGGCGTTGACGCCGGCAGCGGTGCTGGCTGCGATCTGGAACCGACGAGCGCCGTCAAGCGCCGGAAGAACCTTCGCCCGCTTGGGTTGCCGTGCGGAATTGCACTGCCCGGTGATGCAGCCTTCGCTTGGTTTCCTGCAGATGCGGGAGACGCGTTGGTTGTGGTAGACGCTGTGTCATCCGCTAAACATCTCACGTTGGACTGAGATCGAGCAGCTGCTGCTGCTACGGCGTCCTGTCGCTTCAAATACAGCCATCGCGGAACGAAGGCAGCGTCAGACGTTGGCAGGTGACCCGTGCACGAAGACCAGGCCTGTCGCGTGTACGCGTCCAGTCGATTCGACAGCGCTCTTGGCAGATACTCCTTCATGATGGAGAGACGAGAGTACCGATTTTGCTCTGCCGCGGCGCGATCACGCGTGACGTCCTTCGCCTCCTGCGGCGACTCCGGCGCGCTAGTGGAAAAAACGCTGATGACGTCGTTGCCGTGTACACACAGTAGATATGCACCATTGCCGATGAACTGTAGATGGTGCACGGCGGCGCTGGTCGAGGTGCAGGCAGCAACGGTCGACGCAGCCTCCGTCGCCCAGGCGGCGACGGTTGATGCCGTCTCCTTCGCCCAGGCGGCCATTGTTCCTCGGTAGGTGGACGTGGAGGCTGTGTCATGTGGGAGCGCATACAGCCCTGCTGCATTGCTGCTACTGCTGGTACTGCTATTATTATTACGCCTCTTCTCGCTTTCCCCTGCTTTCTGATGACTGTACACCAGCGAAGCGGTAGAGGGGTATTGACTGGCTGCATTGCTGTTGCTGGCACTGCTGCTACCGCCGCCGGGGAGGCGTGGCGGCGGCGATGTGGCGGTGGTGGGCTGGGCGCGAGACACAAATCTCGATACACTGGGCAGGGCCGCCATCACAACTTTTGGCGCTGCCGGCCGCAGCCCGACGCGAAACTCGCGCAGCAGCACGAACACATCTAACGTGGCCGCAGAGATGGAGCTGCCACGTGCTAGGGTCGACCTCTGCGGATCGTGGTGATGAGCGTGGCTGTCTTGGGGGGAGGTGCCCAACTTGCCTTTCTGCTGCTGCTGCTGCTGCTGCTGCTGGATGTGATGGTTGTCCTCCTCGTCCTCTTCCTCGTGCTTCAACATCCAGAGGGTAATTCGAGTCGCGTACTCGCTGGAGGCCGCCACGAGCGTCACTGTCCCTCCGCCACCAAGACGGCTGCTGCTGTGATCGTACGCACTCAATGCGGCGGCGGTAGCGCCCGTCTGCGACACCGACGCTGACGAAGTCGTCGTGAAGTTGTTTGATGGTTTCGCATGAGCCGCGCCCTTTCTTGTGGTGGCGAGTAGCCGTGTCGTAGCAGCAGGCCAACCCACGTACAGGACCAAGCTGTGCAGCGGGTTCTTGTGTGCTTCCGGCTGCAGGGCGATGCGCTGGAGGTAGGCGGTGGTGCGTCCTGTCGTGGTGGACGACAGCGGTGCACTGCTGTGCGTCCTCTGCACGTCGCCTTCGCTGCCCCCTGCGTCGCTCGTTGCTGGACGTTCTACTGGCTCTGGTCCTGTGATGTAGTGGTAGAGGGCAAATCCATTGCAGGCGTCACCGACAGGCAGCAGAAGGAGACTGCGTGCGTAGTCCACCACCACCGGCATGCTCGGCAGTGCGACACACATGTCCGTGGCGGCTATGGACGGCGCAGGCTTCGCGGTCGTCGTGACATCGGCTGAGGCTTCACGACTCGGCTGCTTGTCATCAGGCAAAGCACCAGCGTTCACGCTCGCGGGGGAGGCCAAGGAAGAGTTTTGGACATGCGAAGGTGCTGGCTGCGACTCCGCCGCAGCTGTGTACTCGTGGCTTGGCACGAAGGCAAGCGAAACTGCGCTGTAGCGGGCAGCAAGAGTGGTGGACATCGCGATGCGCTGCCGGAGGCACACCCAGTTGTGCTCCAGCGGATTCGTGTACACGCGCAGCTCCGCGGTGGTTACAATGAAGAGCAGCCGAGCATCGAGGAAGAGGCGAACGACTGGGTGGGGCACCAGAAGTTGATGCTGCAGCTCCCCATCCCGCACAAACTGTATTTGATTCGGCGGCCCCATCGGCGTCTCGCCACCCCCGACGAGGGCCAACCACGTCTGATCGTACAGGAAGGACATCACCGCCACACCACCGCCTTCGAAGCCGACGTAGCTCTCCTCACTTTCCTCGCTCTCCTCCTCCCTGTTCGGATCGGCGCTGCGCAAAGGATGGGTGCGGTCAGCTGTTGCTGCTGCTGGTGTGGTGCAGCGTGTGCGACGGTGTACAAAAATGCTGTCGCCAATGCTGCCGAGCTGTACGTCGTGGGTGGAGCTGTCCGACACGTCCACGTCGATGTCTTCGTCCTCACCCCACTCCAGTACGGGACTCGGCGGCAGCTGCGCTTGCGTAGGTTGCTCCGCACTGTGATTCGTCTCTGGCTCACGGCATGCTATGTCGGGCTCGTCAGACTTCTCCGGGTGTTCCTGTGGCTTCACTGTTGGAGTAGGGACCGTGTGACGCTTATCGTGTGAGGCGTGGTCATGCAGCTCCTCTCGTCGACTTGACGGGGCTGCCTGTACGTCGCTAAGCGCGTCATCGCGCTTTATCTGAGCAAAGGCCCGACCGGCTGCCGTGAGGAAGGAGCCAATATTGTCCAGGTCCAACAAGGGACTGCCCAGGCTACCCGATTCCGCGTCGTGTTTTTGGTCGCTCGGTGTCTCACAGAGACGCTCGTCGCCTGCATCGCTGTGACTTCGCGTGGGAACGTGCACATCTTCGCGATGCGGCGCTGCGCTAGTTATGCCGTCTGCGTGGGCTAATCCTGTAGACGCTTTGAGCACGTTGCTTTCTACGCCTTCCTTGGTGGTTGCTGCTGCTGCTGCCGCCTGCTGCGACGCGCGTTGGAGCCGCTGTTGTTGCATGCGCTCTCGTACGTGAGAGAAGGTCAGCAGGTCTACGTTGTACTGCGCGTCTAAGATAAGCTGACTCTGCGGTCGCAAATGCGTCTCTGTGGAGCTGAACGGAGGTTGCGTTGCCGCAGCATGAACTTCCGCTGACGGTGCATCCGCTTTGGAAGTACTCACGCGGAAGACGAGGTAGCCTTTGGTGTGTCCAACACCGAGCCGCGTGCCAGTTTGGTTTAGCGTGAGGCACAGCGGCTTGAGGACGGTCCGCCGATCAATCGCGTGAGACGCGTACGCGTGCGGTGACTCATTTGCGTCACCATCATTGCCGTTGTTGTTGTTAGGGCTGCTGCTGCCATCAAAAGATGCGTTTGCTGTGGCTGAGATTGTCCTTGGTGAAGTGGCCGGGGCATGCCCGTCGGTCGAGAGCACCTCCCAGTCTGAGTCTGACATAGCGAACGTGCTTCGTAGCTATGGTACTAACAGTAAAAAAGAAACACTCACAAAAAGGTGGGGAGGGGGGGGGGGGGTGGGAAGCGAATTAAAGTTGATGAAGGTGCTGCAAACAAAAACAGCGCGCGAACACAAACAACAGCAACAACAACTAAACAAAACAAGAAGTAAACACGAGCAAAAAGAAAAAAAAAAAAGGGGAAATTCGAAGCAGAAGTAAACAAAAATCGAGAAAACGAGGGAAGTCGAAAGCAGCGTGTATAGAAGAAAATGGTTGCAGTGGTAATAGCAGAGATAATAATAATAATGATAATAATAATGTCAATGAAACAACCAAAGAAAACGCTTCTCAGCTATAGGCTCATGCAAACAAATATGCAGCAAGAGGGTATACCTGGTCAAGACAGAACGAAACAAACAAACAGAGCAACAACAACATCAAAAAAAAAAATGGAAGGAAGAATCACAAGAGAAGAGGTCAGAAGCACAGAAGAAGAAAAAAAAAAAAAAGAAATCTGACAATAGAAAATAGGAGGGGGAAAAAAAAGAAGGGGAATGAAATTCACAAGAAAAAAAAACGTCGTTTTCTAGTAAAGCAGAACAAAAAAAAAAAACGAGCACACAAACAAAAGAAAACAAGAGCTTTTGCGACTTAAAGATGTGAAGAGGAAGCAGCAGCAGACTGTGGAATATGAGTTAATTCATGACGAGGAGGATACAAAGAGATAGGAGTAAGATGTAATCGCAATAGGAGTGCAGAGAGGGCGTTGATCAGCATGGCGAAACATGAAGACGTTAATCTTGCGCAGCGTCACAGACTATAATATAAACAGACAAACAAACAGAAGAAACAACAACAGAAAAAAAAAAAAAACAAACAAACAGATACTGCGCTAACAACGTCCTTTTATGAATGCTGCTCGACAACAGCTCAAAAAAGAGCTCTTTCCTATCAGTGACAGGGGCAGCTCAACGAAACCTATGTAACCCTCTCAAATATATCAATCTCTGCTAAGCTCCAGAACTTCTCTTCTTCTTTTTTTTTTTTTTGCCGTCATCATACGCTGTGAATATGGAATACGTATTAGATGTGAATAAAGACGCCCTCTCCCCCCAAAAAAAAGAAGGTAGAAAAGAAGGCACCAGCGACAGGATAGAGAAGGTGCTCTATCTTCTTCAGATTTGACTTTTTGGACAGGGCAGCCCTGACACCATCACCACAAAACCACTCCTTCGCCTTTTACTTCTCAGTATGTTCTTTTTTTTTTTTCCCTCCCTCTCTTAAAACGCCGGAGGCTTACTAGTCGTCGCCACCGAGTTCGCCGCCTGCTGGATGTACGCGTTCAGGTCCTCGTCCTTCGTAATGCGCGAGGTCCACCTCTCGCCTACCGCCATCATTTTCTCGCCAAGCAGCCATACGGCGTAGCAGCGCTTGCGCCGCACCTCCTCGGACTCTACTGCATCCTGCAGCACCATCTGAAGGGCGTAGCGAAGGGCAGCGTGGATGTCTGCCACGACAGAGTCGTACTCGATGTTGAAATACTCCGCGACGACCTTGTGCGCCACCTGCTGCTTGTTCAGCTTCGTCTTATCCTTGAAGGCGTCGTAGACGCGGTCCATGCCGGTGAAGATCTTCCGCGTGACGAGGGCTTTCGACGCGTAGAAGGGCCGAATACCGAGAAAGCGCTGCGCATTCACCACGTAGGCCTCACCGACTTCGTACAGGAGCTGCTTGCCAAAGCACGCCTCTGCGAGGTACCGCACGAACTTGTCACAGCGATCTTCGAAATCACGCGAGAAGCAGTTGTACTCGTTGCTGCCCGGATGAAGAACGAAGGGCGATCGTGCCGAAAGGTCCGCAGCGGCGTCGGCGCTCTTTCTTCCACCGAGGCGGGACGATGCGGCTGAAGCACCACCACCAGCGCCAGCAGCAGAGGACGTGGAGGCACCGCCACGTCCACCACCCAGCTCCTCCATGATCGAGTCGTGCATCTCCTTTTCGATCCCTTTGCCAGCTCCCGCTCCTGCACCGGCCGCAGCGGGGCGTCCACCGAGTCCTGCCACTGCAGCTCGACTCCTTGGCTTTCCGCTCTTCAAGTAGTCGGGCAGGCTGCTGCTGAGGCCGCCACGCAAGGCCGAAGCGTTGCGCCGCTGCGCGTTAGTGCCGCTCTGTGCATGCCCCGCAGCTGCCGCAGTAGAAGCCGAAAAAGCACCGCCGTAGTAGGGCGTGGTGGGGCGCCGCGCATGAACGTCCGCGATCGCCGCGAGCTCCATCGCCAGCTGTCGCACGCGGATGCACTGCAGCTCTTCCAACTCGTGAATCGACACGCTGACCTGCGCCTCGTACCGCAGCGCCCAATGCGAGCGGAGCAGTTCGCCAACCAACATGCGGCGAAAGCCCTCCCCGCCAAAGATGCTCTGCACCATCTCCTCCGGCGTGCGGGACATAAACTTGCCGTACTTCGTCTCGTGCAGGTGCACCCCCTGTGCACCGCCCATGTCGTACGCCTTCCGCTTCTCCGGGTTGGACAAGATTTGATAGGCGTTCGCGATTTCCTCAAACTTGTGCTGCGCCGCGGCCTTCTCCTCGGCGGATAGACTGCCCCCTTGCCGACTCTGCGCCACATCTGGGTGGAATACCATCGCCAGCTTCTTGTATTGCTTTTTGATTTCCTGCGCCGAGGCAGTGCGCCGCACTTGCAGCACTTCATACGGGTTGCGCAGCTTCTCCTCGGCCTTTGCAGAGGCTCCGGCGTCACGTCCGCCCCTCTTCGCCTTCCCTGCCTTCATCTTCTCCGCAAACGACTCCACGCTGAAGCCCATGGAGGCCATGCGGGCCGACCATTTGTGCTCCACCTTCATTCGCTTCCGGCGAAACTCTGCTCGGCCGATCGTGCGCAACACCCGCTTTTCCCGCTGTAGCGCGTGACGGAAATAGACGGTGTCCGCCACGGTGCACTGCATCCATCGCCCGCTGATCGCGTCGAACATGTACCGCCCCGTGACCGCGTTCACCGGCCCATACAAGGAGTTGCAGAGGCCACGCGAGAGATGAAGGAGCGGAGAGAGAACCCAGCCGTAGGCCAGAAACACCAGCCCCTTCCCCGCGCCCGTCAACGCGCCAGTGCAAAGGCCCGCCACCATCCCGCGCTCCTTCACGCCACGCAGCGCGCCGTACACGACACAGCCACACGCGTTCTGTGCCGCAATCAGCAAATTCCACAAGATCTGGTAGAGGGCAAGCCAGATGTGCCGCTTCGGTGTGAGGTTGAGTCTGCTGTAGTAGTTCAGCTGATGCAGCGCACGTGCCCGTCGCAGGTAGTCTAAATCGGCATCCATCGTCGCCAGCTCCGTGCCGTGTGACGACGCCGACGCCGCAGCATCTGCCGTCTTCGATCGAGGCCAAAAGATGCGTTGACATAGCAAGCGTGCGACAGGGGCAGAGGTGCCGGTCCAGGCACCGTACGGCGAGCTGCGCAGCGCCGCTTCCAATTTAGGGCTCAACACAGAGGTGAACCGACCGCCGCTGGCGCTGTTGCTGCTGCTGCTGCACGTGGTAGATGCTGCATGAGACGTCTTCGGCTTCTCCGGATTTCGAGAGGCAGCGCCAGATGCGGCGTCGGTGATGCCCGTTGATTTCGGCGCGGCAAGCAGAAGATCAATCACCGCCTTCATGTCAGTCGGGCGGCCCAAAAAAGTCGCCGCTGCGGTGTCCACGAGAAACTGTGGCTGATCGCACAGCGTGTAACGCAGACGGCGCAACTCTGCATCGAGGGCATCTGCCTTGTGCGCGAGGCGATGCGTCAGCGGCATGAACTCGTCGTCTTCGCCTTCGCGTAACGCAGCGAACTCCTCCTCTTCGAGCACCTTATCCTCTTCATCTTCCTTCGACTGATTGTAATAGTCTCCGGCACTGCTACTGTTGCTGCTGCTCGACGCGTAGGCCCGCTGAAAGGTGAGATACGGAACTACAGCTGTGTGTTTTGAAAAAACGATCGCCGTTCGCTGCCGTGTAAGCACTTGATGAATTCGCTTTTGGACATTACGATAAACGGGTGTACGCCACATGATGATGTGCAGTTCAGGACTCAAAAAAAAAAAAAAGAAGTAGATCGTTGAGCTTGTGGTGTTCACGCTATTTTGCACTCCACAACGACTCGCTTTTTTTTGTTGTGTTGCTTTGCTTTGACGGTATTCTACGAAGATCTTGCAGCGCATTGGTGAACAACAGCGGACGACGGCAGTAGGCGAGAGCGAATATGAGAAATGGAAAGGAAGAAGGAGGATAGACACGATGAGAATACGAGCGATGCACACGCTAGCAAAGATGAGTCGGCATGATGTTGAGGTCTGAACGGTTGAGCTTTACGCTGACGAAACAGGAGAGCGAGGGAAGAAGAGACACACAATCAAAGAAAAAAAAAAAAAACAGAAACCACACACAGACACCGAGCCTTTATTTATATATATGTGTATGTGCGCTAGTTCCCTATCTGTAAAGAAAAAACCGCAGCGTAGCTTCGCCATTTTTCGCGTCGATTGGCAACCACAAAAAAAAAAAAAACAACTTCATCTTTCAAATCTTCTTTTTTTCCTTTCTTCTTCTTAATCAACGCTTCGATGAGACATGAAACTCGTACACACACACACACACACACAACAACAACAAAAAAAAAAAAATAAACGTCAGAAAGAGAGAGAGAGAGAAAAAAAAAGACTACCACGTAATTTTCACATATAAGAGCTACACAAGCTGGACAACAACAACAACAAAAAGTGCTTGTGGGTGTTTGTAAACAAGTAAGCATATCGTTACCACCCGTAAAACAAACAAACATAAAAGAAAAAAGGAAAGTTAATTAAAAAAAAAAAGTAGTGTTTTTCAAGTCCATAAGCACGTCAACGCGAGAGAGCACTAGTTCTACGTCGAGTCCAGGAAAGAAAAATAAAATACATATATATATATATATATATATATATATAGGATCTCCAAAAGATAGAGCGAGAAAAAAAAAAGAAAATATACAAAGATAAACAAGTAGATGATATCACTAATAAAAACAAGATTAAGAAAACAAATAGTCGAAGGAAAGAGTAACACACTAAAAGCACTACTGCTGAGTTAACTCAGTCATAAGAAGAAAAAAAAAAAGAAAGGAAAAGATAAAAAAAAAAAAAACTCAAAAACTCGATGCCCAAGAGCAGCAAGTGACTGCACGCAACTTCGATTTACCTTGAAAAAAAAAACCAAACTAGTTGTTGCAGCTACGCCTACTGCTGTGCTGACAAGTCGCGATACACCATCGTTGCAGCCAGCGACTCCAACCCACGTGACAGCAACGCACCGCCCGCAGGGGAGCTTCCACTTGTGCTCGTCTGCCAACTGCTGCTGTTGCCAGCGTTTCTTCCCCCGGTCGAGTTGGCGCTACTGCTTCGCAGTGGTGATTCCACCGGGAGGGTAGCTCCCCCACTTGCAGCTGCGCGAGAGGGGTAGACAACACAGGAGAAGGGCAACCCAAGCTGGTGCGCCGTAGTGCGAAGAGAGTTCATAGCGTGGTCTTGCGCCGCCATGCGACGCAGCTCATGCTTGTTGCTGCTACTGCTGTAAGTTGTTGCCGTTGTTACTGTTGTGGCAGCGGTGCTGTGCGGGGCCACAACCTCCCCGCACGTCGATCGCTCTTGTGCTGTGTGCTGCGAGGACGACAGCATCAATGTATCCGGCTTCTCCAACTGCTCAGATACGCGGGAGAGGTCATCGAGCAGCGTCGCCGTCTTCTGTAATGCCGGAACGAGCAGGCGAGCCGAGGAGTAGGAGGAGGAGGCAGCCGCAACCGCGACCGGCGAACACGGCGAACTGTACCACGTATCCGCCGGCGACACGGGCAGTTGCGGGCGACCGTCCAGACTGCCATGATCGCCCGCGCCGTTGTGGCTACCCTGGGTGCTGGTGTGACTCACCACCGCGCTGTCGTAGGGCTGCGTGCTATGCTCGTTGTGCAGGCCGCAGGCGTTCGCGGCAGAAGCCGGAGACTTCGCCACGTCGTTCGTGGTGTTGCTGCCTGGACCATCCTCGCACACGTCGACGACGCTGAGCGCGGGCTGCGTCACGCCGCAGCTCTGCAGTTGCTGGAAGAGGAGCCGCAGCTGCGGCCCGCCAAAAGGCTCGACAACGCGGTAACGACGGTGCACACCACCAACGTCGTTGTCGTTGCGACTCTTGTCACGCGATCGCACCGCCCCACTCCCAGAGGCGGCCGCACTTGCGGCCGGACCAGCAAAACTTGCTGTAGCATTGTGGGTGCACGAAGCAAAGCACGAGTGAATGCTGCTCTCTTCCGCCAGCCGCAAACAGCCAAGTCGCGTGTCACCGTCAGAAGGCGTTGGGCCACTGAGGGAGTTGCGCCGCACGCGCCAACTCGTGCTCAGCCGTGGGTCCTCCTCCGCTGCCATCATCGCTGCTGCTGCTGCTGCCTGCGTGACGGATGAGGCGTTGCCGGTACTCCCGCGACGACTGCCACAGCGCAGGACGATGATCAAGTAGCCGTCCACGTTCGTGCTGAGCTTCGTCAACTGGGGCAGGAACTCGGGCAGGGTAAAAGGACGTGTGACGCCTGCTACGCCCAGCCCACACGGCAGCGACGACGCGTTGCTGTTGTTGCTGCTAGCTGGAATGTTCCGTGGTGTCATCAGAGTATTTGTGGGGGAAAGCAGCGTTTTGAATGACGTGTTAGCTGAGGAGGCGGAGACGTCGATGGGGATGCCGATCAATTCGATTTGCGTCGTGATGGGCAGTATGCTGATGGACGGGACAGACGCTCCGGAAGGTGGCGACGGCGGTTGCAGCAGCATCACTGCGCTGTCTGTGGGAGAGCGCACCTGAAAGAAAACGCTGACCGGTGCGGTGACGCGCTCGTGTGCTGGTGCCGCGCCTGCGCTGGGGAAAACAGTGCCGCTGCCGCTAGTGCCGAAGTTTGCGCTCGTGGAGGCGCTGCTCACGGCGAAGGTCGATGGGCTACCGAGCAACGAGTTGCCACTCTGTAGGTAGTTTCCGGCAAAAGGCGAAAGCAACGGCGAAGCGGCGTTGCCGGCGTTTGAGGTCGCTGCCGTCGTCGCTGTTGCTGTTGCTGTTGCTGCTGCTGCTGCGGCGGCGGCAGCGGCGGCGGCCATCGCTGCACGTTGTTGACGCACGAGCATCTCGCGGACGAAGGCCTGTCGTTGGGCTGCGTAGGACTCCGGTCCGGTGCCCCACCCAGACTGCGGGACACCACCAGGAAACATCGGATCGACGAAAAGCGTGTTGGGATTCGCGCCGCCTCCGCTGAACGAGGAAAAGAGCCCAGCACCCGACGCTGCGGCGGCGGCAGCAGCGGCAGAGGAGCACGTTGGCGTCAGTGCGTTGAACAGGGACGCGGCAGGCGTTGTGGCGAAGTGCGTGGCGGCGCCCAACTCACGAAATAGCGCATTCAACACGCATGCCCCACACTCGGGCACCACCGCGAGAGCAGGCAAGGCGCAATGGTGACGGGGCGCTCCTGCTCCAACAGCTGCAGCCGAAGAGGAGGATGAGGCGTTGTGCTTCAGCGTGGAGGCGGAGTCGCAAGTGGTGTTGCCGCAACCAGAGCACAAAATTGGCCGACTCGTCCCCGACAGCGCCGGGTCAGAGGGAGCGCTCGACGACTCGCGGGCACACAAGTTGCGCGACACCGTGCTTGGCAACGCCGCCTCGTTCGCCCGGTCGCATATGCCGTAATTGACGCCGCTGTTGTTGTTGTTGTTGTTGTTGTTGCTGTTGGAGTGGCTGCATATGCCTGTCCTGCTCGCCGTTGCCGCAGCTTCATACGGTAGCATCGGGAGCAGCCAACTACCTGGGGAAAGACCGCGCAGTGCGGTGCAGTCCTGATTTGGCAGCGTGTTCTCGTTCTCATCTTCCATATCCACCATAATCGATAGGTTCAGTCGCGGGTGCGACTTGTCTTTTCTGGACTGTGGTGCCTCGCCTTGTTGTTCAATGTCGCGGCTGCCGAGATCGCGACGACCGCCACTGCGCTCGGCTGCAGGACGGTTCGCTAACGACGTCTGTTCCTGCTGCTGCTGTTGTTGTCGTTGCTCGATGAAAGTGGAAGAGACAGGGGTGGCGATGGGAGCCGCGGGACTCGCCGGACTTTGCTGCTGCTGCTGCTGCTGCTGCTGTACTCTGCCTTTTGCTGCACCGACGTCGTCACCCCCAGCAGCGACGCCGCTGTCCGGACAGTCCGGAGACTCGCACGGCAAAATCAAAATGGGCCCCGTCTCAGTCTCGCTTTCAGTCGACGCGTGTCGCTGCTGTTGTTGCTGCTGTGGTGCTTGTCGTTCCCCAGCACTTACGTTCTCTCCCCGCGGGTGTCTCCCGAACCCGGCGCTGTCTCGCCAGGCAACATCGCTCGCGTCGAGCGGCTCGCGCTCGTCGATCAAGATGACCGCCACACGCCGCCGTCGCCGCGCTATTGCGACCGCCTGCCGCACATGGGCGGTGGAGTTTCCAATGCTGATAAAACGCCGGCGTGGGGGCGTGACTGCGGCACGTGAGCTTCGCGGCGGCTGTTGCTGCTGCTGCTGCTGCTGCTGCTGCTGCTGCTGCTTTGAGACACACGCTCCCTCGGTGGACTGCTGTGAGACGCGCATAAAGGAAGCAGAGGAGGTGGAGAGCATGGATGCCTCGCATGGATGTCCAACACTAGTTGGGGAGGAGTAGCGACTGCCATCGGACGGCGGGGCAGTGCCGGTAGTGGCAGCCGGACCGGAGAGGCGGACAGGCAGACTTGGCACACCGATCGTGGAGGGTAAGGATTTTGCGGCGTGACCAGTAGCAGAGACAGTGGTAGTGATGGTGGAAGCGACGGTGCAGCTTGGCGGGGGCTGCACGTACGCAGTGGACGGCGACCCGTCGCAGGAGCGACGCAGGCCGCGTGGCCGCAGCTTCGGTGACGACAGCGGCGATGGCGAGGACACCTTGTCACTCGCGTGGCCCGCAGCGGCACCGCCACCTGTGATGGTCGCCGCAGCGGCGGCAGTCGGCGAAGCTGTGGTGGACGGCGAGTTGGGGTTAGTGGGCAGCAGCAAAGCGGAGCTTGCTAAGGGGCTGGTCGGCAGCGAGACGGAGGCGCGTAGGCGAGCCCAAGCGGAAGACAACAGCGGCTTGGTTGTCATCGGAGAGGCCAACGAGGCCGGCGATGCTGTAGCAGCTTGAGGCGCAGTGCCAAGCTGCAGCTGCTGACGTGAACTCTTCTGCACGGCGCCGTGACCACCAGATCGGGTGTGCGACGTTTTGGTGCAGCTGCTGATCCGCACGTACTGCCACAGCGGCTGCAGCGACGGCGACGGCAAGAATGACGTCTCTGCCGCGGTCGGGGTGGAGTGACGCGGTAGCTGCTGCTGTGCCGCTGCTTGCTGGACTTGCTGCGGTGGCAGCGGGGAGTGCTCGTGGGCGTCTAAAATGGAGTCCAGCAAGGCGTCGTAGCAGCTACGGCAGATCCGGCAGAGATACCAGGTGACGCCGCGCTGATCCACCTCGGCTCGGTAGCTCGCCTCGGCGTAGGCAGCGGCGTCCGCGTTCTGCGCCTTCGTCGCTGGCGCTGTGCCGCGGTCTCGGTCGGGATTTGGGCTGGTGTGCAGACTTGCGTTCGTGTTCGTGACGTGTGGCGCGGGCACCGTCTGCAGGCTTCGTTGTCCGTCCCCGCTCCTCTCATGGAACGAGGCGTCTGAAGTGGCTTCGCCGCTGCTGCTGGCTCCGAAAACGCTGGCGCCACGCAGCCACTGCGAGGCGGAACGCTCTAAGCCGGAGCCAGCCGCCGGAGTGGCCCACGCATGTGGTGACACCTCACCCGTGGCGGTGCTGGGCGACACAACGTACATACTGGGGGAAAAAAGGACGTCCGACGCCTGGGGGCTATCGACGGTGGTGGTGGAGACGGCGGCGGTAGAGATTGGCTCGGGCAGAATATGCGGTGCTGGCTCCTTGTTCTCCGCCGACGTGCTAGTGCTGCTGTTCGCCGTCACGTCATTCAGAGTACTCCCTGGTGTCCGCTGCTGTGGCTGCTCTTGCTGCTGCTGCTGTTGTTGTCGATTTGCAGGCGAGGGGCAGCTTCTGGCGGCTGCTGTCGCGGCCTGGGAAAGGGGAAGAGACACGAAACAGTCGTTCACGTCCTGCGGCGGCGTAGACCCGTCGTCCTCCGGACGCGACTCCGTTGATGACGAAGTGAGACCCACCGCACTGCCACGACTGCCCCCAGCCGCGCTCACCTGAGCCGTGACCTTCCCCCTCAGTCTCTCTCCTTTGCCCCGCGACACGTCTGTAGGCGCACCGCAGGTCGACATCGGCGTGCGGGACGCTTCCGCCTGCATCGGGCTTCCTTTCGCCGAAGCGGAGGCGTGGAACACCGACGTCGCCCGACGCGTTTCGACGCCTTCGTCAGCGTGCAGCGCATCCGGCACAGCACATAAGGTGTGATTCGTGTGGCTTTCGCAGCTCACGCGGCCGCGCTCGGATGCCTCGGACAGAGACGAGTTGCTGTGCGTGTGTTGTGGCGTGTGAGGGGCGGACGAGACGACCGAAGCATTGGCCTGACGACGACCACCGCCGCTGCTTTCATTTCTCAAGTCCGTCGGGGCTGACGTAGCCGGTACGCCCGGCCAGGGCCTCAGCCAGAGCTGCTGCGCCGTACACGGGCCGCAGAAGACGCCGCCGCAATGCCGGCAGTGATGTCGTCTGCGCAGAAAGGAAAAGGCGGTTGCGCACCCGCTGCACCGCTCCACCGTGTGGTCATCCTTCCAGTTCCTCGGGTGCAGCATCCGATATAAGAAAGACAAAGAACAAGAGAGAGAAAAATAGTTGTGACAGTCACAAACAAACAAACAAACAACAACAACAACAAAAAAAAAAAAAAAAAGAGCACACGTACACACACAAGAGAAGAGAGATGAACAACAACAACAACAACAAGGAAAACAACAAAAAAGAGCACACGTACACACACAAGAGAAGAGAGATGAACAACAACAACAACAACAACAACAAAAAAAAAAAACAACGGTGGCTTAGCAAAGTACGGGCTCAACTTCTCTTTAAAAGAGGAAGGAAAAAAAAAAAAAGATGTATAGTACCTTAAAAAAAAAAAAAAAGCCAGCTAAACGAACGAGGACTATTTTCCAACTGTGCTTAACCCGTCCGTGGGGAGAACAGATATATATATATATATAAATATAATTGTATATAAAGGCAAAATTACTAGGAGCTGGGATCTTACAGAGAAGAAAAGGAAAAAGACGGCTTTGCGCTTATTGGAGCGCAACAACGGTAGTTGGACGCTACTACGGTCCTACAGATTTGTACGGAAAAAAAAAAAAAGAATGAAGTAACAAGCAGAGAGAAAAAAAAAACAGAGGAAAAAATTCAAAAGTCTCTCTTTTTTTTTTTTGTTGTTGTGTGTTCTTTCAAATAATATCAGCTAGGTAAACCTGCGGCGTTGAAGCCGACAGGAGTACACAGCAATGGGAAAAAAAAATGTGAGGTTAAATGCACTTTGATATGGCAACAATAGAGTTACGTATATACATATATAATACACATACTATATATATATATATATATAAATATATATAAATATATTTATATATGTATTTATATTTATAAAGATGAGTGCTTTAAAACAAGTAAAAGTAAAAGGGGGAAAAACAGTAACAAAAGAACAACAAAGAATAAAGAATGAAGCCAAGAAAAAGAAGAAGAAGAAAAACGGGCTAATTGGAGCTTAAAGGTGTGCAAAGGCTCCTATAAACAACAAATAATCAGAAGAATGGAATGGACAGAGAAGCAAAAACAACAACAACAACAACAACAACAACAACACACACACGCTAGACTCTGCCTTCAAAATGAACCTCAGGAAAGTACCAGTTTTGTTTAGAATTGAGCAAAATTCGGTGGAAGATCCACTCGAGAAAAAAAAAAAACAGACAAGAAAATAGTAATTGTCAGTATTGTGCAGTTTTTATAAATTGGTAGTTTCGCCGTATTCATTAAGAAAGCAAGGAAAGTTCGATAATAAAGGGAGAGAGAAACAGTAAAAACCGAATCAAAAAACAAACAAACAAACAGAGCTAATGTGGGTCTTTTGTGCTAGAAGCCGACACGCGAACAACAATGAAAAAACCAGACAAGAAAAAAAAAAAAAGAAGTAAGCACAAACAGACTGAATTAACAGAACACAAGGGCAAAGAAAACGAAAAACAAACAGGGAAACCAAAACAGCCCCAACAGCAAAACAGAAAAAAAGAACTCTAAAACAAATGATGAAAAACAGTTAAGATAAACCAATTGAAAGCAGATGAAGCTAAAAAAAAAAAAAAGGACAGCAAAAAAAAAAAACAAGAGCTTATGCTAGCCAACTAATGGTTGAAAACGGAAAGAGAGAAAAAAAAAAAGAGTAGAATTGCCGTGAGAGCAAATACAAAAATACACGTAAACACGAGCAAAAAAAAAAAAAGGTTGCTGTTCTTAGTAAATGGGCTACTTTTCTCTTTCTTTCGAAGGAGGGAAAACAACAGTAAAAGAAAAAGCAGCAAAGCAGACGTAACAACGACAACAAAAAGAGAAAATCGTAGATGGAAATTAAAAAAAAAAAAGAAGATCCAAAAAAAAAAAATGAAAACTCAAGAAGGAAGAATGGCAGAAGTACAGAAACGTACGATCCCCCGTAAAGCTAGGAAAAAACAGAGGTGACAAAGCACAATAATACAGAAGAGAGAGAAAAAACAAAAGTCTATGCTAAGGGATGCTGAGTAAGAATGTGCTTTAGTGGCGTTTTGCGGTTTTGTCCTCTTTGCCACCTTTTCGTCGACAACTGAGCTGTAAAGGAGGGCGAAGGTGGAAAATCAGAAAAACAGAACAAGAATAAGAACTTGAAAACACGCTTCGCTTGTCAACAGCAGTGCTAAGAGAGAATAAAAAGCAAAAAAAAAAGGTAAAAGCAGTTTCTCCCTCTTTTTAAATTAAAAAAAAAAAAGGTTGATGACGTCCAGAAGAGCAATTTTGTTGAATTTCTATTTTGCGTACTCAAGCTATATTCATATAAAAGTGGACAATGATAACAAGTTTATATATGTGTGCCTTCACCGTGAAATGTGAGAACACCACAAAAGAAAAAGAAAAGCACCAGAATACTGCGAGATCAAGCAGAGGAGGAGGCAAAAAACACACAATGGGCTGCAAAACAGTGAGTTCTCGGCAAACAAAATACTGAAGCACAGGCACACTCTGTTATTCTTCACACAAAAATACAACTAAAATAGACTGAAAAGAAAAAAGAAGGACTGATTCAGCCGCCTGTCCTTGAGAAAAAAAAAAAGACAAGAGAGAGAGAGAGACTGAGACACTGGGCAAGAAGAGAATGAAACAAAAGCAGAAAGCAAAAAAAAAAAAACAGATGTTTGAGGATGATATATATATATATATATATATATATAAAAGTAAGATTAAATAAGCAATAAGGGCTTATCTTTAGAAAACCCACAAGGCGGAAAAACAGCAACAAACACTCAGTGAATCGTCCAACTCATTGAAGAAGGAGATGAGAGAAAAGGAGGGCAAAAAAAAAAAAAGGAGAATGACGAGTAAGAGAGTGAAGTGGTAAACAGAAAGCACGAGAAGCAATCAAAAAAAAAAAAAAAGAATGAAAAAACAAAACTGGCACTAAAAACCTGCGTGAATACGCGGAAAAAAAAAACACACTTGCCGCAACTATCTCAGCCCTGTTCTTATTCCAACGGGTCTGAACACCAGTACAAGCACAAAGTCAAGCAAGTTTATTTCAAGGACACACAAGCAAGCAGA
The DNA here is from genome assembly GCA_037349495.1 of Lotmaria passim. NCBI lineage: Eukaryota > Euglenozoa > Kinetoplastea > Trypanosomatida > Trypanosomatidae > Lotmaria > Lotmaria passim. The sequence goes on from CP140211.1 coordinate 268,212, forward strand.
AAAAGGTAAAAGAAAGAAAAAACAAATGAAAGAAACAGAAGTTAGTAAGGACTAGCAGATCTACTGTTCGGTGGACCGCAAAAAGTCCTTTAATGTGTTTGAAAAAAAGCTCAAGAACTACAGAGAGGATAATGTTGTTTAAGATCTGGCGCTAAATGACTTCGGCTTTACATACCTTTTCCCGGCCTTCTTTTAAGGTAAGCACGCCTTTGAAGTCTCCGCTTCGCAGAAAAAAAAAAAAAACAATAAGGAAGAGAAGCTGCTGTTCTTTTATTCAGCCTCTTGAGAACCTACACGAGACAAGCAAACACAAAAATAAACAGCAAGAGAAAAAAGAAATATATAAATGATCTTATTATGGTTAAAAAACAAAAACAAACAAACAAAAAAAAAACCGTATCAAAGCAACAACAACAACAAAAAAGAACGTATTAGCAACAAACCGTCAGGATTTTCGTAGTGAGAAGAAGAGAAGAATATATAAGGGGAGGAAAGAGGAGTTTTTTTTTTAATATTATTGCGGTTTGGTTCACTTGTTCTTTTTTGTTCGTCTTCTTTTCGGAGGAAAAAGGAAAAGACTGTGGTGAGTTTGTATAGATAGGAGGCCGAGTTTGAAGTGAACATGATAAAAAAAAAAAAGAAAAACCGAAAGGGATGGAAAGAAGAAAGAGTGAGGCGCAGAAAAAAAAAAGGGGAGAGACAGTACCACTTCACTATTGTTGGAGCAGGTCACGCTGAGCTGATGGTGAGGATGACACTCTTCTGTACAGTTTCTTTTCCCTTTTTTTTTTTGGATTTCTTCTGACTACATAAAAGAGCAGAAGCTGCCAGTGTTTTTTTTTTTTCCCCCTTTCAACTCGGAGCAGCAGATATGTTCTAGGGCTGCACACTTAGGTCGGTGCGCTGTCGGATATTGTCGCGAGGAGCTCAAACACTTTCTGACACTGCTTCCCTTCACTGCTCCGTGTTTCTTTGGAGAGAAAAGAAAGAAACACACACGTAGACTTCTCGAAGAAATAACACTTCGGAGCGCTGACGAGACCTGCACGACGACTGTTTTGGTATGTTTCTCCTTTTTTTTTGTGTTGTGTGTGTTAAAGGATCTTAGAAAGCGTGGTTAAACGGGTTGTTAAGACAAAAAAAAAAACAATTGGCAAACAACTACCAAAAAGCACTTATGTGCTTCGACGCTCTGGATATCGAAGAGGCCTCCACAATTTATCCGACTAGCACACACGCCTGACGGGAGAGCGGCGCGTTCAGCAGAAGCAAAAACACTCGCATAAGACAACTAGGAAGAACGCCAATGAAAAGCAACAGTAGTAACGAAAGAGGCTTCTTTTCTTCAACGAGAGGCGGCGGCACGCTTCAGGCGTTCCCCTAGGGAGAGCTTCTCTGCACGCGACTTTTTACGCATGGCGTGCACCTGCTTGTCGTTGTGCATAAAAGCATCCACGTTATTCCCGGCCACCTCGAACATCTTCACCTGCTTCCCCGCCGCGCCAGACGCACCAGCAGATTTGCCGCCGCCACGCTCCGACGTCTTGGTGTGCTGTTGCGGCTGCTGCGGCGGGCGTCGCTTCACCTTGCCGCTGCTCTGCACACCACGCAGGTGATGCCGCGCATCCTCGTCGTCATCGGCCCGATCCCCGCCACGACGCTCATCACTATTAGTGCTGCTGCTGTCGTCGTTCTTACTCTTATTGTTATTATTACTAGTATTATTTTTGCTGAGGTGATGGCTCGGTTGCTGTGCTGCGTCGCCGCTTTCCGCGCCATCCACGTCCGGTACGACAGCAAACATATCCGACTCGTACCGTTCCCGCCGCGCACTCGCCTTCGCACGGCGCTCGTCGATTGTCTGCAGCAACTTCGCATATTCGGGGTTGCGCCGGTCCAGGGCAAAGGAGGCGGCGGCACGCCCGGTGGCCGGGTCGAAGGCACGCGCAAAGCGCGGGTCCGCCTTCGCCGTGGCCAGGGCGGAATCGGGAAGGTTCGTTGCTGCGTTGCCCGCCCCGACCGCGCCGCTGTCTTCGCGCAGGCGTTCCTCCTCTTCATCGGTGACTGCAGTCCGGTGGAAGCGGCTGATGCGATCAGACCATTTCTTTGTCTGCCGCTCCGTCGCCTTCGCCGCGACGTACGCGTTGAAGGCGGACGGGTCCACGACGGCGTGCAGCTCGCGGTACAGTCCATTCTCGATAAAAACACCATGCATGACGGGGCGCACCTTGCCCCCCGCCAGGTCCTCGGCCGTGATTCCCAGCGCATCCATTTCCTCCTTAGGAATAAAGGTGTAGTCATCGTACACCGTCGTCGCCTCCTTCTCCTCCAACTCCTCCGTCATGACCTCGAGGAAGGAGGCCCAGCGAGGCGCCGCCCCGAGCTGGGGGATGAAGTGCACCTGCACCCGCGGCACGTCGCAGCAGATCGCCACCACGCCGCTATCGTCACACGCGTACGGTGGGACCATGTTGTGCTGGCTTTTGAAAAGCGTGAAATCAGTGATATCGGCCGGCGCGTCGATCGTGGTGAAGTTGCTGCCGTCGTGCTTGTTCCACACTTTCAGTGAGCGCGTGTCGGCGGACAGGATAAAGCTTGCCTCGCCGGTGGCCGTGCTCTTCCCCTGGAAGAAGTACGTCTTCACGATTGGGAGGCTGTTCATGTGGTCCTTCACCAGCAGAGGCTTCTGTAGGCGAACGTCGTAGAGCAACACCGCCCCACTCTCCAGCCCACAGGTGAAGAGGAGGCCGCCGCTCTCCTCCGCCGCGATGTGGCGCACTTCACACTGCTCCGTAACACCGCTGCTGCTGCCAAGACCGGCCGCCTGGATGCGAGCAACGACGGCGTTGGAGCGGCTGTCCCACGCCTCGATCGCGCCATCGCAGCCGGCGGTCAGCACCACCCCGCTCGTCGGGCCATGCCGGCTAAACACTTCGACGTGGTTGACGCCGTCCGCGCTGCTGGTCACGTAGCTCTGGGCAAAGGCGCCGGTCTCGAGGTTGATTCGGTAGATCTCCGGAGACACCCCGCTCGAGAGCAGCTCCGCTTGAAATGGGTTGTACGCAAGCGAGCGCTGCAGGTGCGGCACACGCACCCGGTCCACGATTGAAGACGTGTGGTGCACCGTGATCTGTCGACCGTCACCGCGCAAGGCGAACTTGCGGTAGTCCGGTGAAAGACACACGCCGGACAAGATATTCATATCCGCGTTGAAGCTGAACTTCATGCTGAGGTCGTTCACGTCGAAGCACTTCAAACGGTAGGGGTAGTCGCCGGCTGCGAAGAGATGGGTGCCGTTGGCACAGCGGAAGATGCAGCGAGCGCAATGCGGGAACTCGAGGTCGTGCAGTAGCTCCACACGGCCCTCCTGCCCAGCCACGGCTTTCTTGTTGCGTCGCCGTTCACTCAGCCACTCTGGCAGAGACTTGCCAGCGGTGAGATTGTACGTCTTCACGGTGTTATGGAGGGATACCTGCATGGTGGGCAAAAAATGAAAGAGAAGAAAAACAGCTTTTTTTTTTCCCTGTTGAGGGCCAGTAATGCACCCAGTCTTTTTTTTCTTTTAACTCTGACCGAAGAAGAAAAAGTCAAAGAACAGCTTAGTAAGACAATGGGAGAAGGGAGAAGTTGTTCGTAACTCGAAGATGCAGTGGAGGAAGGAGGGATAAGTCACCGAAAACCACCACTCTGTGTTTTTTTTTTTCTTCTCTTTCCTTATTTGAGGTCCTTGCGTGCTTCTGTGATGCGGTAAACCGAGGAAAAGACAAAGATGCTGCCTATAGTACAGGCCCACTTCCGCAAATGAGCCGCAAACAGTTAACAACAACAAACAACAATCATAAAAGCTAGTCGGTCCGATACCGGCAATGCACTTCGGAACGGCTAAGGCCATCGCCAGAGAGAGAACGGTGTGCTCTTTTTATTTTTATCTTTTTTCTTTTCTTTTACTACTTATCGTGTTACGTTACTAGCGCTCTACAACAACAGATGGTTTAATATGTGGGTACTGCCGATGCGCGATTCAAAAGTGGCGCTTGCCAGTGCTGGCAGTACTTTGTGATAATGAGAAGCTAATAGTAGAAAGAAAAAAAAAGATAAGAACATAATCAGGCTGTGGATCAACAAGCGATAACAGGCAAGCATCTCCAACGACTGCCAATGTAAAAAGGAGGTACTAAAAAAAAAAAAAAAAGAAACGCTATCACGGCCGGAAGCGCAGTGGAAGGCTATGCAGGTATGAGCAACTCCTCAATCAAACCAACGTGGATGCGCACGGCTGTCTCAAAGCCAGCCTCGTCGGCTTTGTACGACGAGTTGTGGCAATCCTGGCATGCACCAATCGACTCGTTCCTCACGCCAAAGTTGCCAAAGCAGCCGGGCACCACACGCTCGTACTCCGAGAAGTCCTCCGCCCCGAACATGGGCTCCACAATAAGCTCAAAGCTAGCCTCGCCACCACCCAGCTTCTCCGTGCACACCTTCTTCATTATCTCGAAGCATTTCTGATCGTTGCGCATGCTGTACACCACCTCGGGCCAGTCGAAGGTGCAGGTTGCGCCGTAAAGCGCTGCGATGGCGTTGGCTGTCTGCTCCAGCAGCTTCGGCGCGTCTTTCTCACCCTCGTCGCTCAGTGCGCGAATCGTGCCTCTGATGTTGGCCGTGTCCGGGATCACGTTGAAGCTGCCCGTGCCGCTCTGCAGCGTCGTCACGCTGATCACCGGCACCTTCGAGGCAGCGATGCGCCGCGATACGATTGTCTGCAGGTTCATAACGATGTCCGAGGCGATCACAATTGGGTCATTGCACAGCTGCGGCGCCGAAGCGTGACCACCCTTGCCGTGCACCGTGATGTCGAAGTCGATCACCGCGCCCGAGGCGATCCCAGGGCGAGCTGAGGCGCGGCCGACAGCCAGATGAGGATCATTGTGCAATCCAAAGATCATGTCCACGTCCTTCATCGCACCAGCCTCCACCATCTGCTTCGCGCCGCTGGGACTCACCTCCTCCGCGTGCTGGAAGACAAAGCGTACGGTGCCCTTGATCTTTTCTTGCATCTCGCACAGCACCTTCACTGCGCCGAGGAGGCAGGCGGTGTGCGTGTCGTGCCCGCACGCGTGCATCACGCCCGGGTTCTGCGACTTGAAGGGCACGTCCGTCAGCTCCGTCAGCGGCAGCGCGTCCATGTCGGCGCGCAGCGCGATCGTCGGACCCTCGCCGGCACCGCCCTTCAAGTCTGCCAGGATGCTTGTCTTGGTCGGGTTGGTGATTACCAGCTTTGCGGGCATGGTTTGCAACGCGGCCATCACGTAGGCCACGGTAGGACCCTCCTGATGGCCGAGGCAGGGATGGGCGTGGATGTGACGACGCCACTCGATCACCTGCGGCTGCACGTCCTTCACCATCTGGTCGAGCTTCTGCTTGAGCGAAGACATTGTCGCTGAGGATCTCTTTTTTTTTTTCTTTTTAGTTAGCGAAGAAGAGCAACAACAACAACAAAAATGTAAATGGCTGTAGTCGGTAAAGGAGAAAAAAAAAAAAACGACTCCATAAAGCAAAACACTCATAGCCGAAAAAGGGAAATAATCGGGAGAGGTGCGTGACGATGAAATTGAGCTTGCATGAACGAGCTAAAATAACACTTTCGTGTTACATTACTACTTTTTTTTTTTTTTTGCGCTGGAGCGGCGCAAATAAAAACCTTGAGCTGACGATGAGTGCATGTGTACTATCACCACTTTTGCTGAGGACCTTTTCACAATTGCCTTGCCCTGCTCAGATGTGGGAGAGAGGTGATCTACTCTCACGTTTTTTTTTCTCTCGCCGTGCGAAATACCTTTCCTGTTCGCAATAGGATGAAACAATACACGTGCTTTTGACGTTATAGGCACCCTGCGTTCTTGACTTGTCCCTCTGTACTCTCTCTCTTTCTTGAAGCCCGCCCTCCACAGCGATGGAAACCGGGGCTGACAATGCACTACATTGAATTGTCTTCTGCACAACAGTCCGTTCCTCTCTCTCCTTTTTTTTTTTTTGTGTGTGTGTGTGTGTTGTAAGTGGGGAAAAGCACACGGTATTTCGCATGTAAAAGACGGAACATGAAAGGAAAAGGGGGGAAAAAAAAGGCGTCTTACTCAATGTCATGTAGCACGAAGCTGCATGCCCAACGTGCGCTGTTTTCCTTTCTATTCTTTGCTTTTATTGAGTTAAATAATTCAAAAAAAAAAAAAAGAGTGGGGCGGCCGACGGAGGCTCTTCAAGTTAGAAGAACCGTAGATTGACATAGAGAGTGTTTGAGCAGCGCGAACATTCGGGTGAGCAAAAAAAAAAAAAAGTCAACAACAACAACGGTCATTAAAAAAAAAAAACGAAAATGAAAGCGAGCAATGGGAACGCGCGAAAGACGGAAAAGAGCAACAAACAACGAGAACAACCAATCGAAACCTATTTTAAAGAGAATGGTGAAATATAGAAATGCGCAGGCATTTCTACGCCTGATTCTCAAGGTTATGCTCCTTCCGATATGATTGAACTCTCCCGTGTATTAGATTCAGCATAGCGAATCTTCAGGTCTTCCTGCCTAAAGGCAAGGACAAACAAGAAACGCTGAAGAAGGGAGAGTCTCCACTGCTGCCTCGGCGGGTGCATGTCGTTGATTTCGTATAAAAAAAAAAAAGAACACCCAACAACTGTCGCTCTCAACTCTATAGTAAAAACGTCAATAACGCAGACTCTTTCTTTTTTATCTTTTTTTGCTTTCTGTCCTTTTGTGGCCAGACTTTAGTCAACATCCTGCGCGCCGTGGGCCGTGTCGTGCGGCTCACCGCCTGCTCCTTCCTGTTGTTGCTGCTGCGGCGCCGCCCCGGCACTCGGTGGTGCCTCCATCACGCGCTTCTTGTAAAACTCTGACAGGATGGGGTGGGCCACGTTCTCGATCGCCTTGGTCTGCTCCATGTACTCCTCCTTCGAAGCATCCTGGTTCGTTTCCAACCAGTTCGAGGCGACGCTTACGGCGGCCTGAATCTTCTGGCGGTCCTCCTGACTCACCCCGCTCTGCACGTCCGGGTCGTCGAGGGTGGCGCGCATGGAGAAGGTGTAGTTCTCCAGCGTGTTACGCGCCTCCACGCGCTCGCTGTTCGCCTTGTCCTCCTCGGCAAACTTCTCCGCCTCCTGCACCATCTTTTCGATCTGGTCCTTGCTGAGGCGGCCCGTGTCGTTCTTGATCGTGATGGCCTCCTTGCGACCGCCCGACTCCTCCACCGCGCTCACGACCAGGATGCCGTCGGTATTCACGTCAAAGGTGACGTTGATGCGCGCCTTGCCGCGTGGCATGGGCGGAATGTCAGTCAGCGTGAAGGTGCCGAGGCACTGGCACTGCGAGACGAGGGGGCGCTCGCCCTCGTAGATCTTAATCTCGACGTTACGTTGGTTGTCCGCATTGTTCGAGTACGTCTGCGACTTCTGCACCGGCATGGTCGTGTTGCGTGGGATCAGCACCGACATGACACCACCGGCTGTCTCCACGCCGAGGGAGAGCGGCGTCACGTCCAGCAGCAACAGGCCGTCCGTCTTGTCGGACTGACCGCCAGCGAGGATGTGCGCCTGCACCGCGGCGCCGTACGCCACGGCTTCATCCGGGTTGATGCTGCGGTTTGGCTCCTTGCCACCGAAGAACTGCGTTACCATCTGCTGAATCTTCGGGATGCGGGTGGAGCCACCCACGAGCACGACGTCCTGCACATCCTGCGGCTTCATGTCCGCGTCCGCCAGCACCTTCTTCACTGGCTCGAGGCACTTCTCGAACTGGTCTCGGCACATCTCCTCAAAGCGGGCACGCGTGATCTTCGAGAAAAAGTCGCTGCCGTCGTAGAGGGCGTCGATTTCGATGTTGGCCGTCGTGGAGCTGGACAGCGTGCGCTTGACGCGCTCGCACGCCGTGCGCAGCCGACGCGTCGCGCGGGCGTTGACGCGGCAATCCTTGCCGCAGCGCATCTTGAACTCCGTCGCAAAGTAGTCCACCAGGCGGTTGTCGAAGTCCTCGCCGCCGAGGTGGGTGTCGCCCGCCGTCGCCTTCACCTCGAAGACGCCTTTTTCGATCGTCAGCAGCGTCACATCGAACGTGCCGCCGCCCAGGTCGAAGATCAGCACGTTCTTCTCGCCCTTGTCGTTCTTGCGGTCCATGCCGTACGCGATGGCGGCCGCCGTCGGCTCGTTGATGATGCGCAGCACGTTGAGACCTGCAATCGTGCCAGCGTCCTTCGTTGCGTGACGCTGCGCGTCGTTGAAGTACGCGGGCACCGTGACGACAGCGTCCTTCACGGTTGTGCCAAGGTAGGCCTCCGCTGTCTCCTTCATTTTCTGCAGCACCATCGCAGAGATCTCCTCGGGAAAGAACGTCTTCATAGAACCCTGGTACTCGACGTTGATGACCGGCTTGCCATCCTTCACGGTCACCTTGAAAGGCCAGTGCTTCATGTCCGCCTGCAGGTCCGGGTCGTCAAACTTGCGGCCGATCATCCGCTTCGCGTCGAAGATGGTGTTGTGCGGATTCATCGCCACCTGATTCTTCGCGGCATCGCCGACGAGGCGCTCTGTCTCCGTGAACGCGACGTACGACGGCGTCGTGCGGTTGCCCTGGTCGTTCGCGATGATCTCGACCTGGTCGTTCTTGAAGACGCCGACACACGAGTACGTCGTGCCCAGGTCAATACCGATGGCGTTGGTTGACATTGCCTTTTTTTTTCTCTCTCTATTTATGCTTGTAAACTAGTTCCTGACTTCAGACGGGGGAATCAGCAAGGGGGAAAAAGAAGATAATGATGATAATAAACAGAAGGAGGGAGAGTTTTACTTATGCGGGAGTGAGCCGAAAGGTGGACTGACGCCCAATAACAGTGATTGAGATAAGTCTGTGGGTATGTGTGCGAGTGCGTAGGCCAGGCGGAGAGAACGAAGGGGTGCAATTTAAGTCGAAAGAAAAAGAGAGGAGAGTTTTAAGGAAGTCGAAGAGACGAATAAGGCGAATGTGTAAGAGAAAGGAAATAACACGAGTCCCCGCTTTTCCCCAACGCATACGTCTTTTTGTGTGCTTGCTTGTTTTGCCTTCTCACATGAAGAAGGGAAGGGGGGGGAAAAAAAGCCCTTACATTCGTTAGCAATAAGTAATAAGTCTCCGCATCTTTTTTTTTTTTAAATTATTTTCCGATAAAAACAGGAGTAAAAAAAAAAAAAACAAGTGAGACGAAGCCAAATCTAACCCATGGGAACAGTAGTAACATCCTCTCGAGGACGTATGCTCTCTACGCATACGGCAGCACTGCCAGGAGCGTCTGCGCGTCACACGTCTGCATCCACGTATCGCGCTCCGCTACGCCGGACGGACACCGTGCGACGACCTCCGTGTCCGCTGACGTCGTCGAGAGCACCGCCGCTCCTCCCGCGGCCACGCACGCGCCGGCCCAGCTCGTGCACCGAAACTCCACACGATGGCGGAACTGGTCGACTTCGAACTGCCATAGACGCGCTACTGTCGCGAGGTGCAAAGTCGCATCGAGTTCCTTTTCTCTTTTTCCTTTCTCTTGCGCAGCCAGCATGAGAGCAACTTCGTCAAAGGTCGGCACTTGAAAAGGGATGTCCTTCACCTGGTACGACCATTTCGCCTCCGCTATCGAGGTCACGGTCCATGCCGTGGACCCTTCCCCGTCTTGACCGGCAGGGACGAAAGCTGCGCTGCCAACGCTGTCGAGCTTCGCGAGGTCGTGGGCCAGTGAGCAGCAAGCGCAGAGGTGCATCTGCAGCGCGTGCCGCTCCACACTCGGATAGAACGCGGACTCCGCTTCGTCGTCATGTCCTGTTTCCATGTCGCACGGAAAAAGCCATCCCACGAGCCACGTTCCAGGAGAAAAAGGAGAAGAGGCGGCGCGGCCCGGCACGACGTCACGCGTTTGCTCGAGTTTCTTCGGCTGATCTGCTGAAAGCTCGCTCGCGGAGGCCTCGCCTAGCTTTCTCGTCAGCACCACACCGCACCCTTGGCCGCAGCCGTCGTTCTCGTCTATTTCCGGTGTGGCACTCCTTTTTTCAAAAAGCGACGTGTCGAGCAGGATGGTCAGCGTATTTGCGGCTTCCCTTTCCGACCCCATGTAGTGTTGCCGCGCGGCATGAGGACTACAGTCGCTGTTGCTGTTGCTGTGGCTGCTGCCGACACGCTGAACGGGCAGGCCAGGATTAGTTGAATGAGCTCTGGACGCGCTCTTGGCTGATCGGTGCGTTCGGAACACCGCGTCGCACAGAAGACACACAAGATCATGGTACAGCTCCTCATCCGTCAGCTGTGTTTTCGGCTGAAGGCGCGCCGCCAAGGATTTCACGGGCCGCTGTGATTCGTTCGCGCAACGCCGGAGACAGCACTTTGAATCGTTGTCTAACACAGGCACTTCCGCCATACAGGACAACGCTGGAAAAATACGCTGGCTTCTCGCTGTCTCCGCTTGCGTACAACCCACCTGCACGACCGACAACACGGCACCGCCGCCAGCAGTGAGAAGTCGACGAATCGCATGCACACGTGCGTCTGCGGCTGTGTTCCTGACTGAGGGAACATCATTTGGCCTTTCAGGCGAAGCGTATAGCAGCAAAAAGGAGCGGCGATCAAACACAGCAATGTGCCTCGCTTGACCACCAACATTGCCATCATGGTTTTCGTGTTGAAGCCGTGCGTGACGCGCCGGTGAGACTGCTTGGCGCCGTCGTCGACACTGCAGTACAAGAGAGCGATGCAGTGGCGAGGCTGGTGCCGCGGTGGTTACAGCAGTCCACTCGTACGTCGGACGCATCTCGCACAGCCGCAGATAGCACGCAGCTGTAGGGCTAGAATGCCGAAACGACAGAGAAGGCGCGGACGGGTGTGGCAAGAGATGCAGCTCTTGAACGTGTGCGACTGTGGGTGGCCTGTCCTTCCCCACACGACGACAACTTTCCAGTCCAGTATCATGGTCCGCAATGCTGTTGTGGCAGAAGCTCTCCACGATGGCAGCCACGCACTCCAAAAAGCCGGGCTGCACTACCCAGCAGCCGAGGGCGATGGCGACCAGCACACTCTCCCGCAGGTTCACCTCATGAGTCACACACACGTCAGCGTCCTCGCAGCGTTTGACGAAGCAAACAGGTGGTGATAGTGATGATGATAGTGTGGAGCGTGCAAAGGCGCGAGAAGGCGCATCCTTCGGCTCGTTTTCCACACGGTTTTCAGCGTCATTATTACTCTTGTTGTCGTTGTTATTGTTGTTCGTTTGCTGCTGTAAAAGTGCAGATGTTACCGAGGAATTGTATGGATGCGTGAAGCCGTGGAGAGCCGCGAGGCAGCGTTGCACCCGCGACGCACGGTGCGGCAGGTCATGCACCACGTAAACGCGCAAACAGCTCGGCAAAAACGATTCACCTGCTTCTCGTAAAGCTGCTAGTGTCGTCGGCTTCTGTGTTGTCGAGGCGGCGACAGCGGCAGAGTTGCTTTTTGGTTCAACGAGGCTCGCGGATGGGGAGGGCGGAGGCGGCACCGGCGAGCGCGAGCTGCGTTGCGACAAGCTCAGCGGTCGATGCGTCGCCCACAGGGAAAAGGCCGGGCTTGGGTGAGACCGTCGGTGTGTGTGCCGCGGCAAGCCGCCCCGATCACTGTTCCTTTGATCTGTCTCTGTGTCGTGAACGGGGTGCTGTACATTGTGCTTTTCTGTCGAGTTTTCTGAATCTGCATCCACGTCTACGACGTCCTCAGCGGTGCGCAGGTGTGGTGGCACCGGCGAGGGAGAAGTCTGACGCGGTGCGCTGCACATGCCGAGGCGTGGCTTACCTCCTCTGTCTGCAACAGCACCTGCACTGAGTCCTTCCTTCGTCAAAGCGAAGGAAGCGTCCGCGGTGCCTCGTCGTTGCGGCTGGGAAGAGCAGCTGCCGTCTTCTTCAGCATCGTCGTTGTCGGCTGCTAGCACGAGCTGCTGCTGCTGCTGCTGTGGCGGCGGCGGCTCATCTCCAATAAGCTCAAGAGAAGGTCGCGCGTTTGACGCTCCTTCGTCCAGCGATTGCTCGCCCTTTTCGGTGCTGACGCCGTGAGCTGGGCTGCCACGCCCCAGATTTGCAAAGCTGGCGTACGCGCCCCTGTCGTCTTCATGGCCGTTCGCGTCGCACGCATCTGGCTGCGAGTCCGGAACGACCTCCATCTTGTAAGAAACGTCAGGTGTCGTGACTTGGTTCTGCGCTGCTGCGTCCGGCGTGTTGGCTCCACAGGGAAGCGGCACCGTTGCGTCGTCTTCCTCTGAACACACGTTGGCAGCGAGCACACGCTCTACAGCCCTGCCTTCTTCTTCTTCCTCTTCTTCGTGGTAGTGAAGATCTGGTGTTTGCGACCCGTGGAGAGGCATCAGCGCGGCTGCTGAGGACGACCTTTCCGCGCGCCGTCGTCGCCTTTCTGGGCTTCGTGGAGGGGTGTCTGAGGTGGCGGTTGCTTGAGACATTGCTGCTGCCACGGCTCGCAGCGTGCGACGCCGTGGAGTGGTGAGGACAGAAGAGGACGATGCCGCCCGCTGCGTTGCCGAAGCCGCCACGTCGTTGCTCGCGTTTTCACTCACCTGTGAAGTTCGCTGGCTCAGCATCTGCGACAGCAGCTGATCGCGAAAGGCGTCTGGCAGCGGCGTGCGCTCGTTGTCGCCACTTTCGCGCGACGCTGGCAACGACGATGCCTGCTTCCTCTGTTCACCGGCATGCCGCACTGAAGGCAGTGGCGTTGATCCGGGAGAGCAGAAGTTGAACATGCTGCCGAGGTGTTCTACGTAGGCCTCCGCATCCTGCTGCTCGGCAAGGGAGTACGTGTTGTGCTGGGAGGCGGAGAGGGAGGTGCGGCGGCGCTGCAGGCTATTCGATAGGCTGCGCTGACGTACACCTCCCGTAGCAGCGGCGGCTGTTGCTGTTGCTGCTGCTCTGCGGAGTGGAGTGGAGTGTGAGTCGGATCGACGAGACGGCGTTGCGCTGTTTGGCGCGGCGCGTGAAGGCCACGGCGACGACAACGACACGGGATGCGGAGAAGAAAAGGACGACGCGGGCATTGGCGGGCGTGCTGGCGGGGTGCTGCACGGCTGCACGTTGCTGTTGCTATTCGACGTGGACGGAGGCCGCATGCGGCGCATCACAGGCGTGTGCGCGCGATGATCTGCGGCACCGTCACCCACTCCATGAAAGCTGCCCTCACCGCCCTGAAGAAGGGACGCTGTGTGCGGGGTGATGAAAGGCTGCGGCGGCGCAGCGACTTCTTCCCGAACGAAGCATGGCATGCCGTCTTCGACCATCGCGGGCTTGGTGGACAAAGGCGAGGGCGGGGTATGCGGCGCAGCAGTGGCCCGGCTCGCATCCGGCGCCGTAGCCGTCTGCTGACGCCACGAAGGGACATCAACATCGTCATCAGCAGTAGCAGAAGATAGTGGTGGTGGTGTTGGCGACGGAGTCCGACAGCGCTTCCGCGCCTCCGCATGACGGGCAGCTGACCCGTCGCGGATGCTCTGCGGAGTGAGCCGTGGCGCAGGGGAACAAGGGTGCGGTTGCTGAGGATGTTGATGAAGATGATGATGATTAGACACGCGCTGTGTCAGCGTCTTCGTCGTCTGTGACCGCGGCTGCCGCTTCGCCTGTTGCTGCCGTCGTTGCTCCGCCGCAATGCGTTCGTGGATGTTGCGGGGAGGTGGGAAGCCTGCCTCGTCGATGAAGATACCCCAATCCACGCAGCTCGCCAGCCACTCGACATCCACTATGGACAGCTCGTGCCGCGCGGCAGACCGCATCATGGCTGTCAGGTCTTCTGCCGGCCAGTAGTGCGACGCCCATGCGCTGCCATCCGCCTCCCCGCTTTTTCCTCTCTCCCACTCCTCCTCCTTTTCCGTGTCTGCGCCGGTCGCCATCTGCGGCGGTGGTGGCTGCACATGCGTGTCGTCCGTGGGCACGTCTGCAGTGTATAACTCTGTCAACGAGCTCGCCAGGATGGCTTCCGTGTCTACCACCACCACGTGTGTGGCGGAGGCGGGCGAATATGCATCTGCCACATGACCGCCCATCGCCTCCACTGCGTTGCGGAGGCCCAGCAGCAGCACGCGGATCAGCGGGACGAGCTGCACTGACGGCGCAGCGTATCTCTCTCGCCTTTTCGCAGTCTTCGGTGCTTTCGAGACCAACGGCGCGGATGGAGGGGCGCCTCGCGCGACGTCGACCAGGTCGACCCACCGAGAATCGGACCTAGGCAGGCGCCAGAGGAAGGCGATGCACACACCAACCGACTCCGCCTTGCAATACCGCTTCTCCCGCATCCATGCCGATAGCTGCGGCTTGCAGAGCTGTGCCGCCGCCGCCGCCGCTGCGTTGCCTCGTCCTTTCTGGTCCACAGCTATCATACGTTGTTGCGTGGGTGGAGCTGGTTGTTGCTGTTGTTGCTGAAGAGTGCGAGCGTGAAACAGGCGCATGTCCGGCGCGCTTGGAATCGAGGTGCAGAAGAGAAAGCAGCTGAGCGGGTTCAGGCAGTAGCCGACGGCGAGAGAGGCCAAGATGTAGTCTTGTGTGATGCGGGCCAAGCCATGCAACGGGTGCATTCGATTGATCGTCGAGAGCGCGACTGCATCTGGGACGTCACTGTTCTTCGTGGAGGCGTGCGAAGACGCGCTTCGCCCTTTCTCAGCCACCGCGGCCGGTGCGTGCTGAAAGCTGTGGGGAAGCAGGGAGAGCACGGGAGACAGCTGGCACGCACGCGCCGTGTTCGCCAGCTTGCGCCGCAGCTGCGCCACCGCGTCGATGGTGTCGTCCGTATGATCCATCAGGGTAGCTGCACGCAAGCGATGTGGCACGTTCTTTTTTTCGTCCATAGCATCGCTATTGTTGGTGGTGGCGTCGCTATGTTCGCTGTCGTGGCGTGGCTGCAGCAGCTGCAGCAGCCGCGTCAATTTCCGCTGCTGCTTCTCGAATTCGATGCTTCGGCGCACGCAGGCAGCGAGGTGGAGCTGCGCCGGTCTGTCGCACCCATTCGCCTCCTGCGAGGACTCGAAGTCAGTTGACGTTGTCTCCAGAAGCGGACGACGGTCTTTCTTTTTCTTCTTATACTTCGCCAGCAGCTCCACCCACTCCTCCGCAGTTTTCTTCTCCACTCGCCCTCCCCCGTAGCGGATGAGACCGCGCAGCACCGCCCAGTCTACGCGCGAGTACTCGCCCTCCACACAGCAGAAACTGCATGATTCCAACACGTGTCGTCGCGAGTGTACGATGTCCGCCTTACGGGCCTTCCCCTCTTCACTTTTTCCTGTGTGAAGGGAAGTCGTGGCATCACCTTTGTCCACAATAAAGAGCCCGACGAGTTGATTAAAACGGCGACTCGCCGTCGCAAGCTCCTCGTCATGTGCGTGCTGTTGCTGTTGTTGCTGTTGTTGCTGTCGTGGATCTCCTGGCGCGAACTTCTTTTCGGCATCAGAAGGTGTTGGCGGCTCCCGCGTGAAGGTGGAGGCGCCGCTGACGCCTGCGGACGATGCAGGCGAGAGAGGGTAGTGTGTAGAGGTATTCACCTCCGAATTGCTGATCCGCAAACGTGGATTGCTGCCACCGTTGCTGATGCAATCGCTGTTATGGTTGCTTGTAAAAGCGTTTGGAGAAGCTCCTGCGTCAACCTTCGAGGTCGTGGAAGTGGCAGGGGAAAATGGGCTGCCAGCAGAGCTTTCAGACGCATTTGAGCCGCGCGTCGCCTTTTTCTGCTGCTGTGGTAGCACAACCGCGAGCGACTTCGCGTTCATCTCGACGCTGTTGGCTTCTGATGCTGTCGATGCAGCCATGTTGGGTGCCATCGCCGCCGCAGCCGCAGCCGCAGCAGAAGCAGAGACAGCAGGCTTCTCTGCGGCTGACGTTGAGGTGATCGCGTAAGCTCGTCGCAATCGTATGTAATAGGCTGGACTGGCCAGCGATGGCAGCTCATCCGTCGAGAGAATCGGAAACGGGTGAAAGGAGGAAGATGGAGTTGAGTCCACCCCGATGTCTCCTGATTTCATCACTGGATCTCGTTGCTGTTGCTGTTGCTGCGTCTTGAGCCGCTGCTGTTGCACGGCGTCGTGCACGAGGTCCGCGAGTGTGTCCTGCGGCGTGCTTGTCGTTTCCACCTCTCGTTTTCTGGCTTCCGCCTGTATTCGTCCAAAGTTCTCGTCGCTTTCTTCACTTTTAGTTTCCTCTGCGACAACGGCAGTCGACACAGCAGCCTCCTTCGCGGCCGCCTTCTGTGTGGCGGCGGCGGCGTCTTCCAACCACCGGAGCGGGGCGATTCGGCTCAACGCAACGCCGCATGTGTCGGACAGCACACGCGCCACCACCGCATCCATCTCCCAGTAGCGTACCGTGACCGTGCCACTCCCACCCTTTCCCCCGCACGTGCGCTGCCTCGACGGTGCTCGCAGGCCCCTTCCAATCTTCTTGCTATCACTCCCTGCAGCGTTGGCTGAGGAGACCGTGCACCTTTTACGAAACAGGACCCGGCTGCCCAGCAGCACCACGTCGGTTTCTACGGTGGGCACGGGGGTGCGCAGGAAGCGGCAGACACCGCACCACACCCGTGCCTGTCGCTCCTCGGCAGCGGTGCAGCCGAGAAGACACACGCTGAGGTACGGAGGATGCATGGGCCACAGCGGTAGAACGAAGCGCGCCGAGAGGGAAGTCGTCGTTGCAGCTTTTCTTGTTGGCGGCGGCGCCGTGTTACGTTTGGTGGAATGATCAGCTGCTGCGGCTGACTCATCTGCTGCTGCGCACGACTCCACCAGCACCTGCGTTGTGGTGGAGAGCGTGTCGCTGTGTTGAGCCTCGCTACCGCCAACGGCAGCAAGGCACTTTGGAGATGTGATTGAAACACTAGGTGCCGCAGAGGGCACACGCCACGGCGCAGCTGAAATGGGCATATGGTGTGCTGACGGTTGCTGCTGCTCCCTGCGTTGTGCTGCGTAGTAGGCGTTGATGCGCTCGCCGAACTCGTCACCTCGCGCCAACGCCGTCGAGGGCGACGTTGATGTTTCACTGGATGGGTGAGGGGGCTCATCGGGTTGCAGCAGCGCGTTCGTGGTGAGCCGCGGTGACGGGCTCACCTGCGAGGCCCCAAGCGTCACTGCGCTTCTAAGCCGTGGTGGATGGCAAGGGCTGGCGTCCTGACACATGTCTGTGTTAACGAAGTGCTCCATGCTGCATGCCGCCGCGGCGGTTCCGGAGTAGTAGTCGGGTGTGGAGACGTGCAGAGTTGTCTGATCCGCCCTGGCGGAGGAAGTGGGCTGAAGCACATCGACGTCCACAGTGTTCAACGTGAGAGGAGCGGGCTGCTGCTGCTGCTGCTCCATCTTCGTTGCCGGTTGACCCTTCTGCAGAGGATACGCGTTTATTCGCTGCAGAACGTTCGGGTAGCCGTTGGGATGGCCGTTGTCGTCGTTTGCGCGTCCGTCGGCCCAGTGCGGCACCAACATGTGCTGCACGAAATCTTCCCATGCGTCCGGGTCCGACACGGTCGACGCAGATGACGACGACGAAGAGGATGAGGAGGTGGAGGAGGTCGAGGCGGTGCACGGCGACCTGTCCTGGTCGCCACCTTCCTCATACCAGCCTTCTCTATTCAACGCTGCATCACCTTCCTTCCCCTCCGCCTCTTCGTCTTCTTCTTTTTCCTTCTCCTGAGTCCGATGAGATTCCTTTTGGGCCGCCGCCGCCGCAGCAGCAGCACGCTCCAGTAGCGCATGCCATCGCGATGCACCACCGACCGGTGCTGCCACTCGACTAATCTGCACGACGGTGTCGAAATCACGCCCGCTCAGCGCCTCCTCGACCTCACGCGGCCACGGAGCGGTCGCAGCAGTAGCCTCCGCGACGTCTTTTGATTTCTTTTCTAGCCTACTAGCGCTCGTTGACACGTGCAGTGCAGTTGCCGGAGAGGGCAGACGATCCAGTCTCAGCAACGCGAAGAGCTTCACGTAGTCGACCACAGGGATGTCGAACTCCAGGGCAAAACGTAGCTTGTCGGTGAGCCAGCTCTCCACCTTGCTGCTACTGATGTTTGTAATGTTGACATCCGCTGCGTTGCACAGCTTTTCTTGGTCTTTCCTCGCCGCCGTGTTGCTTGACAAGGAGACTAGAGAGTCGCGCCGCAGCAGCTCCTGTAGCTCTCGAATGCACTCAGCACTGGTCAGCAGCACATCACAGCGGTAGGTCAGCGCAGCCTCGATGACGGCGCCGTGCTGTTTCGCACAGATCTGCTCGATGGCTGCCTTCTCCTGCGTAGTGAGTCCCGTGGTGGAGAAGACGTAGCCATGCAGCCATGGCACGGCGTACTCAGCGTCAACGAGAACTGTTTCCGCGCCTCCCCACAAGTTCATCTGCTCCGATAGTCCGGGTTTCGATGTTGCGGCGGCCGCCACGCGCGGACAGCCATCTGCAATCCAGCGCGGCATCACTGCGGGTATACGACGCCGCGCGGCGAGAAGTCGCTTCGCCGTAAAGCCGCGCCGCGCCACCAACACAGCCGTGGAGCTCATCAACGTAGCCTGCACGGCTACACCGGCTTGCTCAGCGAGCTGCTCGTAAACCTCGAGCTCACTTCGGTTACCACTACCACCACCACCATCACTGGCGTTCTCGTCATAGTCGTTGCCGCTGCTATAGCCATTTTTTCCCTTCTCTTCTTGCCACACGTCGTCCTCGCGAAACCCTGTAAGCGATACCTGGCAGGGCGCCACCGCACTGCACTGAGCTTCACTACGCACCGGCGTGCTCGACACGTCAGGTGAACGTTGCATTGCGGGGGGAGACTGCTGCGCGCGTGCTGCTCTGCACTCCCTTAACTTTCCTTCAGTAGGTTGCGAACGAGTTTACGGAGGGAGAGGCGCACTGTCAGAAGAGAAAAACGAAGAAAAGAAAAAGAAGGAAGAAGAAGATGCAATGAAAAATGTGCTTCCGAAATTGTGAAGTTAAGAAGTATGTTTGTGTTTTTTTTTTTAACAGTATTCTATGACTTGCTGTTATGCGTCTATGTGTGCTTCATGCTCGTACATGAAGGGAAAGGGTGCACTGTTTGTGTGCGTTTAATTCAAGAGACTTGCTCTTCTGCAACACTTTTTTTTATATATATGGCTTTAAGAGTCGGAGACCATAGGAAGAGAAGGGCGTAGTTCTTTAGGGAGGATCCAAGGTGAAACAGACGACAATAATAATAGAAGAGCAATATGGAAGGGAGAAAGAGAAGAATGCAGGCAAAGTAGTCTACACACATATATATATATATATATATATATATATATATATGTGTGTGGTAATTTTGGCGTATCCCAAATGAAAGGCCTGCCCTGTCCACGTAATCCAACATCCGCTCCAAGCCGCCCTGAAAAAAAAAAAAAAAAGTCAACAACTCGGCTCCCGAACACACCTTCTGGAGTTGAGTAAATAAATACAGTAGCATACGGCTTGATTTCCACGCTGTGCTGACTATCCATGTCGTATTACACTGAATACTCCTATTTGCATCAATAAAAAAAAAAAAAAGAAAACACACAAAATACAGCATCTTCTCTTGTTGGCCGGTATTTTGCACAAATAAAGTCAAACATCGTCTTTGCCAGAGAACGATAGAACAACAACAACAACAACAACAACAACAAAAAAAAAAAAAAACAGAGGTATAGTTGGTATTTACATGAGTGATATGAAGAAGCGCACAAAGAACAGCGCTGACTGGGCCTTTGAAAGCCTACGCTCCTGGAACGAAGATGTCACCATCGCTGTCTTCGTCGCCGCTCCCCTTATGGGCGGGCGGTTCCTCCTTCGCGATGCGCTGGTTGGAGCTCAACACTCGCGTCGGGCCCTCTCGCGAAGCTCCACGCCGCGCCGGCTTGTTTGTATTTTCCTGGACAGGCATCGCAATCCTATCTCCGTCCCCTCCCACCGTAGCAGCGCCTGCGCTCATGTCCGTCGACCCATCGTCGTCGTCGTCATCGCTCTCCGAGCTGGTTGGCGAGTTGTCCGGATCGGACGACGGCCGACGGCTTTCCGGAGCGCAGCGGTGCGACTGGCGCAGGAAACGATGCGAGCGCCCTGCATTTTCACGTGTAGTTATAGTCGTAGTAGTCGCAGGAGCGGTGTCCGCCGCTGCCGAGAGCGCCGCTGCTGTCGTGACGGCACGCACGTAGTCGGCGTGCGGCGCCTCCCCATCCGCGGCGTCGTTGTGCCGTGCAATGAGGCGGCGGAAGTCATCCAGCCGCTTCTTCTCCGCCGCCTCCTTCTCCTGCCGAATTAAACAACGTTCTTTTTCTTCGCCGTCGTCACCGGCACGGGCCCACGCCGTCACGAGGCGACGCTCTTCGTCAAACACCGGCCGGTCGTCCAAGTAGAGAAGCTGCTTGCAACGCGAGAGAACGCGCTTGCGGTAGCGGGGCAGGGTGCGGACAAGTGGGTTGCCAGACAGCTTCAACGACTGCAGCCGCCGAAGTCGCTCTAGAATCAGCAGCAGCGCCTCACCGTCTTGAATGCTGTTGTGGCTCAAATCCAGCACAGCCAGGGCCTTGTAACTAAGCAACCCGAGGCAGTCCTCAAAGGTCTCCAGGCGGTTGCCGGCGACGTTCAGGTTGCGCAGCGAGCTACAGGGGTTGCGGTACTCAGGGTCCGGCACCGATGGCTGCCGCGGCACGTACGGCCTTGTGGCGGCAATGGGAACATCTGCAGTGGTTGCCGTCGCCGACGCAGCAGCAGCAGCAGTAGTAGCGAGATGAGTCTGACTGGACGTATTTCGTCGATCTACAGCAGGTGTCTCTTCTTCTTCGCGCTCTGGGAGGGGGCAGTGCTCACACAGGATGGCGTGTTCGTCTGCCATGCGTCGGTACTGCTCCAGCTGCGCAGACCGCCGCGCCGCTGCGTCGTCGGCGGACGGCACCAACGCCACGTTTTTGCTTTCTTCAGTTTCCTCTCCCGTAGGTGGAAAGGCTTCCGATGCCTCCGTTGTTTTCTTGCGGTCCCAGTGGACGCAGTGCGGCACGATGGCAGAAAAGAAGTTACCCGACAGGTTGACGGAGTCGAGTCGCTGGAAGCGTGAGAGGTCCGGCATCACGCGGAACAGGTTGTTATGCAGGTAGAGCTGACGCACGGTGGGGTAGAGGGAGCTGAAGGCGTCACGTTTCTCTGGAGGAATATCCGCGGGCAGCGGAAGAGACTTGGGTGGTGCGGCTGATGAAGGCTCTAGCGTTCCCAGCCTTGACGGATCGACGTGATGCTCTGACTGCTGCTTCACCTCCGCCGCGTCCTTGTTGTCCTTCTTCCCCTCTGCCACATCTGCAAACGGGTCGGCGCGAATGGGTGGCTGCACCTGCACATACGCGGCCCCACACGGCAGCGAAGAGAAACCGTTTCCCTCCAGCCACAGCACCTTCACGTCTGTGTACGGCTCAAACGCGGTTGGTGCGATGCTGTCAAAGCCGCGGTTGTGCAGGTAGAGTTTCTCATTGCAGATCGGATTGCGGTAGAAGCCTTGCTTGATGCACTCGCGAACGATGGCGTCAGTGGTGAGGGCGTGCGTGACATGGCTGGCGGCGTCGGTGGCAAAGGACCCACTCGTCTCGGACGCAGCAGCCGTCGACGTCACGTCGTTTGTGCTAGCGATATCCGCAGATGACATTATGGCAGACAAACAAACAAAAGCAAGTAACACCGTCTTACCGAGAGAGAGAAAAAAAAAAAACTCAAGAAAACCCAAAACTGTGAAGCGCTGATGCTGTTGTAGTGAAGGAGTAGGCGAATAGAAAGGGAGGAAAGAGTGTAAAAGAAAAAAAGAGGAAGAAAAAAAAAAAAAAGAGAGCGAAGCGAGATGCATGTATGCTGCCACTTCAATTTCGCAGGGATTGTAATCGAGCTGCGCTAGGAAGGCGTAGTGCACATCGCAAATAAAGCAGTGCACCATTATCATTCAAGTGCCATTCCCCCCCCCTTTCTTATTATTTGCCTAAGCAGTCGGTCGACATGAGGGCTTCGCGAACGTGGGGAGAAACGCGTTGCTAACTCTAGAGGAAAAAAAAAAAAGAAAACAGCAACAAGTTGGGACCTCATATGCCGCAATTCTGCTCAGAGGAACCCGTAAATTCCAGCTGGCGTCGTCTAGTTTCCAAACACACGCTACACACACACACACACACACAGTTCATGCAATCTCCGAGCTGTACCAGCACAGATGGAGGTCCTCTGCATCCTCTACACCCATGTGAAGACGAAGATTACGCACCACCTCCAGCTGTGCCGTGGTGAGCAGCGGACGCGTGCGGCTCGCGTCGCTGTCGTCAACGCACGCTCCAGGAAGAGAGGCAAAGTAGTCCTTCGCCGCTGCCAGGTTCGACTGCAGGTGCTCCGTTTGGTGGCTGCGTACGAGCGCGCAATAGCCCTGTGCAAGGCCCCACATCAAGACAAGGTCCGGCACCGAGTAAACACGCGAGGCATCCGCCGTTTCTTCGTCCAGTACCTCCGGCTCTGTTTTCTTCTGCTTATTCGTCTCACTGCTGCTCATCGCGGCGCTGGCGAAGTAGCGCGCGTGTACGTCCAGCAGCCTCGGATGCCGCAAGAGACGCACATCGCCCTTTCCCAGCGGTGAGTACTGCTGCAGCACCATCCCGTGCTGGGCACGGCAGTACATGTCCACGTCGCGCTGCACGCAGAGCGGGTGCAACTCCACTTGATTCACCGCGGGAAGCGTGTACGACGTGGAGGGGGTTGGGGTCGGCAGGGCGTCGGCTTGCTGCCCCGATGACGACGGCGACGACCCCATCTCCACGACCATGTCGTGGTGCTTTTCAATACTGTTGTCGTCAAAGCACTGCAGCTCCGCAAAGTGCCGAGGCAGGAAGTTCGACACACCAAGGTAGCGCACCTTGCCTTCCTGCTGCAGTGCCTTCATAATCCGCCAGCACCGCGCGCGAGCGGCGTGGTGACCGGCGGCGTCGTCTGGCCTCAGCCCTCCACATCCGGGCCAGTGTATCATCACACAGTCTGCGTATCGGATGCGGAGCTTGCGGATACTGTCCAAGATGCCGCCGCGCACAGTTTCGTCACTACCCATGCTCTTCATCGCAATCTTTACAACGACAAACAACTCATGTCGTGGCACGCCGCTTGACGTGATGCCCTCGCCCACCAGTTCTTCGTTGCGGTAGACAGCAGCTGTGTCGATGAGGCGATAGCCGAGCTGCAGGGCAGCTCGCACCGCCGTCACGCAGGCGTCGCCGCGAAGCTCGTACGTGCCGATGCCGATGGGCGGTATGCCGAACTTTAATGGAGGGAAATGAGCAGACATGATGCCGCTTCAACTTGGAAGGGCGCCTTTTGGAAAGTCAAAGAAGATTCATGCAAGAATGGACGAAAGGGAACAGAGAAAGGAGAGAAGGTAATATCGCATTTCACCCTTTTTTCTTCTTCTTCTTTAAGCGTCCACAAGCTGGGGTGTTTTTTTTTTTTTCCCCCTCTGGTTGTGAAGCCTTCCAATAGATGGCTTTACCATCGGAAGACCACCCCCCCCTCCCCCTTTCTTTTTTCCTTATTGTATGTGTCCTGCTGTCAAGGACCCTGTGCTGTCTCGACTTACACACACAGGACAATCCGTTTTTTTTTCTCTCTTCTACGTTGACGACCTCTTTCACCTCTATTTGTACGTCCGTAACCGCTCATTGCTTATGTGAGAATCGAAAAGAGGAGAACAACAACAACAACAACAAAAAAAAAAAAACACCAACACGAGGTGAGTGAGACCCAGTTGCATGTTTTAAGAAAAGGAAACACAAAGAGAAAACAGAAAAAAAAAAGTCGAAACAACACGGTGAGTTGTTTTTATCTCCATCCTACGGTGCCAGCAACATCAACAACAACAGAAAAAAAAAAAAAGAACAGGAAAAAGAGAATCTGTGATAATAATTCGTAATAGTGTGAATGCATAAACGCTGAAAAAAAAAAGGGGGTGGAGTGGGGAAACAGAAAGAACGAGGTTAGAGGAACATCACACCACTTTCAACAACAACAGAAATGCAACACAGACTTCACATAAACCAACCAACAAACAAACAAACAAGATAGAAACCAAGAAAGTTTTTCTTGTCTCCTTCACACACTACACCTCCTCATTCCGAGTCTTTCTCGCGCTGGCGCTGCTGCTGGTACTCGCGCAGTGAGTTCATCAACTGGTCTACCGTGGCCTTGCTCACGCCTTTATGGACCTCCCCGTACAGGATGAACGTGTCGGCCAGCGCGTCGAGTGCGTCGCGCCGCGTCGTCGCCTCCGCTGCCGTCAGAGTCGGGTCGTAGAGCACCGTCAGCGCGACATGACGCGCCGTCGCCTCCAGTTCCTGCACCGATGTGTACCAGGCAAGATCGACCATCGCCTCGGGGTTCTTGAAGGTGTGACTGCGTACTGTCATCAGATACTTGATCTTTTGCCGCTGTAGGTGCCAGCGGTGCGGACCGGCGACGCGCAAGTAAAACAGTCCACGCTGCACGGCGAGCGAGGGCAGCGAAGTGCCGGCCTTCTCCATGTCGAAGTATGCAACTACGCGCTTGTACTCGTGACCTATGGTGAAGAGCACCTCCTTCGCTAGACCGGTGTTCAGCATCTTACGCAGCTGCAGCGCAACCGCGTCCCCCTTCCACGGACCGTTCTTCTTGGCCGCCGCCGTTCCAGTGACCGTGGTACGCTTCGCAGCACCATTTGTCGTCTTTTCCTCCGATGTAGCAGCTGCAGACGGGTCGTAATGGGCCAGGTATTTGCTTAGCAGCTCGTCCCGGCAACTCTCGTACATGCACTGCCGAATTACCGCCAGCTCATCGGCAGTGAAGTCCAGCCCGTCGATCACGCGCTGCGAGAAGCTGCCAAGAAAGGTGTCGCCCGCCAGCTTGTTCAGCTCCTCACCGCCGAAGAGCGCACGCACCCCCTCCCGCTTCTTCACGCCTGTGTCCTCGACGCCCTTTGCGCCGGCGAGATCGAATTTCTTTCGCTTTTGCGGGTTCGATAGCACGCGGTATGCCTTCGTGACTCGATCGAACTCCTGCGCCGCGTTCGGACTAGGATTGCGGTCCGGGTGAAGATGCAAGGCCTTCTGACTGTAGGCCTCTTTAATCTGACGCGCTGTCGCGTCGTGCGACAGCCCTAAAAGACCGTAGTAGTCATCGTCGTCTGGCCCGGCGCCGGCCCGCTTCTTTCGCCCGCTGTAGTGCGCGTCTTTCTTGTGTTTGTTCCGGTCGCGCTGCGCCAGCCGCTTCATCGCACGCTCGCGCAGCACCGACGGCTCGTCGTAGAGCAGCAGCATCGAATGGTGGGCATGCAGCGTGCCTTGCGGAGCCTCGAAGCGGCAGCTCAGTACGTTAAACAGCCACGCCCGCGCTCGTGGCGTCACTGCTGCTGCGGCAGTCGCATCGCTCGTCTCAGCTTTACGCGATGCTAGCGGCCGTCGGTTCACACAGTAGTACAGCGGTGCCGCTACGCAGCTGTAGTAGCCACACAGAAAGACCTGCTGCACGGCGGCGTACTGCGCACAGGCGAAGAAGACACCGCCCCATACGAAGCCATAGCACGGTCCCACCAAGAGGGCGCTGACACCGCTGCCAAGTCGAATGCGTTCCAGCGCCACCGCCAGAAACACAAGCGGCGACACGACGAAGCCAAGAACGCAGTTGAGGGCACCACCACCCACGCCACGCAGCATGGATCGACCGGGCCGTGTGGCGAGCACCACCCGACTCTCCTCGGCGTCCTCGCGACGGCGACGCCGGATCCACTCCATCTCCTCCGCCGTCACAAGCCCAAAGCGGGACTTGGCGGCAACAGAGGACGCCGCGCCGCCCGTCAGCATTGTCTGCACCCAGCTGGACACGCGTGACGCCCCATGCGCCTGCGCAGAAGCCGCGCTCGAGGACGAGGCGGACGCTCCACTTGTCGGTGGTACCGTCACGCCGGTCATGACGGCGACCGCGGTGGAGGCGACAGTCACGGAGGGGCAGTGCGCCGCGACCGCGGTGATGTTCTGCAGCACAAATCGACGAATTGTGAACCCGGACATTGCGTGGCCGCAGTCGGTGTGACAAAGAAAGAACAAAGGAATACACTTTTGTGAGCCTACCTCTCTCTCTCTGTGTGCGTGCGTGCGTATTTATGCAGGTGTTTCTCTGACTTCAATAGCACAGATTGTGTCAGGAGGAACAATAACGAAGGAAGGAGAATTAAAAAAAAAGAAAATAAAGAAAAAGACTAAGGAGTATATATATGTATGTATATGTATAAAGAGGACCAGAGAGATAAGCTGTGCGCTGCAATCCCGATAAGGCTGCATACAAAACGAGTCGGAGGAGGAGGGGAAAGGGGAAAGGGGGGGGGGGGCGGGAAGCATCAATGAAAACGGAATGACTTTATTAGCGAGAGAGAGAAAAAAAAAAAAAACAAACGTGATCTTCATATAAAGGGTAAAGCAAAAAAAAAAAAAAAAAGCAGACCGTTAATACCTATCTATTTAGCTATATATCTACGTATATATAGAGAGAGAGACATGTGTGTACCCTCATTTCTTTGCTGTTTTTTTTCTTCTCTTTTACATCTTCAGTTCACACGAAATAACGAAACTATGTGTGAAGTTTGGATCACAGTCATGTCTAAGAAAGAAAGGGAGGGGGAAAAAAAAACGACAAAAAAAAAAGAGACCAAGGCGGGACAAGTAGGAAAGTCTATCTCTAGTGTGTATATTTATGTGGCGCCTCTCTTATTATCTAATTTTAGCACTACCCGTAAGGGCAGAAAAAAACCCTCGCTTTTTTTCTCTTCTCCTCTCGATATGAACGGTATAGTTCACATGTGGAAGGCGTGCAGTATCTTCTCCGTTTGCTGGCGTGTTTGAAGGTCGATCGCGTACTGCAGCGCCTCGACCAGCTCGCGGTGGAAGCTGTTCATGTTCATAGGTCGAAAGCGGAGCAAATCTCGCTCCGTCTCCTGTAGCATCGCCGTCGCGTCCATCACCACCGCCGCACTACCACCACTGCTCGGTGTCACCGCTGTCGCCGTCATGCCCAGACCTCCCAGCAGCTCCCGCGATGCGTCACTGCCGTCACTGCAGCTACTGTTGCTGCGACCCGCACTCATACCCCCATTCCCTCTCGTTGCCCTGTTGATATGCCCGGCTCCCGCGCGCTGACGACGACGCAATACAGACACCGCCGCCTTGGCCTCCGCGTGGAAGGCCTGCAGTGTGCTCTCCGCGACGCTGGAGGCGCGGTAGATTGGGTAACGCGCCTGCAAGGCAGCCCGCCGTTGCCGATGCTGTCGCTGTCGCAGCAGCTGCAGGTCCGATTCGGACATGTACTCCACCGCGCCGTCCACGTCGTTCGAATTGCTGCGGGCCTGCAGGGGATCTGTCTTGCGCAGCTTGTCTTCGAAGAAGCTGGCGCGGCGGTGCAGGCCACGCATGGAGCGACGGGAGAGGCCCATGGACGCCTCGACGCTCAGCGACGACTCTGGCGAAAACTCATGCGAATCACCGCCCACCCCTGGCGTCGTGACATTACTTGCGCTGTTAGTTTGAAAGTCGGTGTACGGGGGCAGCTGGGGCTGCAGACGCGTCAGGGCGTCGTCCGGAGGGGAGGAATCATGCGGGTCTACGCTGGACGGCACCGGATGCGCAGCAGCAGCAGCGGCGGTCTCCGCCTGCGCCGCCGCCGCTGCCCGCACCGCCTGCATCCCAGAAGGGTCGGAGGTGCTGTAGCCCTGCAGCGAGAAGATGCGGTAGCGCAGCGTCTCCAGCTCCATCATATCCGGCACCGACCCACTCAGCTCCGACGCGCCTTTGCTGAGCACAAACGCCACCACAAGATCGCCGTAGTCTACCACGGGCTTGCCGGATGCGTCCACCGCGACCAGCGCGAGTCGTCGTCGTGCCGCTGCCGCCACCTGTCGTGCCCGCTCACGCAGCAACGCCTTCCGTCTCTCCAGCGGCGTCCCCGATCCCTGTCTGCTGCCGTCCGCGTTGCCGGCACTGCTGTTACTCTTGTTGTTGCTGTATCCACTGCGCAAACTCGTGCCACACAAGAACTTTACCAGCGGGTCGTTCGTGTCAACAGACAACTGCTCCAACACACTCTTCTTCTCCTGCATCTGCTTGTGCAGCAACACGTCGTCGCCAACGTCGTCGTTCTCCGAGCATGACGGCAGCGGAGGCAACACGTGCACCGTCTCTGACTGACCAAAGGCGTAAACCACTGACTTCTGCGCGACGACGGCGCGCAAGACGACGCACAGCTCGCGCTCGCCTTCGGGGAAGCGAGGGTTGCCAGCACCGTGCGGATGTGTCGGCTTGGCAGCGCGAGGGCCGTCCGACGCCGTGCGAGCCGGCGCCGTGACCGTCTCCAGCGTGGTATCAAACTGCATAGAGGACTCAAAGGCCGAGAGCAGCGGATGCGGTGCACCCTTCAGCGTCGTGGGGGACGAGATAGAGCCGTTAAGCTCGGTGGTCGGCTTCTCTGCGGCTGGCGTGAAGGCAGGAGACGCCCAGCGAAGCTTCAGGTCGTCCACGGCGACCTGCACAGAGCTGCGGCGGAGCAAGGGACCACCACCACTTACGTTGTTGCTGTTGTTGTTGCTCATCGGCCCGGTCGACGGTGGTGGCGACGCCAGCGGCGACACGCGGCTGAGGTGCGGGATGGCCGCCGCGCTGCAGCACTCCGTGCCCCGGCGCTGCCGTCGCAACGCGCCGCTCGCCGCCGCTTTCGCCTGCTGTGCGTCGGTGTCGTCCTTCGGCCGCTGGTGCGGCCCCACACGCGGCGCCGCCTCCTGCGAGAAACTGCGCGGCTGCAGTCGTGCGCTGCCACTCTCGTAGAAGGTCGGTCGGCGGTGCACCATGGAGGCTGGGGTGGCCATGTCGATCGCGTCCTCCACTAGAAGCGACAGCTCGGCAGAACGCAGTCGCGGCTCTGCGAGGCTGGTAAAGTTGGCCCCGCCACCCAGCGGAGGTGGTGCAGTGCTGCTCGCGGCGTTGATTGAAGTCGAGCGCCGCGTGGCCGCATTCGCCAGCGACTGCACCAGTAAGCTCTCCACGGCACTCGGCCGGCGCTGCAGCGCCGACGCGGGGCGACTGCCTGGAGAGAGGTCACACGTTTGCTGCCGTTCACCGACACGAACCGGGGAAGTCGTCGCGGAATGCGAGCGGTACTGCGGTGCACGGGCAAACGCCGCCGTAGATTCCCTACTGCGCTGCTGTTCTAGAAAGTGGCGCCGTCGTTGCTGCTCCTGCTGCTGTCCACACTCCTCGTCCGATGGGTTGTAGAAGACGAGCTCTATGCAGTTCTCCTTGTCGACAACGGGGCTGTACTCGGTGAGCGGGCCGACGCGCAGCAGCGTGGGCAGGGCACCCAATGCACGCAGATACAACACCGTGGACAGCAACACCTTCGCCGGGTAGGACAGCTGGCAGAAGACCTCGCCTGGTGGGGCGGCAGGCTGCAGTACCGAATTTAAAGCAGAAGGTCGAGTGTAACTGGTAGGAGGCAGCGCACAGCCGTGGAGAGCGCCGTCTAGCTGCGACATGGCGGTTAGGTAAGCGCGGCGGCGTGCGATAATGCTCACCGTGTCGTCCGCTAAGTGTTCGCAGGCCAGCAGCGACAGGGGGTCGCGCAGGATGACGGCCTGCGTCGCAAACGACTTCACCGTCGTCCCTGCGGCATCCGCCACCGGCGCCTCCTCGTTGGCGGCGTCCATGCTGGCCGTCACGCTGGTGTCAACCACGACGCCAGAAATGTCGGGAATCGCGTCGCCGTGCTCCACACTCTCCGGATGTAGCACCGCCTGAAACGGTGCATGGTAGTCGGCGCACCACGCTCCCGCGGCAGCACCCATCAAAAGATCCGGCCCACCCGAGACCTTTCCTTTTCCGCCGGTCCTCGGTGGTAAACGGTGCGGGCCATCGCGTATGCTGCCTTCACCTCCGACGAGTCCGTCGGCTCGTGCGATCGCCTGTGCGGCGGCGGCTTGCTGCGCACTCTGCGCCGCCGCCGTGGCCGGCACGGCCCACGTCGCCTCTGGCTGCGATGGGCTCGGCAACAGCACGTTGGGCGGAGGCTGCTGCCAGCCGTAGAGGCCGCGGCGTTGTCGCAGTTGTTCCTGCACATAGAGCACCGCTAGGTCGGCCGCAGTCGCCGTCTCCGGCACTGCCGCTGCAGCCGATGAGAGCTCGAGATACGACGGTTCATTGAGTCTGTTCCATGCGTTCAGCTCCGCGTGCTGGCGCTTCGGCTGAGTCGCGCTTTGAACGAGGTCCTCCACGAGTCGATCTTCCGCTGCGGCCGCTTTCTCCTCCGAGGTCGGCACGCGCAGAGAAGCGTGCAAGACGTTCAGAGAAGACTGGGAAGGCGGCGCCGCCGAAGCGTCTGTATTCATCATCGTTGTTGTTGCGGCGGCTGCTGCGGCTGTGGCCCCCTCGCCGAGCTTGCCAGCACTGGCGGCTTCGCTTGACGTGGGCGGAGGCGAGGTCCCGGCGGCTGCGGCACCAGCCGGCTGTGGTGCTGTCGATGCTGGCCGAGGTGGAAGCGTAGACGACGTGGCTGTCAACGTTGATGCCTCAACACCTCCCTCCGTCGCCGCCGCAGCAGCACCACCATCACTATTACTCGTCGCACCGTTCCCGCTCTGTGGCATCTTGAAAGTTGAGAGCTGGGCAAAAGTTACATTGTCCGTCCCGTCGTCTGTCTTCTCGGGTGGACGTAGCACGAGCGTGTCTGCGGGCAGCGGCTGCACCGACGCGCCCTCGCCCGCTACGTTCGACGGAGGTGGCTGCAGGCGCATCTTTATGACGTCGTGCAGGCCAAGCGGCGCCAACGCCTGCGTCTCGCCGGTGTGTGCGTGCACGACGCCGTTGCTGGGTTGAGGCGGAGCGTGGACGGCTGTGGCGCCTTTCGAAGCGGCGTTGGCGCTCTCAACCCCTGCAGCGGCGGCGACTCGCTCGATGAGGCTCTTGCGCCTCTTCAACGTGCTGGCGACTGCCGCCGCAGGAGGTTCACTTTTCGCGATTCTCCCACGGAAGCCTCGCACGGTGTCGTTGTCGGATGAAATGATGAGCGGGGCCGGCGGCGGCATGCGGCTGCCCGCTGCGTTACGGTTGCCGCTGTTTGTACCTGTGTAGAGTGGATGCGGACTCGGCCGCACTGCGTAGGTGACACCGGCCGGACCGTGCAGAACCGCAGCTGGCTGTTGGTCACGTGCAGCGATGTTGCGGCTAGAGCATCGTCCGCCAGCAGCAGTCCCTGTTGTTGCTGCCGTGGCACCGGTTTTTATAGAGTTTGAACCGCTGCTGCGGTGCCGTGGAGCGGAGAGCTGAGGTGCCGTGCACACGTTCAGCTCGTGTGGCGACAGTGGGGACGCCTTCGCTGAGAAAGCTGAAGCGCTTTGTCGGCTTCTGTCAGCGCTGTGGTGGCTGCTCAGCATACGCGACGGTGTCGCCACCGCCGGCGTCTCCCTGCTTGCGGAAGCGGGGTACGCTGATGTTCTGGTCATGATCTGAGTGACGTTGAACTTCCGCGGTGAGGAGGGGGAGCAAGACGTGTCGTCGCGAGATCGGCTGCGACGTGGCGCGCGAGCGGTGCCGCCCCCAGCTTTGTGCTCCATCTTTTACTCCTTTTTTTTTTTGTGTTGTTGCTCTTGTCCTTCAAAACTGGAGAATCTTGATGGGGGTGAGAAGAAAAAAAAAAAAAACAGCTAAGCTAAAATGTATGCCTGAAAAGACAGCCCGGAAAAAGACAAAAAGCGTTTTTTTTTTGTTGTTGTATCGATGTAGGTTGGATCTAAAAGTGAAAGGGGGAAAAAACAAAAGAGAATATAGGTGATGCTCTAATGATACAAACGTCTTTTCTCTATGTTACGTAGACGTATTCCACTCAAACTGAAGACGGTGGTGACTTCCTGGCAAAGGGTAGCTGTTGAGTAACCTCACAAGCGAAAAATGACAAAAATGGGGGAGGGGAAGGAGAGGAAAAACGCGCTTGTCCAGCCGTCGCTGCTGATGCTGAAGATAAAAGGAAAGGAGGAAAAGAAAGATACGGAAAACACAAAGGCGGGGGGGGGGGGAGGGGGGGAATTAAAAGAAGGAAAGATAAGATCTCATTACGTTTTTGGTTTTAAGGTGGCTCATGGCTGCGAGAGAAGTTGAAAAGCTCCCAAGTCGGTTCAACTTCGTTATGGCTACGCCAAAACGCAAGAACAACAATAATAAAAAGCTGTTGAAGGCGCATCTTTGAACGCCAGACTCGTTTCCCTTGTAGCGTAATGCTGTATATGCTCTTTTCTTACTGATTTAGTGCTGATGGTAGTTCTATACATGGAAAAGAAGAAAAAGAGAGACAGCTATCGACTACTACACTTGAGCATAGCGAGGATGAGGCCACGCAAGCAGTCAAAAAGAAGAAGAAGAACAACAACAACAACAAAAAAAAAAGAACACTGTTTGCTCAAGTCGCTACTGAAAAAAAAAAAGGAGTGTTTTCACCACCCATCGCTCCGCTTGATGACCCTTTTTTAAAAGAGTTTCGAAACAGAATCGTTCAGTTTTACATCAATCGGCTTCTCATCTGAATTCACTGTTAACTACATGTTGACTTCGAATTAAAAAAAAAAAAAGAGAGATGGAAATTACATGTAAGAAAGGGAGGGAGGAAAAAAAAAGACGGAAGTAAAGGAGAAACGAAAAAAGCCGGTCCTCTGCGGTCCTTCCTTATCCTACTTCACTACGCCGCCGCCGCCACCTGCCCGGTCGCCCGTGCGGTGACGCGCTCGCCCTCCACGCCGACATAGGTAAAGCCGCGCTGCGCTGCTTCGTCCACTGAAAGCAGCGTCTGCGCCGCCGCCGCCGCCACGATGGTCTTCTCTTCCTTTGGCAAGAACACGAAATTGTCCACCACCGCTCCGCTCCGCACCTCGCCTTGTACGCGCACCGCCCCGATAAGCATGTTCTCTGTCAAATACGGGTGCTGCGCCAGCACCGGGCGGTGCGCGCCGCCGCTCTCGTCCTCCCCGTCGCCGTCCACGGAAGACGCGACGTTCGAGCTGGGGAATGCGGCAGCCTGCGCCACCTCCGCAGACGATGGCCCGATCAGCAGCAGACACGCCCGCCCACAGGCCCGCACGCAGCTCCGCACGACCTCGGCGGCACCAGCGAGGCCGTAGATGTACAACCCTGCCTCGTTGCAGCTGCGAATGTCCAGCCCACATATCTTCGTGCCTGCGCAGCCGCCGTGCAAGAGGAGGCCGAGGCGGACGTGGCTGATGAGGCAGTCCGCCAGCCGGACGTCGGCGTCGTCGCACATGATTCCGACATCGCAAGTCGACGCCGTCTGCGGGACCACGAACCGAGGCAGCACACCGTCCTCGACATCGATATAGGGGCTGCCACTGCCGCTGCCGCTCTCTTCGCCGCTGCCGCCACCACCGTTTTCGACGTCTCCGCCACGTTGTTGAAACGCGCGGAGACGCTCCGCACGGGCACGACGGCGCTCCAGCCGCTCCAGCGCGGAGCTCGGCAACTCCGCTGCCGCTACGGCATTCCTGCTTTCCGCCGCCGATGGTCCTACCCCGCCTCCACAGGCCTGCGCCGCATCGGTGTTGTGGCCCTCCACGAGAGTGCTTTGAAGCGTCAGCGCGGCGCGCGGAAACGCGTAGATGCCGTAGGCGGCGCCGCCAAAGATGACGCAGTGCTCCACGAGTGCTTCCGTGAGCGACGCTGCCGTCACGGCGATGCGAAGAGGCGCAGTGGACGCCGCGGGCGGCTGCGGCGTGCCGACGATGCAGTGTGCGACGGTGGCCCGCGTGAGAGCCCCAAGAGTAATGCCGCCGCTGAGGCAGCAGCCAGCCAGCGTGAGGGCAAGCTCGCACCGCGGGGCAGCGGATTTGGCCGTCGTGCCAGCCTGCGCTCCAGCGTCGCTGCCATCCTCTCCTCCCCCCTCTTCCAGATCTTCGTTGCCGTCGTTGCTGTTGTGGTTGCCTTCGCCGTGGCTGTCGTCTTGCGCATCGGCTGCGTCGTCGTCGTCATCCTCCGGGGCTTCTTGCTTGTAGTGTGGCAGCCCACCCACCCTGGAGGTGCTGCTGCTGCCCACTTCATCTTCGGTGTAAACAATGGAAACGGGAAACGTGAAGATCGGGTAGGAGGCGGCGTCGACGACGGTGGCCGTAACAGCCGGAGCGAAGACGCTCGCCCCGCTGGTGGTGGTGGTGGTGGTGGTTACCGTCGCGGCAGAGGCACTGCTCCGCATGTCCATCGCGGCTACGGCCCTGCTGGCGGCGATCTTCAAAGGGTTCGCGACACCGTCGCGGCCTCCACCACCGTTGCCGTTGTCGCCGCTGCCGCTGCCACTGCTGCTGTCATCTTGCGTGAGGAGGGTGGCGGTGGCGGCGGCGGTCAGCCACGTAAACCACGGCCCCACCCGTCGCTTGGACGGTGCTGCGTACTTCGGTGGAATCGCTCCAGCAGCAGTGCCGTCCTTCTCACCCGAGGCATACTGACGGGCATAGGGGACGCTGTAGATGCGGAGTCCACCAAGCCGTGCTTCATTCAGCGTCAGCGGGGCCCCTGCAGTGGCTCCTGGGTACGCTTCCGTGTACATGCCAGGAAAAACCACCACAATATCTTCCTTGTACTTGACCTGTCCGATCGACTCGCCGAGGTGGTGGCAGGCGCTGTAGCCACCGACCATGTAGGTGCTGGGACCATCTTCCATTGCCTCTAAGTCTGCCAGCGGCGTTAGCTCCGTCCACTCTGCCAACTCCTCCTCTTCCTCCTCTTCCTCAGCCTCCTCGTCATCTTCTTCCTCTTCACCTCGCCCGTTTCCCTCCTCGTCGCTGCTGGGATCAGACGCATGCTTTGGATGGTAGTCGGACATGTTGGATTGAGATAACACTACTGTTTTTTTTTTTTTGGATGTGTGTGTGTGTGTGTGTATGTGTCTACATAAACAGAGATCAGATAGCAGACGACAACAACAGCAACGAGGAAGGGTAAAGAAGTGTACCGGAAAGAAGTGAAGAGGAAGAATGAGTACCCCGAGTATCACGCCTGCAGAATAGTGCCAAAGAGCGGCAACACAGAGAGTGCATCAGCGTTGCTGGGTCAGCTGTACAGCATCGCGTGCGTAGCCTTCCCTTTTTTCCTTTTCCTTTTTTTTTTTTTTAAATCGTCTTCTCTGTTTGTTGGCTTGATATTGCTGTACAGCGGTGAGCATAACCACGTCAAGAATTAAAAAAAAAAAAAAACGAGTGAGGAAGCAGGAGAGCAGAGGAAAACTACAGGAGAGAGTGTCTACACTAAAGATCTTGTCGCTCAGCTTTGAAGCCCACCCGCGCCGCCACTGCTGTTTGGAGGTCCTTGTCTACGCGCCGCGTTGTGTCGGTCTCGCGTCTCCCGGTGCTCGCGTGTCCCCTCCTTCTCATCCGCTTCCTCACCTGTGTGCAGTCGAGCCAGCTTGCGGGTATACTTCTCAATCTGCCGGCGCACCTCCGCATGTTCGCGAGTGCTGGCGGCCAACTGCGCCGTTGCCTCCGTCATGGCTGTCCGCGTCTCACTGCACAGCCGCCTCAGCTCACGCAGCCGCTCAAAGGATGGCAAAGCGTCGGCATCTCCCGCTGCACCAGTCGCCGCAGCAGCAGTGGAAGGCACGTTCAGCAACAGCTCTCGACGACGTCGCGCGGACGCAAGGGTGCGGTCCAGCTCTGCACAGTCGCTCTGCAGCTGCTGCTGACTCTTTTCGAGGTGCGTGACGCGTGTTTGGAGCACATCGGCGCGGTCCGCCCACGTCGCGGTGGTGCGGAGGAGCAACTCCGCATACGCCCGCGACGGAGGCAGCTGCCGCGCACCGAGGATCAGAATCTCTTCCTCGGATGCGCTGCTGCGCTGCGTACAGCTGTTGCTCGCGTTCTCCGCAGCTGATGTTGTGGTCGGAAGTGACGAATCGTGTATTGGCTGTGCTACGCCGGAGAGCTTTGGTAAAGCTCCAGGGCTATGCTCACCATCGAACGACATGGCGGAAGAGGTGGGCTCAGCCTTTTCCATGGGTGCCCGCTCCGAATCGCCGAGAATATCCTCGTCGACGTTGCCAGGCCGCTTTACGTTGTCGTCCTGAATAACGGTGACGCTGTTACTGCTCTCACCGTCGAGGCAGCCACGTCCCTTCTCCTCCTCAGCCTCCATCTCACCTTCACGCCTCCGCTTTCGCTGCGCCGCCGCAAAGCTCTCACGTGTGTCCTTGACCGCTGTAGCCGCAGTGCGCGGTGGCGCCCGTGCGCGCGGGCAAAACAGCACCAAATCCGCCGCCGCCGAGCTCAGTTTCGTGCGGCACACTGGACAGGATGGATGTGTGGTGTACTCGCACAGCTGCATCGCACACAGGTAGTGGAGCAGGTGCCCGCACGGCAGCACCGCTACACCCGAAGCGCTTTCATCCGTCGCCGTAGTGTCGCCGTCTTGGTCGACCATTTTTCCTGCGCGAGACTGATAATCCTCTGGCGAAAAAGACGAAGAAGAGGTCACTCGACTGCCTGCTGTCGTCGTCGTCGTCGTAGGTCGATTCGGCTCATTCGTGTCCCTTTGGTGCGTAAGCTCGAAGCTTGGGTGCCATGGATCTGCCGCGTCGCTGCCGTACACGCCAGGCGCAAAGGTGATGTGAAACTCATCCTCTCTGCTCGCCGTGGCGCCGTTTCCTGAGAAGGGTAGCGTTATCGGGGAGTGGGTGGCCGTGCTGATGCCGCTGGCGTAGCCAGGAGAGGTGGGGGATGAGGGAGCATTTCCCAGTGCCTTTGATGTGCCGTAGAGAGGAGATGCAGGTCGGCTTGGCGGTGGAAGAACCGTGTAGTTCAGCGGCTGCAAGCAGATGGGACACTCCGTGCGCAGCAGCGCTTCATGGAGCAGCATAGAGAGAAAGAGGGATGTGCTGCTGTAAGACTGTATGTGTGGTTCAGTAAGCACGGTAATGTCGTGGGAAATGCACTGCTCAGTTCTAACGGAGTAAAAAGATGAAAACGAAAACAAAAAAAAAAGGACGCTCATTTTTTTTTTATGTTGTTGTGAAGCGGCATTGAACTCGAGGGCCACATATATACCCATGCCCCTTCCAAAAAAAAAAAAAGGAGGAGAAAAGGGCGGCACAACCACACTTCATAGAAGTTCGCACACTCAGTGAGTACACAAACGCTCAGTTGTTTTATCCGTGTGTGCTGGAGACGTTCTTTTTTCTCTCTCTCTTTTTCCTTGTGTGTGTTGCTGCTTACACTAACATGTTTAGAGTACGAAGAACAGACAGGCAGTGATTTACAGTCCTCAAACTCCGTTACTGCTGGACGCGATACAAGCCCACGAAGGCGGCGTTGCCTCGAAGCGCACAAAGCCTCCGGCGGTCGCGCGAACGTCACCAACGCGCTGAGATTCCCGCTCACTTGTACGCAGCGCTGCTCTGTCCTCCGTCGCTTTTCTCGCGACGTCTGTGTCTCCTGTCAACTTCCTGTGCGGCAACAGCAACGACTCCCTCACTTCGTAGACCCAAGCGTGCAGGCAGACAGCAGAGGTGCCGGTAGCACACTCTTTCGCTGCCACAATGGGCAGCCGGCCGGCGCACTCGTAGCACGGCGGCTCCCGCTGCCACGCAGGCAGCCCCGACACCACATCGCTGCTCCGCCCTGCTGAATCTGCGCGATAGCGCTTGGCTCCCATCGCTGTTGTCGTCGTTGCTGCTGCTGGTGGTGGTGCAATCCTAGTTTCTCCAACGGGAGAGGCTTGGTTAGCCAGCTGTGCATTACAGAAGCGAAGATACGCAGAGGGGAGCTGACTTGCGTCGAAGTACAAGTAATCGCGCTCGTTCCGAGTCCGCAGGCTCGCATCGCTGCCGTTTGGGTGCTCCGTTCCCGACGCCGTTGCATCCGCCTTCTCCCGCGGCGGTGGCTGGTGGTCTTGCGCTGACTGGAGCGAAAAATCACCATGACGTGGAGCGGCGGCGTACACGACATCTCCGACGATGGGACACCCAAGCGAGCTGAGGTGCCAGCGTATCTGATGCAGACGTCCGGTGTAGGGGGTGCAGAGCACGAGCGACTCCGTGTCGGACGAGGGTGCGAAAGCAGCAGCGTGGTGTGCCGTGGCGACTGCCGTCGGCTCCACTGTCCCTTGCTGCACCCGCGGTAAAGTCTGGCAGAGAGTTGCGGCCGAGATGGAGGAGGAGGAGACGTGTTTATTGTCGCCATACGCGACATCCGCATTGCTGGTGCTCGCCTCACTGGCACCGTCACCATCGGTGGCAGCCCCATGATGACTGCGCAGCGGCATTGGTTTGGTAATGAGAAGCCCACCAGGGAACTCACCCGCCATGGGATGCTGGCCAGCGCACCAGCTGCTGGAAGATGATAGCAAGCTGTGGACATCATCATTGTGGTGTGCTAAGCAGGCCTCTGTGCCAAACAGCTGCCACACCAGACCCGACGACGCGTCTGCACACGGCAAAGCGTTGCTGTTTTTCGCTGTGCCAATGGTAAAGGTCCCTGAGACACGGGCAAGGTAGTATTTTTGGAGCTCATACCTGCGACCTAGGACGCGCTGGAGGGACGCCGGGACAAGGGAAGACGCTGCCACGGCAGCAGATGCATCGTCAGGGTCGACATCATCGAGCAGTGGTTTGCCGTCATCACGCACTCTTTCCTCTTTCTTACGACGGCCACTCAGCAGCTCCGCTGCGACGGCCTCGTCGACTTCTTTTGCCTTCTGCATGAGTATTGTGCCGATCCGTCTCGCCGCGTCCTGCTGCACTGCCAACAGCAGTACGCCGGAGGTAACCTTGTCCAGTCGATGGCACGGTCGTGGGAGCTTGCTTGGGTCTACCTCGCTCGCTTTACTCTCCTTTTCCTCCGCAACCTTTTCCGTTTTCAGAGGTCTGTTTGCGTAACTCTCCGCTGTGTCTTTCGTGGGTGCAGCGTAGTAGGCGAAGAGCTCCTCTTTCTCCGACAACGTAAGTCCTGCGGTGGACACGAGCGACTGCAGCAGTGGGTCCTCTGCCATAAGCCAGGCGTGCAGACGCTTCGGTGCCAGCACGTACTCCAGCAGCGCCGTCAGCGAGTTGTACATGTACCGTCCAGTGGCGTGCGTTGGCAGCCCTGTCGGCTTGTTTACACAAATCAGCCCGTACGCTACAATGCGCACCGCCGTAATGCACACCGGGTCCACGCCGCTGGTGCCCACCACAACAGGGATCTCGTGACGGTGGACGGTGTGGTAGACCACGTCGCCGTGCTGCAGCACCACGTTGAGGTCCGCCACCGGATCTTCTTCCTCCGACACAAACGGGGACGAGGTCAAGGATGGCATTGCGTCGGTGGTGGTCGTTGTTCCAGGGTGAAAACTGCCAGCATCGTCCAGCTTGGCTGTTGGTGCCACCTTCTTTTCTCCAACCTCAACAGGAGTGTCAACTGGTGGAGAACTGCATGCACGAGGCGCAGAGGACCGCTTGAGCAGCTTCCGCTGTGTGTTGTGTCGGCCCAACGCAGCACGCTGCACGCAACGCAGGCGTCCTGACCGAAGGCACGCTTCATAGTAGGACGGGGGGTGGTGCAGGAGCTCCTCCGCGTATACCTGCAGCAGGCGACGGCCCACCCAGCGACCCTTGACAAACACCGTGAAAGCGTAGTCGTAGGGGACCACGTGCCGCCGCACCACTGCTGAGGAGGCTGCGATGGAGTTGTCACTTTCCTGGACGGTGTGCCAGGGAAAGCCGGGCACGTAACGAGTCGAGTAGAGTGCGCGACGCTCCGGTGAAGCCCAGGCAGCTTCCTCCAGCGCCTGCAGCTCATTCAGACTTCGCACGGACATGTGCTCCGCCGAGCCGATCGCTTGCGCTTGTGTTTGACACTGGCTGCGTCTTGCTAATGAGAGGTGGAAAAAAGCAACCAATCATTTTTTTTTCTGAAAGACGTTTGTAGAGTCGGTATGAAAGAACAGATGTGAGGGAGAAAGAACGGGAGGTGGAGGTGGAGGAGAAAAAAAAAAAACTCACAGAGGCAATGAGTGGAACGTACACACAATACGAACTAAGCAGAAGGAGAATGAAAAAACACTATAACTTGAGTTTTCATCATCATATATATACATACATGCACATGTAATTTGAGCGTTCAAGGTTTAAAGATAAGCTCTCTTTTTTTCGCCTTTTAAGCGGGTTTAGTGCATGCGTAATTTGCAGTAGGTGTGAGACAACAACAACAACAAAAAAAAAAGGCGTTGCATGTAAAAGGGGAACTTTAAAATGGCAGCAGCACGACGGTCCACGGGTACACACAATTTGGATTTACCTTTCATCTCGACATGCGGACTACGCACCGTCCACCTTTGCACCGTCCACCTCTCGCATAACTCGCACGCCAGCCGACGGTGCGGGTATCGGTGCGGTCAGAAACGCACGCGCCACGAGACGCGACATCACCTGGTCATATCCGGACGTACAGCCCACCCGATCCAATGCAAAGACGATGTCACGCACATCCTGTATCAGCTGCTGCACGGTCGTCTCTTTCGCCGTCTCGTCTTCATTGAGTTCGTCCACAGGGGCATGAGACGCAGAAACGGCGAGCAGGGC
Organism: Lotmaria passim; assembly: GCA_037349495.1. Lineage (NCBI taxonomy): Eukaryota > Euglenozoa > Kinetoplastea > Trypanosomatida > Trypanosomatidae > Lotmaria > Lotmaria passim. Next base: position 308,871 of record CP140211.1, read on the forward strand.
ATCCCTTGCGTTTGCTACAGCTTCAATCTCCGCACAGGTGAAGTCCGTCACCAGCGCCCACAAAGGTTCCTCCGCGGAGGAGGCGCTGCCGCCGCCCCGGTAACCCATCGCCGCCAAGGCCGTGCAGATCTCCGCTACATCTGTGAGAGCAACGTCTGTGGTGGGGAACGCGTGGGGCACGGATGCACCACCAGCCTGCTGCACTGCAAAGTCCTGGTTGTCCGCGCTTGAGAGGCTAGAATCAGAAGGGCGCGTAGAAAGCGCTGCTTCGTCATGAGGTCTCGCATCGCTCTTAGTCTCTGCCGCGGTGGGAGGCGGCTCTGTCATCTTCTGTCGTGCCTCCGCTTGAATTACGGCGATGGTGCGCCGTGGTCGAGCTGCTGCGGCTGAGACTCGCTTTGCGCTGTCGCCATCATCACTACTACGGACACATTTCTTGCACGGCTGTTTGTCCGCTGTCACCATTATGGCGGCCTGACGAGCCTTGCGTTCCTCGAGAGAAAGTAGACCGAGCAAGCCTTCCTCGATTCGCTCTTGCTGGGCCAACGACGCTGTCGAGGAGTGGTATGTGTGAATACGGAGCACCGGCGCTGCGCTGGCATGCAGAGAGCGCCCCCCTCCCGGGGGGGCAGACATGAATTTTTCGTTTTGCTCGAGCACCCGAAGCGAGCGTGCAAGACGATGCTGTGCCACATTAGCGAGCACGGACAGCTGCTGCAGCACCTCCGTAGGCTTCAACATGTTGTTCAAGCCTCCACGGTGCTGCGTGAGCTGGGCTGCTTCGTCGCGCTCGAGCAGGGACGCGTGCATCACTGGAGCTCGGGCAGATGTGCTGCTGTTGTCCCAAAGGACGGGCCTAAAGAAGTAACGTAGGCCACCTTCCTCCGCTGCGGGAGTACAAGTGTCGTCAAGCGAAGAGTCGCCTGTGACGCTCGTGGCAGCACCTGGTCGGAGACGATGGAGCTGCTGACATGTTGTGTAGCTGTCCACGCACCGCGCGAGACACGTCGTCAGCGACGCCAGCGCCGACGACGAGAGCTGTTCGCTTGCACCTACCACGCTCAGCAGCACCGTGTACAGCTCTGCTCGCACGCTGGATGCCAGAGGAGGCGGTGCGGCTACTTCGAGAATAGTGCGCGCCGCCTCAATCAATACGATGACCCGCAGAAGTTCGTCAGAGGCAAGCGGTGGTGCCTTGTGGCGCAGTCGCTCGTCGGCAAGACGCGAAATCTGACGGAGGGACGGAGGCTGCGGCTGACGTGGCTGCAGCTGCGTTTCTTGATCTGCTGAGGCAGCAAGTACGGTGCGTTCTTCCATCACATCCTCGTCAAAGTCATCTTCCTCAGAATGCGTCCATCTGGAAGAAGCAATGCGATCAGCGGAAGCATCTTCAGTGTACGATGCTGCGTTGACTGCTGGTGCGGGCGCTGGCACCTGTGCTGCTGCTGCTGCTGTTGCTGTGGCTGCGTCGGCAGGCGGCAGTGGAGAAGGCGCTGCTGTTTCTTTGCCAAACTCAACAGGAATAAGGAAACGCAGCTTGTACCGCGCCGTGTACAGAAGCACCGCCTGCACCTCCGACAACCACACGCACAGCTCCTCCACGCTAAGTGCCTCCTCCCCTGCATCTGACGCGGTGGACGACGTCACCGCCCTGCCATTCTTGCCTGTCGTTCTTCCGCTGATGCGAGCGTTGAGCGCTGTGCCAAGCTGCCCGAGAGCCTGCACGAATATGGGCAGGTCCTCCGCCTCGTTTGGAAAACAGCCGGCAGACGTCGTTTCACGGTAGTGCGGAAATGACGTGCGGGCACGCGCGCTGCGTTCTTTCGTCTCTTGTGGGCAAACGACAGACGATGCCACGGAGGGAGCGCGTGCCCGCCCATGCTGAAGGAGGGAAGATGAGAACGCAGATGTGGCACTTTCGCGCTGAAAGGCAGGATGGTACGCCTCGTTCCATAAGCATCGCAGCGACGAAGATCTGCGCCACACGGCGTCTGCGTCCGCTGCGAATGACATGCGTGACGGGGCAGCCGCAAACGCCGCAGAGGCCGATCCCGTCTCGTCACTTGAGGTCAGCAGACGTACCAGGCGCTGCCACGCGGGGGCCTGCGCTGTACCGTCGCCGCCGCCTCGATCCGCCTCTGTCGCGAGAAAACGAGGAGCAGCGACGCAAGCAGATCCTGAGGAAGCAAGAGAGCCACGCAGTTGACGAGTGGCAGCACTGCCGCCTCTACCGTTGCCGCTGATGCGGCACAACGCTGAGGTGGACAACTGGCTTGAGAAGCACCGCTCCGCCGTGAAAGGCAAAAAAGTAGTTGTGAACCTCTCCACACTCCCTTTGCGTACACACAACCGCCTTCTTTTTAGCATCTGTGATTTCTACAGTGGAAAAAAAAAGAGAACAGAGAAAAGAAAAAAAAAAGAAAATGGTGAGGAACAAGTGTGTGTGTGTGTGTGTGTGTGTGTGTGTGTGTGCTTATGCGTGTCTTGTCGTTTTCTTGCGATCCGGCATGTAAGGAGAAGAGAAATGAGAGAGGAGGGAACATCAACAACAACAACAACGAAAAACAAAATAAAAAAGAAAGAGAGCATACGCTTTTGACTCCATCACACGGTTGAAAAGGTCAGGTATGAGCATGAAGACAAGAACACAGCAGACAACCCTCAACTTTATCATAGGAAACGCTTCGGAAGAGAGAGAGAAAAAAAAAAAAGAAGTGTTTGCTCCTGTTACGCTGATGCTATCCTCTCGTCTGGATAAAAAGCCAAGAATTTCAACGACAAAAAGCAGGGCTTTGCCTTTCTGTTCGTCACATCATTGCTCACGAGAAGCAATAACAGAAAACGACAACAATAACAAAAAAAAAAAAAACTAGCTGTTCTAATAGCTTTTTCATAAAAACACTACGCGTTCTTCCACCAATGAAAAAAAAAAGTGTCTTCGACAAATGCGCTCTGATCCCTCTCCTGTGAAGCCACTAAACACACACACACATGCACGCGAAACAACAACAAGGCAGTCCACAACATCTTTGCAAACCTTTGCGACGCTCTATTCTCATTCGAAAAAAAAAAAAACAATAACGCCCTACCTTCCTCTCCTTCGAGAACCAGTAGCTTATAATGACGCTTCGTCTGGCAGAAGACCCTCCTTGAAGCACTCCTTCAACAGCGTCTGCAACTCAGGACACAAGTCAGAGCCATAATGGAGCAGCAGCGCGTGCAGCTGCCGGCCCTGCTCCATCGTGATGGGTCGGACCTGCTTTCCTGTCTCTGGATCGATCAGGTCATCTTTTTGCTCGACCACCACCAACACCATCTGATGTGCCTGCAGAAATAAACTCTGCAGTGACTTCTTCGGTACATAAATGCGCAACGTGACGATGATGTCCAACACGTTGAGGATCACCGGCATGGACGGAAACTTAGCCTCCTGCAAGCGACAGCCCACCTGCTCACCCATGGCTCGCAGCTTTTGGCGCGTCGGCTCGGCGTGCAGGGCATTGCGACCGGCATCACTGACCTGATGGTAGCACGTCCGGATCGCCTGCAGGGCGGAGTGCGCCATGTGCTGATTCAACTCGTCGGCGGTGCAGATGCGCTCGACCAGGCGCTCGCACACCTCCAACCGGAGCAGGTGGAACTTGCGCAGGACATGCGAGAGCGTCGCACACTCCTGCGGCGTCAGCTCCCCTACATGGTTCGTCGCCCGAATCGCCAAGCTCTGCAGCGGCAATGGCGCCATGTCGTGGGTCGTGTAGCATTGTAGAATGCCGAGGAGCGAGGGCAGGTCGAAGTCGTTCGCGAGAGTCGCCACGCGGCGAATCATCGCGTTGAGGATTTTCCGTCGCACATCCAAGGTCTCGCGAGCGCAGCCGCGCCGTGTCTTGAAGAGTTTTGTCGAGAGGGCCTTGATGGTCGCCATGTCGATCGTCTCGAAGTTACGCAGCCCCAACAGCGCCTTCTCCATCCGATTCCACAGGTGCCGGTTGTAGAAGTTTGCCGTGATCATGTGCGTCGTGACGTAGAGCACGTCGTCTGGCGCGAGCACGCCCTCGCTGTCGCGGCGCAGAAACTCCACCGTCAGCACTCGCATGAGGGCGGTGTACTGCGCTTCTTCTATCCAGTCTCGTGCTTTGAGCGCGGTGGCGTAGTAGAGTGAGCGGCGCAGCTCGTGCATGCCAGCCTGCTGCACCATCGCAGACGAGCGCATCTGCCCCACCAGCACCTCCACCTCGCTCGACGTGATCTCCTTCAACTCATCCACCATCTCATCAATGCCCTCGGCGGTGAGGATGTCCGCCCCGGTTCCGAGGGCCTCCTGTGCTTTCTTCTGCTGTAGGAGTTCATCGGCCTTGGACAGCGTTTCAGAGATGACGTCGCAGTGCCCGGTGAGCGCGGTGGTCGGCAACGACAGCCCATCCCCAGAGGCACCAGAGCCGGGGCTGTACGTGACGGCAATGCTACCGCCACCCACAATAGTCTGGGCCGCAGCCGCATTTGAAGTCGCACGCATGTCTGCATTGTGAACGCCGGAGGTGGAGGAGGAGGAAGCCGCAGGAGAGCTCGCGCCGGCTGCGGACGCGGCAGTAGTGTAAGAAGACTGCCATCGGCGTGCTATCGTGTTGGTCGCCCTCAAGCACGACGGCGCTGCTGCCATCGACGAGGACAGCATGTTTCGTGGACGGCAGTGCAGGCAAAGAGCTACGAGTCGGGCAGACAGAGAGCAGCGCGCAGCTGTTGAGGCGCTGCGAAGCGTGGTGAATCGTGACGCGTGTGCAATGCCTCCTCGTAGACGGAGGCTCCGCGGAGCAAAAGTGTGCAGCATCACTGCGTTACCGTGTGCTGATATCGAGGCACTTTCTCGTTTGGGCCTCTTCCTATGCCAGTTCTAGCGCAGTATGTACTTATTTATTTAATGGTAAACACGTACTCTATACGCAAGCAGTAACAGAGAGGCGAGTGAGAAGAAGAAAACCATAAGACTACAAGTAACAAAATAAAAGTCATCGTTTTAAGTGGAGCTGTACCGGTGCTCAAAGATGCATTTCAGGTTCAGAAATCGGTGCCGTCTTCCACCCCCTTTTTTTTTTCACCTTTCCAGTTCACCATCTCGCTTGTATTTCTCAGTTAGAAAAAGTGCTTTTTTTTTTCTCCTCTTATTCTCTTTTTTTAAAGTTGTTTTTGCCATCACTGCGGATGGAGTGCGGAGATAAACTGCCTTTGATGGTCGGGGTTGATTCGCTGAATTGGAGTTCTCTCCTCTTATTATTATTATATATATATATATATATATTTTTTTTTTTTTTACATGAAGTGTATGAGCTCGAAGGTTCTTGAGTCATCATAAAGAAAGCAAATAGCTTCGTAAAACGAACAAAATCAAAGGAGAAAAAAAAAAAAAGAAAAGAGGTAGACCTGGAAGAGTGAATTACATCCAAGGGGGAAAAAAAAAAGCACCTGACAGTGTTCGAAAACTAAGTATAAAAAAAAAAAAAGAATCACAGATTTCATCATCGAGAGTGTTTGTTAGCGGCTCGCTTTGTGTTGAAAAGCACCAGTGAAAGGGGGAAAAAAAAAAAACAGGAGGCACAGGTGATCTACATGAAGGTGCAAGACGAGTGAGGAAAAAAAAAAAAGATGTAAGCTAGGCAGATAATAATAACCATGAAAACAACAAAAATAGAGCTTTTTTTTCTCTTGTACAGCACTTCAGAAAAAAAAAAAAAACGACAACAATACTATTATACAAGAGCAGGCCATCATCAGCATGGAGCGTCATTGACACAAAAGCAAAGGAAACTCTTCATAAAGACAAACATACAAAATCATAAAAAAAAAAAAAAACACAAGAAGCGAGTTTCTTTGCGCTCTAGAGAGACAGACTGAGTTTCTACAACAATAACAGCCAAGCGTGGAGCAACAACAGCTTACAAGAGAGACTGCGTAAAGAACCTTGAACTCAAAAAAAAAAAAAAAATGATTGAACGACAAAACAGCAGAAGGAACTTCGGCTTACGTTTCATCATCACGAAGTCTCACGAAACCCCGCCCCCTTCCGCGCTAATCCCCCGTTATTTCTCGTCGCAAATGCAGAAGGTGAGACTGCGGCGGAGGCCGGCCGCTGCTTCCGATTAACGTCGCGGGCGACGACTGACGATTCTGCGAAGCGCTGAAACGTCTTCGGTTCCCCTGGCGCGCCATACCGACGAGTCAGCGACGGCCGGCAAGGCGGCAGACGCGGCCTCACAGCAGCAACGACGGCATCAGTAGCAGTAGCAACAGGTGCGTTGTCACCTGCCGTGGCAGGACGTGAAGACGAGCGAGAGCCGTAGCCACGACGCACCTCCGACAGCACCTCCGCCTCTGACACGCCATGACGCAGAAACAGAAGCGAAGAGCTGACGGACTCGCCGCACAGATGTTCACTGACGCGCCATCCACCTCTATCGAAAACTCCATCTTCCGCGTTTTTCAAGACAAGATGCATTTCTTCGCTATACGTGTGTGCCTCCGTCTCGCGCAGTCGCCGTATTCGTAGCCGCTCGCGTGGCGGCACCGTGTTCGAGCCACCTGTCAAAGCTACCGCTGGCGCACAAGCAGACGTTCCAAACATGGAGACGGTCGCACTCGTCACACCTCGCTGAGAACATGCAGCAATACCGCTACTCCCCACATCAGCCTCCTTTTTCGCGGAACTCCGAAAATGATAGGAGTTCAACTTCGAAGAAGAGGAAGAACCTCCATCAGTGAGTCGAAGATTCTGCACAGGGCGTCCGCACCACTTTAAACCGGTAGCCTCCTCCCTTGGTAGAGAAAAGCGGTAGCTATTATAATACGCTCCAAGATTATACCCCTCATCAATAAGCCACGACTCTACCACATCTCCACTGAACACAAAGTGACCACTGGAACTGATAACGTCATGAGTCGAGATAAGAGCACCACTACCAGCGTCATCAACGGACGTCACACTACCACACGTAACACCGTCATCCGCGTATCTTCTTAACCAGAACTCACGAAGAAGTCTCGACGATAATCCACATCTCCGAAACAAGGAGTCACCAGCCAAGTCTCCATCAGCCTCAAATGGAGAAACAAACGCGAACTTGCGCGCGGCACGGGTCGCCTCGGCGTGCTCGTCGCTGCTCACGTGCGCCTCCAGCTCCGGCTGCGACAGCGCGTCGGCGTCACCGGCGGGCAGCGCGACGGACTTGCGCGCGGCGCGGGTCGCCTCGGCGTGCTCGTCGCTGCTCACGTGCGCCTCCAGCTCCGGCTGCGACAGCGCGTCGGCGTCACCGGCGGGCAGCGCGACGGACTTGCGCGCGGCGCGGGTCGCCTCGGCGTGCTCGTCGCTGCTCACGTGCGCCTCCAGCTCCGGCTGCGACAGCGCGTCGGCGTCACCGGCGGGCAGCGCGACGGACTTGCGCGCGGCACGGGTCGCCTCGGCGTGCTCGTCGCTGCTCACGTGCGCCTCCAGCTCCGGCTGCGACAGCGCGTCGGCGTCACCGGCGGGCAGCGCGACGGACTTGCGCGCGGCGCGGGTCGCCTCGGCGTGCTCGTCGCTGCTCACGTGCGCCTCCAGCTCCGGCTGCGACAGCGCGTCGGCGTCACCGGCGGGCAGCGCGACGGACTTGCGCGCGGCGCGGGTCGCCTCGGCGTGCTCGTCGCTGCTCACGTGCGCCTCCAGCTCCGGCTGCGACAGCGCGTCGGCGTCACCGGCGGGCAGCGCGACGGACTTGCGCGCGGCACGGGTCGCCTCGGCGTGCTCGTCGCTGCTCACGTGCGCCTCCAGCTCCGGCTGCGACAGCGCGTCGGCGTCACCGGCGGGCAGCGCGACGGACTTGCGCGCGGCACGGGTCGCCTCGGCGTGCTCGTCGCTGCTCACGTGCGCCTCCAGCTCCGGCTGCGACAGCGCGTCGGCGTCACCGGCGGGCAGCGCGACGGACTTGCGCGCGGCGCGGGTCGCCTCGGCGTGCTCGTCGCTGCTCACGTGCGCCTCCAGCTCCGGCTGCGACAGCGCGTCGGCGTCACCGGCGGGCAGCGCGACGGACTTGCGCGCGGCACGGGTCGCCTCGGCGTGCTCGTCGCTGCTCACGTGCGCCTCCAGCTCCGGCTGCGACAGCGCGTCGGCGTCACCGGCGGGCAGCGCGACGGACTTGCGCGCGGCGCGGGTCGCCTCGGCGTGCTCGTCGCTGCTCACGTGCGCCTCCAGCTCCGGCTGCGACAGCGCGTCGGCGTCACCGGCGGGCAGCGCGACGGACTTGCGCGCGGCGCGGGTCGCCTCGGCGTGCTCGTCGCTGCTCACGTGCGCCTCCAGCTCCGGCTGCGACAGCGCGTCGGCGTCACCGGCGGGCAGCGCGACGGACTTGCGCGCGGCGCGGGTCGCCTCGGCGTGCTCGTCGCTGCTCACGTGCGCCTCCAGCTCCGGCTGCGACAGCGCGTCGGCGTCACCGGCGGGCAGCGCGACGGACTTGCGCGCGGCACGGGTCGCCTCGGCGTGCTCGTCGCTGCTCACGTGCGCCTCCAGCTCCGGCTGCGACAGCGCGTCGGCGTCACCGGCGGGCAGCGCGACGGACTTGCGCGCGGCACGGGTCGCCTCGGCGTGCTCGTCGCTGCTCACGTGCGCCTCCAGCTCCGGCTGCGACAGCGCGTCGGCGTCACCGGCGGGCAGCGCGACGGACTTGCGCGCGGCACGGGTCGCCTCGGCGTGCTCGTCGCTGCTCACGTGCGCCTCCAGCTCCGGCTGCGACAGCGCGTCGGCGTCACCGGCGGGCAGCGCGACGGACTTGCGCGCGGCGCGGGTCGCCTCGGCGTGCTCGTCGCTGCTCACGTGCGCCTCCAGCTCCGGCTGCGACAGCGCGTCGGCGTCACCGGCGGGCAGCGCGACGGACTTGCGCGCGGCGCGGGTCGCCTCGGCGTGCTCGTCGCTGCTCACGTGCGCCTCCAGCTCCGGCTGCGACAGCGCGTCGGCGTCACCGGCGGGCAGCGCGACGGACTTGCGCGCGGCACGGGTCGCCTCGGCGTGCTCGTCGCTGCTCACGTGCGCCTCCAGCTCCGGCTGCGACAGCGCGTCGGCGTCACCGGCGGGCAGCGCGACGGACTTGCGCGCGGCACGGGTCGCCTCGGCGTGCTCGTCGCTGCTCACGTGCGCCTCCAGCTCCGGCTGCGACAGCGCGTCGGCGTCACCGGCGGGCAGCGCGACGGACTTGCGCGCGGCGCGGGTCGCCTCGGCGTGCTCGTCGCTGCTCACGTGCGCCTCCAGCTCCGGCTGCGACAGCGCGTCGGCGTCACCGGCGGGCAGCGCGACGGACTTGCGCGCGGCGCGGGTCGCCTCGGCGTGCTCGTCGCTGCTCACGTGCGCCTCCAGCTCCGGCTGCGACAGCGCGTCGGCGTCACCGGCGGGCAGCGCGACGGACTTGCGCGCGGCGCGGGTCGCCTCGGCGTGCTCGTCGCTGCTCACGTGCGCCTCCAGCTCCGGCTGCGACAGCGCGTCGGCGTCACCGGCGGGCAGCGCGACGGACTTGCGCGCGGCACGGGTCGCCTCGGCGTGCTCGTCGCTGCTCACGTGCGCCTCCAGCTCCGGCTGCGACAGCGCGTCGGCGTCACCGGCGGGCAGCGCGACGGACTTGCGCGCGGCGCGGGTCGCCTCGGCGTGCTCGTCGCTGCTCACGTGCGCCTCCAGCTCCGGCTGCGACAGCGCGTCGGCGTCACCGGCGGGCAGCGCGACGGACTTGCGCGCGGCGCGGGTCGCCTCGGCGTGCTCGTCGCTGCTCACGTGCGCCTCCAGCTCCGGCTGCGACAGCGCGTCGGCGTCACCGGCGGGCAGCGCGACGGACTTGCGCGCGGCGCGGGTCGCCTCGGCGTGCTCGTCGCTGCTCACGTGCGCCTCCAGCTCCGGCTGCGACAGCGCGTCGGCGTCACCGGCGGGCAGCGCGACGGACTTGCGCGCGGCGCGGGTCGCCTCGGCGTGCTCGTCGCTGCTCACGTGCGCCTCCAGCTCCGGCTGCGACAGCGCGTCGGCGTCACCGGCGGGCAGCGCGACGGACTTGCGCGCGGCGCGGGTCGCCTCGGCGTGCTCGTCGCTGCTCACGTGCGCCTCCAGCTCCGGCTGCGACAGCGCGTCGGCGTCACCGGCGGGCAGCGCGACGGACTTGCGCGCGGCGCGGGTCGCCTCGGCGTGCTCGTCGCTGCTCACGTGCGCCTCCAGCTCCGGCTGCGACAGCGCGTCGGCGTCACCGGCGGGCAGCGCGACGGACTTGCGCGCGGCACGGGTCGCCTCGGCGTGCTCGTCGCTGCTCACGTGCGCCTCCAGCTCCGGCTGCGACAGCGCGTCGGCGTCACCGGCGGGCAGCGCGACGGACTTGCGCGCGGCGCGGGTCGCCTCGGCGTGCTCGTCGCTGCTCACGTGCGCCTCCAGCTCCGGCTGCGACAGCGCGTCGGCGTCACCGGCGGGCAGCGCGACGGACTTGCGCGCGGCGCGGGTCGCCTCGGCGTGCTCGTCGCTGCTCACGTGCGCCTCCAGCTCCGGCTGCGACAGCGCGTCGGCGTCACCGGCGGGCAGCGCGACGGACTTGCGCGCGGCGCGGGTCGCCTCGGCGTGCTCGTCGCTGCTCACGTGCGCCTCCAGCTCCGGCTGCGACAGCGCGTCGGCGTCACCGGCGGGCAGCGCGACGGACTTGCGCGCGGCGCGGGTCGCCTCGGCGTGCTCGTCGCTGCTCACGTGCGCCTCCAGCTCCGGCTGCGACAGCGCGTCGGCGTCACCGGCGGGCAGCGCGACGGACTTGCGCGCGGCGCGGGTCGCCTCGGCGTGCTCGTCGCTGCTCACGTGCGCCTCCAGCTCCGGCTGCGACAGCGCGTCGGCGTCACCGGCGGGCAGCGCGACGGACTTGCGCGCGGCACGGGTCGCCTCGGCGTGCTCGTCGCTGCTCACGTGCGCCTCCAGCTCCGGCTGCGACAGCGCGTCGGCGTCACCGGCGGGCAGCGCGACGGACTTGCGCGCGGCGCGGGTCGCCTCGGCGTGCTCGTCGCTGCTCACGTGCGCCTCCAGCTCCGGCTGCGACAGCGCGTCGGCGTCACCGGCGGGCAGCGCGACGGACTTGCGCGCGGCGCGGGTCGCCTCGGCGTGCTCGTCGCTGCTCACGTGCGCCTCCAGCTCCGGCTGCGACAGCGCGTCGGCGTCACCGGCGGGCAGCGCGACGGACTTGCGCGCGGCGCGGGTCGCCTCGGCGTGCTCGTCGCTGCTCACGTGCGCCTCCAGCTCCGGCTGCGACAGCGCGTCGGCGTCACCGGCGGGCAGCGCGACGGACTTGCGCGCGGCGCGGGTCGCCTCGGCGTGCTCGTCGCTGCTCACGTGCGCCTCCAGCTCCGGCTGCGACAGCGCGTCGGCGTCACCGGCGGGCAGCGCGACGGACTTGCGCGCGGCACGGGTCGCCTCGGCGTGCTCGTCGCTGCTCACGTGCGCCTCCAGCTCCGGCTGCGACAGCGCGTCGGCGTCACCGGCGGGCAGCGCGACGGACTTGCGCGCGGCACGGGTCGCCTCGGCGTGCTCGTCGCTGCTCACGTGCGCCTCCAGCTCCGGCTGCGACAGCGCGTCGGCGTCACCGGCGGGCAGCGCGACGGACTTGCGCGCGGCGCGGGTCGCCTCGGCGTGCTCGTCGCTGCTCACGTGCGCCTCCAGCTCCGGCTGCGACAGCGCGTCGGCGTCACCGGCGGGCAGCGCGACGGACTTGCGCGCGGCGCGGGTCGCCTCGGCGTGCTCGTCGCTGCTCACGTGCGCCTCCAGCTCCGGCTGCGACAGCGCGTCGGCGTCACCGGCGGGCAGCGCGACGGACTTGCGCGCGGCACGGGTCGCCTCGGCGTGCTCGTCGCTGCTCACGTGCGCCTCCAGCTCCGGCTGCGACAGCGCGTCGGCGTCACCGGCGGGCAGCGCGACGGACTTGCGCGCGGCACGGGTCGCCTCGGCGTGCTCGTCGCTGCTCACGTGCGCCTCCAGCTCCGGCTGCGACAGCGCGTCGGCGTCACCGGCGGGCAGCGCGACGGACTTGCGCGCGGCGCGGGTCGCCTCGGCGTGCTCGTCGCTGCTCACGTGCGCCTCCAGCTCCGGCTGCGACAGCGCGTCGGCGTCACCGGCGGGCAGCGCGACGGACTTGCGCGCGGCGCGGGTCGCCTCGGCGTGCTCGTCGCTGCTCACGTGCGCCTCCAGCTCCGGCTGCGACAGCGCGTCGGCGTCACCGGCGGGCAGCGCGACGGACTTGCGCGCGGCGCGGGTCGCCTCGGCGTGCTCGTCGCTGCTCACGTGCGCCTCCAGCTCCGGCTGCGACAGCGCGTCGGCGTCACCGGCGGGCAGCGCGACGGACTTGCGCGCGGCACGGGTCGCCTCGGCGTGCTCGTCGCTGCTCACGTGCGCCTCCAGCTCCGGCTGCGACAGCGCGTCGGCGTCACCGGCGGGCAGCGCGACGGACTTGCGCGCGGCACGGGTCGCCTCGGCGTGCTCGTCGCTGCTCACGTGCGCCTCCAGCTCCGGCTGCGACAGCGCGTCGGCGTCACCGGCGGGCAGCGCGACGGACTTGCGCGCGGCGCGGGTCGCCTCGGCGTGCTCGTCGCTGCTCACGTGCGCCTCCAGCTCCGGCTGCGACAGCGCGTCGGCGTCACCGGCGGGCAGCGCGACGGACTTGCGCGCGGCACGGGTCGCCTCGGCGTGCTCGTCGCTGCTCACGTGCGCCTCCAGCTCCGGCTGCGACAGCGCGTCGGCGTCACCGGCGGGCAGCGCGACGGACTTGCGCGCGGCACGGGTCGCCTCGGCGTGCTCGTCGCTGCTCACGTGCGCCTCCAGCTCCGGCTGCGACAGCGCGTCGGCGTCACCGGCGGGCAGCGCGACGGACTTGCGCGCGGCGCGGGTCGCCTCGGCGTGCTCGTCGCTGCTCACGTGCGCCTCCAGCTCCGGCTGCGACAGCGCGTCGGCGTCACCGGCGGGCAGCGCGACGGACTTGCGCGCGGCGCGGGTCGCCTCGGCGTGCTCGTCGCTGCTCACGTGCGCCTCCAGCTCCGGCTGCGACAGCGCGTCGGCGTCACCGGCGGGCAGCGCGACGGACTTGCGCGCGGCGCGGGTCGCCTCGGCGTGCTCGTCGCTGCTCACGTGCGCCTCCAGCTCCGGCTGCGACAGCGCGTCGGCGTCACCGGCGGGCAGCGCGACGGACTTGCGCGCGGCGCGGGTCGCCTCGGCGTGCTCGTCGCTGCTCACGTGCGCCTCCAGCTCCGGCTGCGACAGCGCGTCGGCGTCACCGGCGGGCAGCGCGACGGACTTGCGCGCGGCGCGGGTCGCCTCGGCGTGCTCGTCGCTGCTCACGTGCGCCTCCAGCTCCGGCTGCGACAGCGCGTCGGCGTCACCGGCGGGCAGCGCGACGGACTTGCGCGCGGCGCGGGTCGCCTCGGCGTGCTCGTCGCTGCTCACGTGCGCCTCCAGCTCCGGCTGCGACAGCGCGTCGGCGTCACCGGCGGGCAGCGCGACGGACTTGCGCGCGGCGCGGGTCGCCTCGGCGTGCTCGTCGCTGCTCACGTGCGCCTCCAGCTCCGGCTGCGACAGCGCGTCGGCGTCACCGGCGGGCAGCGCGACGGACTTGCGCGCGGCGCGGGTCGCCTCGGCGTGCTCGTCGCTGCTCACGTGCGCCTCCAGCTCCGGCTGCGACAGCGCGTCGGCGTCACCGGCGGGCAGCGCGACGGACTTGCGCGCGGCACGGGTCGCCTCGGCGTGCTCGTCGCTGCTCACGTGCGCCTCCAGCTCCGGCTGCGACAGCGCGTCGGCGTCACCGGCGGGCAGCGCGACGGACTTGCGCGCGGCACGGGTCGCCTCGGCGTGCTCGTCGCTGCTCACGTGCGCCTCCAGCTCCGGCTGCGACAGCGCGTCGGCGTCACCGGCGGGCAGCGCGACGGACTTGCGCGCGGCGCGGGTCGCCTCGGCGTGCTCGTCGCTGCTCACGTGCGCCTCCAGCTCCGGCTGCGACAGCGCGTCGGCGTCACCGGCGGGCAGCGCGACGGACTTGCGCGCGGCACGGGTCGCCTCGGCGTGCTCGTCGCTGCTCACGTGCGCCTCCAGCTCCGGCTGCGACAGCGCGTCGGCGTCACCGGCGGGCAGCGCGACGGACTTGCGCGCGGCGCGGGTCGCCTCGGCGTGCTCGTCGCTGCTCACGTGCGCCTCCAGCTCCGGCTGCGACAGCGCGTCGGCGTCACCGGCGGGCAGCGCGACGGACTTGCGCGCGGCGCGGGTCGCCTCGGCGTGCTCGTCGCTGCTCACGTGCGCCTCCAGCTCCGGCTGCGACAGCGCGTCGGCGTCACCGGCGGGCAGCGCGACGGACTTGCGCGCGGCACGGGTCGCCTCGGCGTGCTCGTCGCTGCTCACGTGCGCCTCCAGCTCCGGCTGCGACAGCGCGTCGGCGTCACCGGCGGGCAGCGCGACGGACTTGCGCGCGGCGCGGGTCGCCTCGGCGTGCTCGTCGCTGCTCACGTGCGCCTCCAGCTCCGGCTGCGACAGCGCGTCGGCGTCACCGGCGGGCAGCGCGACGGACTTGCGCGCGGCACGGGTCGCCTCGGCGTGCTCGTCGCTGCTCACGTGCGCCTCCAGCTCCGGCTGCGACAGCGCGTCGGCGTCACCGGCGGGCAGCGCGACGGACTTGCGCGCGGCACGGGTCGCCTCGGCGTGCTCGTCGCTGCTCACGTGCGCCTCCAGCTCCGGCTGCGACAGCGCGTCGGCGTCACCGGCGGGCAGCGCGACGGACTTGCGCGCGGCGCGGGTCGCCTCGGCGTGCTCGTCGCTGCTCACGTGCGCCTCCAGCTCCGGCTGCGACAGCGCGTCGGCGTCACCGGCGGGCAGCGCGACGGACTTGCGCGCGGCACGGGTCGCCTCGGCGTGCTCGTCGCTGCTCACGTGCGCCTCCAGCTCCGGCTGCGACAGCGCGTCGGCGTCACCGGCGGGCAGCGCGACGGACTTGCGCGCGGCGCGGGTCGCCTCGGCGTGCTCGTCGCTGCTCACGTGCGCCTCCAGCTCCGGCTGCGACAGCGCGTCGGCGTCACCGGCGGGCAGCGCGACGGACTTGCGCGCGGCGCGGGTCGCCTCGGCGTGCTCGTCGCTGCTCACGTGCGCCTCCAGCTCCGGCTGCGACAGCGCGTCGGCGTCACCGGCGGGCAGCGCGACGGACTTGCGCGCGGCGCGGGTCGCCTCGGCGTGCTCGTCGCTGCTCACGTGCGCCTCCAGCTCCGGCTGCGACAGCGCGTCGGCGTCACCGGCGGGCAGCGCGACGGACTTGCGCGCGGCGCGGGTCGCCTCGGCGTGCTCGTCGCTGCTCACGTGCGCCTCCAGCTCCGGCTGCGACAGCGCGTCGGCGTCACCGGCGGGCAGCGCGACGGACTTGCGCGCGGCACGGGTCGCCTCGGCGTGCTCGTCGCTGCTCACGTGCGCCTCCAGCTCCGGCTGCGACAGCGCGTCGGCGTCACCGGCGGGCAGCGCGACGGACTTGCGCGCGGCACGGGTCGCCTCGGCGTGCTCGTCGCTGCTCACGTGCGCCTCCAGCTCCGGCTGCGACAGCGCGTCGGCGTCACCGGCGGGCAGCGCGACGGACTTGCGCGCGGCGCGGGTCGCCTCGGCGTGCTCGTCGCTGCTCACGTGCGCCTCCAGCTCCGGCTGCGACAGCGCGTCGGCGTCACCGGCGGGCAGCGCGACGGACTTGCGCGCGGCGCGGGTCGCCTCGGCGTGCTCGTCGCTGCTCACGTGCGCCTCCAGCTCCGGCTGCGACAGCGCGTCGGCGTCACCGGCGGGCAGCGCGACGGACTTGCGCGCGGCGCGGGTCGCCTCGGCGTGCTCGTCGCTGCTCACGTGCGCCTCCAGCTCCGGCTGCGACAGCGCGTCGGCGTCACCGGCGGGCAGCGCGACGGACTTGCGCGCGGCGCGGGTCGCCTCGGCGTGCTCGTCGCTGCTCACGTGCGCCTCCAGCTCCGGCTGCGACAGCGCGTCGGCGTCACCGGCGGGCAGCGCGACGGACTTGCGCGCGGCGCGGGTCGCCTCGGCGTGCTCGTCGCTGCTCACGTGCGCCTCCAGCTCCGGCTGCGACAGCGCGTCGGCGTCACCGGCGGGCAGCGCGACGGACTTGCGCGCGGCACGGGTCGCCTCGGCGTGCTCGTCGCTGCTCACGTGCGCCTCCAGCTCCGGCTGCGACAGCGCGTCGGCGTCACCGGCGGGCAGCGCGACGGACTTGCGCGCGGCGCGGGTCGCCTCGGCGTGCTCGTCGCTGCTCACGTGCGCCTCCAGCTCCGGCTGCGACAGCGCGTCGGCGTCACCGGCGGGCAGCGCGACGGACTTGCGCGCGGCACGGGTCGCCTCGGCGTGCTCGTCGCTGCTCACGTGCGCCTCCAGCTCCGGCTGCGACAGCGCGTCGGCGTCACCGGCGGGCAGCGCGACGGACTTGCGCGCGGCGCGGGTCGCCTCGGCGTGCTCGTCGCTGCTCACGTGCGCCTCCAGCTCCGGCTGCGACAGCGCGTCGGCGTCACCGGCGGGCAGCGCGACGGACTTGCGCGCGGCGCGGGTCGCCTCGGCGTGCTCGTCGCTGCTCACGTGCGCCTCCAGCTCCGGCTGCGACAGCGCGTCGGCGTCACCGGCGGGCAGCGCGACGGACTTGCGCGCGGCACGGGTCGCCTCGGCGTGCTCGTCGCTGCTCACGTGCGCCTCCAGCTCCGGCTGCGACAGCGCGTCGGCGTCACCGGCGGGCAGCGCGACGGACTTGCGCGCGGCGCGGGTCGCCTCGGCGTGCTCGTCGCTGCTCACGTGCGCCTCCAGCTCCGGCTGCGACAGCGCGTCGGCGTCACCGGCGGGCAGCGCGACGGACTTGCGCGCGGCGCGGGTCGCCTCGGCGTGCTCGTCGCTGCTCACGTGCGCCTCCAGCTCCGGCTGCGACAGCGCGTCGGCGTCACCGGCGGGCAGCGCGACGGACTTGCGCGCGGCGCGGGTCGCCTCGGCGTGCTCGTCGCTGCTCACGTGCGCCTCCAGCTCCGGCTGCGACAGCGCGTCGGCGTCACCGGCGGGCAGCGCGACGGACTTGCGCGCGGCACGGGTCGCCTCGGCGTGCTCGTCGCTGCTCACGTGCGCCTCCAGCTCCGGCTGCGACAGCGCGTCGGCGTCACCGGCGGGCAGCGCGACGGACTTGCGCGCGGCACGGGTCGCCTCGGCGTGCTCGTCGCTGCTCACGTGCGCCTCCAGCTCCGGCTGCGACAGCGCGTCGGCGTCACCGGCGGGCAGCGCGACGGACTTGCGCGCGGCACGGGTCGCCTCGGCGTGCTCGTCGCTGCTCACGTGCGCCTCCAGCTCCGGCTGCGACAGCGCGTCGGCGTCACCGGCGGGCAGCGCGACGGACTTGCGCGCGGCGCGGGTCGCCTCGGCGTGCTCGTCGCTGCTCACGTGCGCCTCCAGCTCCGGCTGCGACAGCGCGTCGGCGTCACCGGCGGGCAGCGCGACGGACTTGCGCGCGGCACGGGTCGCCTCGGCGTGCTCGTCGCTGCTCACGTGCGCCTCCAGCTCCGGCTGCGACAGCGCGTCGGCGTCACCGGCGGGCAGCGCGACGGACTTGCGCGCGGCGCGGGTCGCCTCGGCGTGCTCGTCGCTGCTCACGTGCGCCTCCAGCTCCGGCTGCGACAGCGCGTCGGCGTCACCGGCGGGCAGCGCGACGGACTTGCGCGCGGCGCGGGTCGCCTCGGCGTGCTCGTCGCTGCTCACGTGCGCCTCCAGCTCCGGCTGCGACAGCGCGTCGGCGTCACCGGCGGGCAGCGCGACGGACTTGCGCGCGGCACGGGTCGCCTCGGCGTGCTCGTCGCTGCTCACGTGCGCCTCCAGCTCCGGCTGCGACAGCGCGTCGGCGTCACCGGCGGGCAGCGCGACGGACTTGCGCGCGGCGCGGGTCGCCTCGGCGTGCTCGTCGCTGCTCACGTGCGCCTCCAGCTCCGGCTGCGACAGCGCGTCGGCGTCACCGGCGGGCAGCGCGACGGACTTGCGCGCGGCACGGGTCGCCTCGGCGTGCTCGTCGCTGCTCACGTGCGCCTCCAGCTCCGGCTGCGACAGCGCGTCGGCGTCACCGGCGGGCAGCGCGACGGACTTGCGCGCGGCACGGGTCGCCTCGGCGTGCTCGTCGCTGCTCACGTGCGCCTCCAGCTCCGGCTGCGACAGCGCGTCGGCGTCACCGGCGGGCAGCGCGACGGACTTGCGCGCGGCGCGGGTCGCCTCGGCGTGCTCGTCGCTGCTCACGTGCGCCTCCAGCTCCGGCTGCGACAGCGCGTCGGCGTCACCGGCGGGCAGCGCGACGGACTTGCGCGCGGCACGGGTCGCCTCGGCGTGCTCGTCGCTGCTCACGTGCGCCTCCAGCTCCGGCTGCGACAGCGCGTCGGCGTCACCGGCGGGCAGCGCGACGGACTTGCGCGCGGCACGGGTCGCCTCGGCGTGCTCGTCGCTGCTCACGTGCGCCTCCAGCTCCGGCTGCGACAGCGCGTCGGCGTCACCGGCGGGCAGCGCGACGGACTTGCGCGCGGCACGGGTCGCCTCGGCGTGCTCGTCGCTGCTCACGTGCGCCTCCAGCTCCGGCTGCGACAGCGCGTCGGCGTCACCGGCGGGCAGCGCGACGGACTTGCGCGCGGCACGGGTCGCCTCGGCGTGCTCGTCGCTGCTCACGTGCGCCTCCAGCTCCGGCTGCGACAGCGCGTCGGCGTCACCGGCGGGCAGCGCGACGGACTTGCGCGCGGCGCGGGTCGCCTCGGCGTGCTCGTCGCTGCTCACGTGCGCCTCCAGCTCCGGCTGCGACAGCGCGTCGGCGTCACCGGCGGGCAGCGCGACGGACTTGCGCGCGGCACGGGTCGCCTCGGCGTGCTCGTCGCTGCTCACGTGCGCCTCCAGCTCCGGCTGCGACAGCGCGTCGGCGTCACCGGCGGGCAGCGCGACGGACTTGCGCGCGGCACGGGTCGCCTCGGCGTGCTCGTCGCTGCTCACGTGCGCCTCCAGCTCCGGCTGCGACAGCGCGTCGGCGTCACCGGCGGGCAGCGCGACGGACTTGCGCGCGGCGCGGGTCGCCTCGGCGTGCTCGTCGCTGCTCACGTGCGCCTCCAGCTCCGGCTGCGACAGCGCGTCGGCGTCACCGGCGGGCAGCGCGACGGACTTGCGCGCGGCGCGGGTCGCCTCGGCGTGCTCGTCGCTGCTCACGTGCGCCTCCAGCTCCGTCAGCGAGGAGGCTGGTGTGCTCGGTGGTGCCTGAGTTGCTGTGCTTCTGCGTTGTTCTTGTGTGATGTTATAGAAGCGTGTGTAGTTTATGGGGCTGATCTTGGTTTCGTCCGGTGGAGTTCTGGGTTGTTTGATGATCGATGCACTGGATTGTGAGTGGTGTGTTTTTGATGTGGTGTCCTCCGTAGTACCTTCTCTTCTTCGCTTTTTCACTCTGGTGGGTGCTGTATGTTGCTGTTTGGGTAATTCCTGTGGTTGCTGTGTGGGTGTTTCGAGGCGGTGTTGTGGGTCGTTGTCGAGTGGTTGCGACGTCTCGTGGAGTGGGCGTGGTCGTTTTTGCTTGCGGGTGTGACTTTTTGTACCTGAGGCGGCCACCTCAACCCGTTGCAGAATCAGGCGTCGTCGTGGCTCACCGTGCGAGTTAGTGATGCTCGTGTTCTCGTAGACGCAGTGTGTCCTGGGTGACCAACGATAGCCGCCGCTCTTGTGTTGTTTACGGTTGTCCGTCTCTGAGGTCATGCTAATTGTGGTGATGCTCAGGGAGGTGCTGGAGGGCGGTGTTACAAAAGGTCTGGACTCACGGTGGGCGAGTTGGTCTAACTGTGCATAGGTGTCACGAACCTCGTCGCCGGTCTTCTCCTCCTCCTCCTCCTCCTGCTGCAAATCAGTGTTGGAGATGGAGGTGCTGTGCCAGTCGGCGTTTGCGTTGGCTTGCACTAACGTGGACTGTGCGGTAAAGGTGCGAAGCGGTGACGTTTCGAGGGTGCGCGACGATGCCGTTTGAATATCTGGCTGCTGCTGTTGTTGCTGTTGGTGCTGCTGCATACATTGAAGTGTGCCGAAAGGGGGGCTGAGGCACGGTGCGCAGGCTGGGCAACCCGCGGATGTAGCGGCGTTTGACCGTGGTGTAGAAAAAGGCGGTTGCGAGCCATTTGGATTCGCAGAAGCGGGATGCGGCCGCTCTATTGCATGGCCGTGATTGGTGCTGGGCAGTGGATAGAAGGAGTTGCTGCGAGGCCAGTCTTGATCTTGAGAGAAGGACAACTGCTGCTGCTGTGACCCTGCCTGCCAGTCGCTCCGATGAAGAAGGCTGCCTGAGGTGCGTCGACAGTTGCGATCGAGCCGCCGTTCTTGTACGACGTGCATCTCGTGCGGAACGCCGTACGGCAGCGATATTCGTCGTTCCTGCGGCGAATACACCGCCTCGTCGGGATGGTAGCACGACGATGTTAAAGGCGTCGCTCCGGCGCTGTTCCGGTTCACTGTGGTGGATCGACGGGAGCGGATGGCGTAATCGGGCTCGAATGGGCAGTGGGCGAAGCGGCCGAGGACGGAGTCGTCCAAAAGCGAGGACAGCTCCCGCAGCGCACTCGAATCCAACTCTACGTGGTCCATCTTGTAGCTACGTCGACGGATGGGCGCTCGCCGGCGCGGCTGACGCTGGGACGAGCGGGATCGATTCACGTCACCCCGCGAGCGACTTGCGTTGAAGCTCTGCACCTCAGTCGAGTGGCCCTCCTCGCACACGCTGCTGAGCTGCCGAGCGGCCGCTACAGCTTCCTTCCCCTCCTCCGCCACCGCCCCGCTCGAGGGTGAGCGTGACGGCGCCGAGCACATGTTTGTATGAGCAGACGACGGCAGTACTGCCTCTGCGGCGGCAGCGGACGTTTTTCTCTGCGGTTTTGCGGGAGTTGCAGTTGGTGTTGTTGAGGGGTAGTCACTTGCTATGGCGGGCTCGGAGCGCAGTGACTTGCGTGATGAGGGGCTCACCGACCCTGATCTCTGCACTGACGTGGAACGTGCCATCTGCGCACTTCGCTGCGTAGATCGTCGAAAGGACGACCTCGTCGACTCCACCCTCTGCTGCTGGACACTTCCGTGACGCTCACTAGTGGACGCCGTACGCGAGGACGACGCGAAGACGCCGCGCGTGCTGCGACCCACAGCCGAGCTGCTGGTGCGGCTCCACGACTGCCTGCTAGCTGTGCGTGGACTCGATGACGCGGCAGAGTAGGGAGAGGAGGTGCACGAGTCGCCCGCCTGCAGCTTCGCCATCCACAACGCCGTCACGTGCTGCAACTCCTGTCCAACAAGAGTGGCGTAGAAGGCGCGCTGCTCCGGTGCGAGCACCGTGGTCCATCTTCTATCGCTGTTGTTGCTCGTACCATTCAGCGCCTCCATTGTCATCGTCGCTTCTTGGTAGTCCGCGTCGAGACTCATCTGCACCGCGAGCAAGATTTCCATCGCGCTTGTGAAGCGATGGAAGACCTCTGCCTGGGTGCGTGCGGCTAGAATTCGCAGCTGGAGGCGCTGCAGGCTCCAGTCATCGGTGGCTGGACCCACTTCGATGCCCGCGGCTCCCGCGGTAGCCTGCGGCGTCAGTGGCGGCGTCTCCGCTTGGACCTCGTCATCCCCAGACGCGCCGCTTTCCTTTTCTCCTTCGTCAGCACTCCCGACTACATCGCTGTGATTGTTACTGTTGTTCTTGTAAGTCTGACGATCGCTTTCTTCATTCGTGAACAGAGCGTTGGAGAAACGGGCAGAGGTAATGGAAGAGGAGTTCAAACGACCTGGCCACGTCGTGTTCGCGGCCGCAAAGCCGGAGTTGCCGAACGAGGACAACCCAACACGCCAGGGATGAGCGGACTTGCCTGTTGCAAAGACGGACGCCCGCGAAGGCGAAGCGTTCTGACTGCTCAGGGAGAAAGGCAACTCTGGGATCAACGGGAACGACGAGGTAGCAAAGAAAAGGCCGCCCTGTGTCTTTGAGCTGTCACTTGGAACTCTGCTGGAATATGGCAACTCTGTCTTCCTAGCTGACCGGCGTAGCGGAGAGGAAGCGGAGTTTCGGCTAGATGTGCTGGTCCAGTGCCACACCCTTGAGGGCTTTCGTGGTCGGCGGCGAGAGGAGAAGAAGGGTGATGTTCCTTGACGGATCCCGTCAGCCAATCCATCGTTGCTGCCCTCCCTGCTATCGCTGTGTGCACGAGGCGGCTTCGTCAAACCGCCGGTACGCTCAGCAGCAACAGCGGCCAAGTGTTTTGTTGTTCTAAGCGGCGGTTGCGTGTAGTCCATCTTTCTCTTTATTTACATCAGTCACCACCGTCGCTTCCTACCCTTGTTATTGTTCTTGTTTTTCCGTTCAGTTTTCTGAGGTTTTGATGTAGGAAAACTACACTTCCAAGAAAAAAAAAAATAAAAGGGAGGAGGAGGGAGTGAGGAAACAAGGGGGAAAAAAAAGCCAAAACTCAAGTTTTTTTTTTTTATCTTTCTTCAAAAAGCTCAATTGACAACGAAGTCGATACTTACATGAGTAGATAATAATAGTGAACCGAAAAACAATAACAACAACAACAAAAAAAAAAAAAAAGGGAATGCACCGTGACAGCCGTTCCTCGTTTAGGAGAGCAGAGAGAAAAACAATAACAACAAAAAAGTCTATCAGTGGAAGCAGAAGTGGCGTTCTATCAGCCTTTTTCTTTTCTTTTTTTTTTTTCCTCTCGTTCTCCTTCAAATCACATTACATACATGTACACACAACCTCGACACACACACAAAAAAAAAAAGGTGTCGATTTCTCTGTTGCTTGAGGACATATTATTTTACACGGAAAAAAAAAAAAAGAGCATAGGGGAAATAAGAACAGAATGGCAAAAAAAGGAGGAGAGAAAGATGTGGAGGAGAACAAACAAGAAAGCGGAAGAGAAAAGAGCCCCCGCAATTCAGGAACAGCACTCGCTCAGACCTTTCAAAGTGAATGGAAGCAGCAATAGGAGATAAACCATAGGGACGCGGAACAAAACAATGGCGGGACATCCTCTTCGCTGTTTCCTCTCTGTTTTTTTTTTTGGTGTAAAGGTCAAGGAAAGAGACCTTTTTTTTTTTTTTCTTGCGAGAGCCCAGCTGCATTCTGTACACCCACGAAGGAGAACAGACTCTCTCGCTACCAACGCACATCCTCGAGACGAAACTGATCTGTACAAACGACATTAATTCTACGGAGGCGAAAAAGCAAGCCTGGTGCAGAATTCCCAGTTTATTGACGGTTCTTGTTTTTGTTTGCTGCATTGCAGTGAAAGTGCGTATGTACATGGGCCACGTTTTCACACAGTGTTTCTCATCGACCTGGAAAGCACATCGAATATGAAAAACAACAACGTGGCTGGGCAAGATACAATACATGAACATCTCAAAGAGAAATAGAGAAGCAAACAAACAAACAAACAAAAAAAGACATCACTTTTCTTTTGTCTTTTCCGCCTCCGAGGCGAGCCGCTTAATCTCGTTCACGATCTGCGCATTTGCCCGCTTCGTATATGCAATTTCTTGTTCATGCAGCTTCGCATCCGCGGCCTGCTGCTCCTCCAATCGCTTCTGCAGGCCGGCGTACTTGGCTCGCCACTCACTCACGCGATGCTCGCGGCGGCGCACCTCCGTCTCCAGCTCCGCCTTCTCGGCAAAAAGGTGCTGATTGAGGTCGCGCTCCGTGCTCTTGCGCACCGCGTATTGGCTGGCGCTGTCGAGTAGCACGTCGTAGGTTTCCATGGACTGCTGCATGCTGCGTGCCAGCTCATCCAACAGCAGGCCGCGCTCTGGACAGAGAAGCGTGACTTGGCGAATCAACTCCTGCAGAACATCGCTGTAAAGCCGCTCGCGGTTTGGGCAGACGACGCCGCAGGGCCGAGCCGACTCACTCGCACACCGGCGCTGTAGGTGCAGATAGAGCAGCACGACATCGAGGCGAGACACGTGTCCGACATCTGCTCGCCGCCAGAGGCGCGGTAGGGAGGCGGCGCGAGACGCTTCGGCTGACGCCGCCTCGTCCGTCTCTGACGCAGCAGAAGTAGAGGTGGAGACAGAGAATGACTTTCGCCTCGTTGGGCCACGCGCGCCCTCCGCGTCCTCGCCAGCGCCGTCGTCGTCGTCGTGTCGGTCACCTTCCACCGGTGTGATAGGGAAGAGAGTCTGCATCGCGTCGGCCACCGTCAAAGCTCGTCCACCGGACAGACGCGCTGCCGCGGCCGCCATCGACGTCGTACTCGTCCCTTTCAGCCCTGCCAAGTTCTTCTTGGAAGACTGTGCGGCTGCAACTGCGGCGCCACGCGCACGTGCCGCCTTCGCCACGTAGACGTTGTGCGCCGCGACACTGTCAAACATTCCGGCTGTCCCGTCGTCGAAGTTCACTACTTGTGAGTTGGGCTGCGACGGCCCGCCGACGCCGGTTGCGGTGCTCTTCAGCTGCTGCTGTGCGAGCATAGCGCGACCATTGCTGCTCAGCCCGCCCTTGAAGGACACACTCGCGGGGGTGCGCTGTGTGCCGCCGTATGGGCCGTAGCGGGCGGTCATGTTCGACAGCCCCACCCGCTGCTGCGGTGGCGCTGGCGCCATGCCGCTCGCACCTGCTGCCGCGCCGACGGGCGGGTGACCGCCGTCCGCGGCCGTCACGGACAGGCGACCAGCGCTGCGCAACGTCGTCGCCGCTGCACCGACGCTTTGACGCCGACTGCACGTTAAACCACCGGGGAGATTCCCTTTGCCGTTGGACGACGTGGCCGCGCCACCCCGCGCGTGCACCGCCTCGAGCACGGCGAGTGCCGTTGCGTAGTCCAACGGAACGTTTTCGGCGTCGCTGCGCTCCTGCGTGGCTGCCTCGTCAGCGGCGGGCATCAACGGCACCGTACAGTAAAGCACGGTGCCGCGTGTGTCGTACGCGTTCTCGTCTTCTGCCGTAGCCATCTTATTATGAGGAGAGTTGATGATCTCCATGCACACTAGAAAAAAAAAAAGTGAGGAAAAGAAAAGAGAAGAAGAGGAAATGGCTCATACACCGAAAACTAAACAGAACTGAGCGGAGCCGAGATACACACATACAGAAAGATAATCCTTGACTGCAGTTGCTAGTTAAAACTGTCTGTCGTGTTTAAAAAGAGGGAAAGAACAATGCTGACTTGTTTGAAAAGCGCTACGAAAACCATCGAATTTGAAAGACATCCAGCCTTTCATGTCTTTTTTCTTTCTGTTTTTTTTTTTTTTGATCTTTCATCGTTTCTACCTCCTTTACCCATTCGCTTAGTATAGTAAACGAGTTACCAAACCAGCACACGTTCATACACACGTAGCCATGAAACAGTGCGACCCGTAAAGAAACACCCGATTCGATAAGACCACAGCAGAAACAAGCAATAACAACAACAACAACAAAAAAAAAAAAAACAGAAGTAAAACAGTCAGACACACAGATGCACACACGCATACGAAGTTCGTTTTCTTAGACAGCACTCTGCATGTAACACAAAACAACAACAGGGGGAAAAAAAAAGCCCACACATCCAAATCCCAATCCTCACACTACTGCATGCCAGCTGCAGAGGCCATGCGTTGTTGATAGACCTTGAGCGCCACCCGTGCCTCCTTGTTGTACCGCTGCACTCGCATCGCCTCTTTCAGCACCTCCTGCTGCCGCAGGAACCACTCCCGCTTCGCGTGAGCGACGGTACTGGGAGCGTCAGACGTGCGCGGCGTCGTCGGTGGCGGGCCTGCTTGACGCAAAATAGCGAAGTAGTCTTCCTCGTCCTCGCTCCCGTCGCTTGTTTCTTCACCTACGGAGGTGTTCGCGTAGCCTTTACGAGCGGACGTGCTTGGCGGGACAGTGACGGCTGCGACTTCGCTTTGCGTAGAGCCGGGGAGAAGAGGTGAGACCTGCGAGGGCGGCGGCAGATAAAAGCGCACCGAGGGCTTCACTGGTGCAGCGCTCACAGGGCGGGAGGCGGCCAAGTCGGCTTGGTTTGCCTTCGCGCCGGTCGGCACGGTGCTCGCGGTGCTGGTATTAGTGTTGTCAGTCAACGGCGCCGGCGTCAGCACGTGAGCAGCGAGAAACGACGTCGCGGCAGGCTGGTGCTGTTGTGGCTGCGGTGCGGTGCAGCTGCCGGTGTCGATGCTGTGACTCGCCATGCTTGAGGACGCACGCACGGCGGAGGATGTGTAGATCGGCGCTGCGAGGCGTGCCACCTCACTTTCCACAATGGACGCCTTCTCATCATCCTGCGTCTCGCGCCGGTACGCCGAGAGGAGATCGGACAGTGGTGTGTCGAAGCTTCGGACGAGTGTAGTCGCGTCACCCCCTTCTTTGCTTCCTTGCTGTGTGAATGCAGCGAATGACTCGTAGTGTTTCTGGTGGTACTGAGAAGCGCCGAAGGTTGGAAGGGCGGCAGGGGAAGCAGGCAGCACGTTCAACACGAGCTGATCCACATCGAAGGCTTCACTGTTCGTCTTGTCTGCTGTATCGGGTGACCGTACAAAGAGAGGGGATGAGGCGGGGGTAAAGCTCGTCGTATGCAGCGGTGCGGGGAGGCTGGGCAAGATGGACCAGTCCTGCGGAGGCAGCATGCCCGCGCTGTCGGCGTGGTGCGTGTGTTGAGTTGCTGCTGTTGCTCTTGTTGTTGCTGTTGCAAGTGCCGCCGCCTTTTCCCACGTGCTGGTGGCTGTGGCGGCGGATGTGGCAGCTGCGGTGGAATGAATGCGCCGAAGCAGCGTGGCGGCCACCGGTGCTGACAGGTCCACGGAGGTCAGCCAGTCAGCCGGCGTCTGCGAAGCATCGCCCATCGACCACGTCGTCACACCCGCAGCTGCCGCGTCACTGGCAACACCACCAACACCACCACTGTGAATGCCACTGTTTGCCGCGCGACCACCACTCAATCCTGCAGAAGAGTCCGCCATGGCCAACGTCTCCTGAACCTCCGCAGCGGGCATGTGGTCCATCATGCCGACCAGGCTCTGTAACGACGACACCCATGGGCGGGTGTCCGCGCCGCCCACCGTGGACGCGAAATCGTTCACCCTGAACGCCTTGTTGCTGTTGACGCCGCCGTCGGTCGCCGGCAGTTGGCTGCCCGGTGCGGACAACGCAGACCCTGTTGTCGCGGCAGCGGCACGCTTGGCCTTCGCCGCGGCGCAGGCTTGCAGCAGCGCCGTCACTCCGCCCGGCGCATCGCGCTTGAGCTGCAGCTGATAGACGTTGCCCAGGGTGTCGCCCACCACCCAGCGCAGCAGCGGCCGCGGAGGTAGTTGCTGCTGCTGCGATTGTGTGTTTTTGGGCAGGAAGCTATTTGGCCCTTGCGGCATTGCAGAGGACTGCAGCAGCAGCGGGGAGGTCACGTTCAGCGCGCTGGAGCAGAAGAAGCAGGCAATCGGCATGTCCGCCACACTGGCGGATGTGGCGGTGGTGCGGCGGTCGCGCGTGGCCAGCGGCGATGTCGGGACGAGCCAAATGCGAGCGGAGCCGTCGCTGCAGCCCGCCACCAATGCTACCTCCTCCACGGTATTCGCCTGCATAAAAGGAGACGACTTGTTGTCGTGCGGTGCGGAGCGTTGACGGTGCACCCTGGCCTCAGAAGAGAGGTCTGGCAGCACGCTGAGCTGCACAGCCGTCGCGAGGGGCGCCACGGAGATGCGATGAGTCGTTGCCGGGCCTGGCGCCGCCTCGTTGCCGTCCCTCGCCGCGGCAGCGTCGGCGCCGGTGACAGGTGCCACCCTCGTGAAGCTCAGTCGCTGACACAGACGTACTTGCGTGAGCGGCAAGACGTGCTCGTCCAGCTGAGCTGCAGTGGTGCTGGTCGGTGCATTGGTAGCTGTCTCTTGCTGCTTCACAGGTGACGTGCGCGGCGGTGTACCGCGGGCGCGGGCATCGTGCCGGGACAGGTGCGGCACCTCCACACGCAACAGCAGCACCTCACCACGGCTCGTTGTCAGCGCAACAGCAAAGGCGTAGACCACGTGCTGCGAAGATGGAGGCTGCGCAGCGCCTTTTGCATTCGGCGTTGTCTTCCCTTTCTCCGTTGTGGTGTGAGCGCTAGTAGCTGCACCACTCGATGGCTCGTCGTTGCCGCTGTGGCTGCCGCTGTCCAGTGCGGCAGTCGTCTCTACCGCCACTGCGGCACTGGCGGCGGTGAAATACTCCTCCTCGCTCAGCAGGTAGTCCACATCTACCTCCATCTCGCGCAGCACGTCGCCTGTGACCACCATCGAACTCGGCGTCTCCGCGTCCGGCTGCCGTGCGTGTTCGCCAAACCGCTCGCCTTCATCGCTGCTGTCGTCGGGCGCATTTGTTTCAGCAGCGGTGGCGCCTTCCTCGGGCATTTCGCGGGCGTTTTTTAGTAGCACGGCCGCGTCAGAGGTCAGGTGCGGCACGTGGATGCTCAGACCACCGCTCACCGCTGACTCGTGGCCGTTGCTCAGAAGCAGGAACAACTTCCGCTGCGTCACGACCAGCGCCAGCTTTTGATGCTGGCTTTCTCCTCCGCTCGCAGCGCACGCCGCAGCCGCCACACCCTCTCTCGACGCTTCGTGCTGCTGCTGCTGCTGCTGTCCTGTTGCTGTGGTGGTGCTTGTCTTGCTGCTCAGCCAGACCACGGCGGTAATCTCCTCCGCATCCGTGCTATCCGCCCACTCCAGGCGATGCCGATGCAGGTCCAGCTGGAAGTTGTCCCACAACTCCACCTCGTCGCTGTGGCACCGCGAAAGCAGCCGTTGCAGCTTCATGGCCCGTCGATCGAGCAGGCGGCGCCGCCTCATCAGGAGGCGGGCCAGTTGCTGGTCCTTTTCTGCCGTCGTCGCCGTGTCCAGCACAGGTGGGGGCTGCGTTTCAGAGCCGTCTACGGTGTTCTTTTTCGCCGGCGACGGTGGCTGGCGCACCGCTGAGAAGGGCATCTCCTGGCTGAAAGCACTTAAGTTCGGCGAAGCGAGAGAGCCGGCGTCTGCCGTCGTTTCCTCCGCACCCGCATGGTTGTAAAGGGTGCTGCTGCTTGTGCCAGCGGCACGCTCCACCAATTCAGCGCTGCTGCTGCTGCTGGCATTGAAGTTGGGGCTAGCCCGGGGGCTGTCACTGCAGCGCTGCCGACGGCGGCGCTGGTGGTGCTGGTGGCGTCGTCGGTCCTGATCTGCCACCATCACGCGCGAGGCGGCGTCGCCAAGCAACTTCAGCACCGCCACATCGCCGTTGGCGCACACCGCCGTCACAAGAGCGGTAGCGTCTTCCCGTGTGTCCAGCGAGTCGGAGGCGGCGGCGAAGTATGGGTCACGCGTCACTGCTCGATAGCGATTCATCTCACCACCCACACCGCTTGCTGCGCTCACGGGAGAGATTAAATTCGCCTCGCTGAACGACTCGGACGTCGCGTGTGACAGCCTTGGAGACGCAAGGGGCGTCGCCGCCCCGCCGCGCACACCCTCCCGCAAGCCGAGCGCCACCACTGGGTAGATGCCATGCTCGGGTACACGCACCCGCAGCAACAACCGTCCTTCGATCCGGTTCAGCCCTGGTGTGGCGGACCACACGTAGATCAGGCCAAAGACCACACCCACCACAATACGCGTGTCCCGCAGCGCGAAGGAGATGCATGTGACACGACACTCGTCGTGACGCAGTACAAACGACGGCACCATCGGCGGCTGCTCCGATAATACCGCCGCTGCCGATGGTGCACCAGCAGCGGAAGAAAACACGCCTGACTTCTGCCACGCCACGCCGCGGCGCAGCCTCGCGTAGCTGCGGAGGCTGCACGTGCCCGCCATGTCATCGTTGTCTGCCACCGCGTCGACCGCCCACCCGCTCATGCCACCCTCCTCTTCCGCAGTGCAGAAGACGATGGCGGTGCCGTCGGCCGAGCCAGTCACGAGTTTGTGCCCGTCCATCGACGCCGCCACAGCCGTCACGGCGGTGCTGTGCGAAGCCGTCAGGCACCGCGTTGGCGCCTTCGCCGTGGCGCCGCCGCTGCTGTTGTTGTTACCGCCGTCGCTCTTCACCTGCCATGCCTGCAGTGTACGGTCGTCGCCGGCGGTCAACAACATCTGCTGTGGTCCCTGCAGCACTTCCGCCTCGGTCTCCCCCTGTGCGCGGAAGCTCAGCCCGGTCACGGCGCCGTGGTGGCCGTTGAGGGTGGCAAAGAGAGAGCCGGAGATGCCGAGGTGGGTCAGCCGTACCACGCCGTGCTCGTCAGCCGAGGCGACGCAGCGGCCGTCCGGCGACGTCAGCACACACGTCAGCGGGGCTGTGTGCAGCGACGTCCACCGCGCCGCCACCGCCCGCGAGGCGTAGTCGACCACCACCACGGCGCCGCTGTAGCAGCCCACCACGCAGGTGACCGCCAGCGAGGCGGAGAAGCTGATCGAGCGCACCGGCGAGCCAAGGCGGAACTCAACAGACTGGAAGGCGACCTGGCGGTACTCGGGCCCATGGCGCTCCCGCCACTTCGCACGCCTCAACTTCACTGCGCCGCCACTCCCTCGCGTTTGAGCCGCGGCAGCCGCCGTTGGTGCTTCCGGCTGTCGCGGCTCACTCGGGATCACCGGCGGCGGGGTGCACAGCTCCTTCGTGTTGTACAGCAGCAGCACCCCGTCCCAGCTCCCGCTCGCCATGATGTCGCCGCTGCGGTGGAAGTCGATGCATCCGACAGGTGTGTGGTGCTGCCGCTCCGTGTGAAATGCGGTCAGCGGAATTAAGAAGTGGGGTTGGGCCGCAGTGGATCGACTGGCCAGCGACGCCTGGTGCACCGCGGCCGCACCGCGGCCACCGCTGGCGTCGTTGCTGTTGTTGAGCATCCGCTGCTGCTTCAGCCGCTCCGGGGAGTTCGCTGGGTACTTTGGCAGGCGCAGCGCGATGGCGCTCGTAATCTCGTCACGCAGCCGCGACGGCGCCCCGCCTAAATTCCACAGCTTTACATACGAGTCGTGGCTGCAGGTACAGAGGACGGTGGGCTCGAGTGGGTGACACACCAGGCCGCTGATGCTGCGCAGATGGCCGGTGCCACGCTGCAGCAGGGAGTTGTCTTCCAAATTCCATAGGTACACGATGCCGCGTACGCAGCCGGAGACGAGCAATTGCGGCGTGGGTAACGCCGAGGAGGATGACGATGACGCCGCAGCAGCAAAGCCCCCGCCAAGACCTCGTCCAGCAAAGTTCATGTTCGTGCCTCCGTTCGCCTGCTGTGGCACGTACAGGACCGCCACCACCGCCGACTCGTGTCGCAGCGTCGGGGCAAGCCGACTGCAGCCTCCACCGCTGGTGCTGTTGTTGTTGTGAGCTGTCCCCGCCGCGCCAGTCCGCTGGGGCGGCGGCGCCACGGCCTCCTCTTGGCTGGCGCGGACGCGTCGCACGAAGCCGTCGTCGCTGCCGAGCGCCACTTCCACCTCATCCGGGCTGATCGCCATGCAGCGAATTGCCTGAGGGGAGGCGGTGGTGAGCTGCACGCGTGTTTCACCGCCGTGCTGGCGCATGTTGAGCCAGTGCACCCACAGCGCCGACAACTCCGATGCCGTCACTGCGCTGCTCCCCGGCGAAAGGTGGCCACGGGATGGCCCAGCTGGATCCCCGGAGACTGTCGTACCCCTCAGCGCGCTCGGCGCGGCAGGCTGCTGCTGCTGCTCTTGCAAGGCACTGCGGAGCCGTGCCATCGACGCCGCGTCGCAGGCGCTGATGCAGCTGTCGCTCGCCAACGCGTTCCACACGCATTGCCGCAGCAGTGACGGCTGTCGCAGCAACACGTGATAGTGTGCTTGTAGAAACTCTCGCACGTGACGGATGCGACGCACCTCGCCACGGTAGTGTCGCCACTGCAGCGGGGCACCGCCGCTGAGAAAGGGGTTGTTCGCAGTCGCTGCCAAGTCGGCGTCAGGGCTCAGGTCCACCTCGCCGTACGGACTCCCGTAGCTGCCACCGCCGCCGCCGCCATCCACCGCCACCGCGTCGTCGGTGCGCTTCGTGGCGTGCAGGATGGATGACAGCAAGCCGATCAACTGCGATAGCATTCGCCGGCTAATAAGTGTGTACTCGAGGAAAGGGAGGTAGCACACCAGCGTAGCCGTGACGTCGAGTCGACTCGCCTGGACAGAGCCCTGCAAGACGCCCAGCAGCTCTCGTGGGGCGTAGCGGGCTGGGCTGAAGATGCAGGGAGCGAGCGGGTCGACAGCGCTGCGCTCGATCGCCTCCCGTGTGCGCCGCAGCTCCTGCCTCACCTCCTGCTCGTCCATCGTCATGTCCACCGGCTGGTAGCGTAGCTCCGCAACGAGCAGCCGCTCCTGCGCGCTTTGGTAGTCCGAACCAAAAGGCAGGTACGTATGCGCCACCGCGGCAATGAAGGCAGCGGACGTGATGAAAAGGCGACCGTGGTGGGAGTCGAGGCAGATGCCACGCAGCAGCGCCACTAGCCGCGACGCCACCGCCACGTTCGACACGAGGCGGTACAAGTTGTACTCAAGCACGCCACCGACCGGCTGCCGCAGCAGCAGCAACGTCAACACGAGACGGCAGGTCGGGCTGTCGAAACGGATCTGCAACTGGCCAAAGAACTTCACGTACAGCTGCGTCGTCGTCGCTGGCAGCGAGCGGATGTCCTGCCGCAGCGTGTCGAAGGTGCTGAAGAGTCGCAGGTAGGTGATGCAGGAGATGAGACAACTTGGCCGACCCGCGCCGGCCTTGCGCAGGAGCTCCTTCAGCTCGTCCGCGGAGAAGGACTCCTCCAGCAGCTTACCGTAGGCCGCCAAGTGTAGCCGCACCAGCTGCGCTCGCTCGATTTCGCTCAACAGCGGCAGCGGCACTACCCACGCCGCCGGGGCGCGGGTGCGCAGCGCGTTCGCGAGCGCGGACCGCGTCCCGGCCGAAACAATGAAGCGGATGTGCGGGGCGGCGAGCGGGTGCAGAATGGTGCCCAGCAGGCTCAGCAGCTCCGCCGACTCGGAGGACTTGTCGAGGCCGTCCAGGATCACGACCAGCGCGGCTGGGCAGGTCGACGTGTCGCTGTTTCCCACCGCGGCGTTGTTGTTATTGTTATTGTTATTGTTGTTGTTGTTGCGATTCATGCTCGTTGCGGCAACAGCGGACGATGATGTCTCGTAGCGGCGATGTAACGTGGCATAGGCCTGGTCCAGCACCAGCAGCAGCTGCTCCACGGAGTCAGACTCCTGCACGGACATCTCCGCATAAAGACGGAAGATGATCCGGTACGACGTCGCGAGAAAGAAGAGCAACGAGCGGGCGGAGTCGTCGCCAGCTTGGGTGGAGTAGAAGAGAAAGGGCCGCGCTTCGGCGATAGCGGTGGCCGCACGGTGCATCGGGCGAAGAATACGTTCTGCGAGCGCGGCCAGCGTGGACGACTTGCCGTCGCCGTCGCCGCCTTCAACGAGCAGGAAGGAGTTCGTTGCAACGCAGCGCTGACTTGCGCGGCGAGAGCCATGACTGTTCTGATTGATGTTGTTGTTGTTACGCTTGCTGGGGCTCTCACTCCCCTCGTCTGTCGTCGTCGTCGCCGCCGCTGCAGCCGCCGAGGCCGGCGACGGTGTGGATGTGGAGGCTTCGGAGTCGAACACCGAGCTCAACGTGCCCGCCACCGCGAAGCTGGACAGCTGCTCCAGCAACCCACGTGGAGCGGCGTAGAGCGCCGACAGCTTCCACGCGTATTCACTCTGTGCCACGGCGAGCGTCTCGTACAGGTCGGGCGTGTTGGCAGCCGCCGCCGGAATCGATGGGGAGGCGGGAGAGGCAACGACGGCAGCGCGGCCGGCGTCCCTCGTTTCAATCGCCGCAACACCCTCTTCTCCGTGAGTCTGCGCCCGACCCGGATTGTCTCTGCTAGGTTGCTCGACTTCTTTCATTGCTGTCGCGGCTTCCGCGACATCGTCTGCGTCTGCGTCACCGTCGCCCCGGTGGACGCCGCAGACGTGCCGAATCACCTCCTGCAGCGCACCAAACACCTTGGCGGAGAAGTCGCTCATGTCAAGTGGGACGTCCATCGACGTCAGAACCTTCGGCTCCTCGCTTTCATTGATGCGGGCCTTGACAGAAGACCAGAGCGAATCGACGTTCGCGCTGGCGCTGCGGCTGCTGCTGTCCGCCACAGTGTGCATCGCCGGACCCACCGCGTTGAGTGCACGACCACTGCGCACCGCATGGCGGCCCAACTCGTCCTCCAGCATGGCCCGCGTAGTGGACAGTGCTGCCGCACCGCCGACGACGCTTTCTCCCCTCACGCCGTCAGCGCCGCTATTCCAGTCATTGCCCTCCATACCGCTGTCGCTGTTCGCACACGCAGTAGCAGCAGCGCTGCTTCTGTTTGATTTCGTGTAGACAGCTGTGTAGGGAACAAGCTTAAACCCGCTCGCCGTAATATGCTGCTTCAGCGTCGCGAGGGACTTCGCCGCCGCGGGAGAGTCGCCTTCGTAGACACGACGAGCCGCCCCATCCGCCGGGCCGAAGCTGGCTACCAGCTGGTCGTACTCCCGCGCAAAAAAGAGCGCCGTCATGGCGTCGTGCTTGCCCAGCCGCCGCCGTGTGTTGTACATCGCGTGCCGCATCTCCAGCTCCGTCACCGACACGTGCGGGTCGGCCAGCTGCGTCATCCAATCGTAATCCGCCGCCTCGACATCTTCGTCGACGACCAGCTGCAGCGGCGTGGGTGGGCAGGAGCCGTAGCGGGCACCGAGCATGCCCAGGAAGAACGGGCTGCACCGCGACACCTCATTCAGGCAGACCGAGGTGGACAGGTTACGTGTCGTCGCAACAGCCGGAATACCCCACCGCAGGTCCACCTCCAACAGGGTCACCTTCAGCCCGGACTCGGCGGCCCATCGTCGCAGCCGCGGGAAGATGTCGAGCGTGATGGCGTTGCGCTCGTTGTTCATATCGAGGAAGGTGCTCGAGATGAAGAAGCGGCAGACGCGGTAGGAAGTGAGGAGGTGGCGAACGACGCCGAAGGGCTTCCCGGCCACCGCCGCATTCAACTTCGCTGCTGCTGCTGCTTTCTTGTGCCGACTGGAAGACGCGGTGCGTGAAGAGGGAGTAGCACTGGAGCGGGCGGAGGGAAAAGGGTGGCTGCGTGCCGTCGCTGACGCTGCTGCGGTGGTTGCAGCCGTGACCACAGTGGAGATCTGCGGCCGAGGCAGCGGAGAAGCCGACGGTGACGGTGACGGCCCGTGTGAGGTGCGAACCCTCGGCCGCTGCTGCTTTGCCGCCGTCAACGCAGCGCCTTCCCCGCCTTCCTCCTTTGACCGGGCGGACGCGTCGCTCGGGTTGGAAAAGCCAGGAGTCGGCGCGCCCGCGGAGAGCAGCTTTACCAGTGAAATGAAGGGCTGCGGATGGTAGATCGGGGACACTTGTTTGCCCTGCGGCGCCAGCCACGCCGCTTCGTCCGCGTCCGCGACACCGCCGTCTCCTGCAGAGGTAGCGCGAAGGTCACTGGCGCGGCTCGACCGCTCCGGCTCCTCCTCGTCCACGGTGGACCGCTTCGAGAAGAGGCGGCGGATGCTCGGCAGCAACGCCGGCCCGCTCGCCGCGAAGTCCACGCCGACGCTGCTCGCGTGCTGTGAGGACGCTATTGACGAGGGACCAGAGGAGAGGCCCGCGGAGCTGCTCATAAGCTGCCGCAACTGCCGTTCGCTGCGCCGCGCACGGTCGTCCCAGTCCGTCTCCCACGCCGTGGACATTACCACCTTGCCTTGCGCGTCAAACGACGGCAGCGTGACCGCTGTTGCCGTCCCTGTGACGCTGCAGTGCGTTAACGGGTGCGTGACAGTCCAAGGAAGGGAGTTCGGCATGTCGGCTTCCTTCATCTGCTGTGTGTCCGGCGACGGGGCCGCCGCCACCGCCGACCCGAGACCGACTGCCGTCTCCCGTTGCGAGGAAGCGCCACTGACGCCGGTGTTGTCGAACGCGCCCTTCTCCCCTTTCTCGAGCAGAGCGCTGACAATCCTCAGTGCCTTCGCCCGATCCGCCAGCGCCTCCTGACCTGCGCGGGCCGAGAAACGAGCCACGTGGAACGTCTCCGCCGCCCGCTCAACTACGGCGAGCGGGCCACCGCCCATCCGCTCCGCCACCAGCCGCAGAATGGCGTCACTGAAGCCCGTCAACAAGAGGTCGTTGTGGTGGTGAAATCGGGCCTTCACGGCGGCCTTCTGCAGGGCTAACGCGGCGCCATCGTCGCGGAGGCGGCTGCCGGCTGCGCGCTGCTGCTGCTGCTTCGGTGATAGCTGTGGCGGGTCCGAGGCACGCAGGTTCACACCGACGTAGACGAGATCGGGGCTGCTGACGCGACGCAGCCGTGAGAGGTAGGTGGGCAGGTCGCCGAAGGCCGGTGCGTTACGGTTCATGTTTGCGTATGTGCGATGCACGCCCTCGTCAAAGACAATCAATGACTCCACGCGCATGCTACGCTCGATCACCTCGTCCAGGAAGGTGTATGGAAATTGGGCTCCCGACCCGTCGGCAAACATGGCGAAGGAGGTCATGAGGTGCGGTTGGGCGTGTCTGCCTTTCGCGTCTATCTTGCTCATGAGAAGCTTCGTGCTTTCAACAACGAGCCGCTCCACCAGTCGCATGAAGCTCGGCTGGCACCGCGGCTTCTGAGAATGGGTGCTTGCCAAGGGATCAAAAGCCGTAGAGGCGTCACTGCCGCCTAGCAGCTGGTCACCACTACTTTCTGCACTGCCGCTGTCACCGTCGGTGTCCGAGTCACCGCTTGAGTCGAAGACGCCGCGGAGCTGCGCCGCGACGAAGTCGTCGTCCTCGCGAAACACCACGTACTCGTCGTAGCAGTACAGCAGCACCACGCACTGTTCGCAGCTGCGCAACATCATCGCAATCAGCACGGCCGCAACATCGATTTTCCGCTGGATCGAGGCCGTCTCCGCGGCCGCCCCAGTGGGGGACATCGGGGCAAACAACGCTTTTGTGATGCACAGGATGACCACCGATACCCCCTTCATTGGAATGACGTTGAGCCGAGCTGCCGTCGCCATCGCCACGTCGATGGCGTGGATGTACTGGTCCAAGTAGCGCGGAAGAATCACCCGCGACGCCGCGGGATTCTCGAACGTGTCGTGGAGCTTTCGGATATTCTCTTCGGCTGTGTTGGGGCCGCCACGGCCACCACCACGTGCGCCACGACGCCCTCTGCCACGCCCGCCACGACGCCCAGCCGAAGGCTTCTGTCCTCTCTCCGACCCTCCCTCTTGCTTGGGCAGAGGCGGCGGCCGTAGCTTGTGGAGGAGACCCGCCATCTCACGCACTTCCTTCACAGCCAGGTACGCACTGTAGAAACGGTAGGGCAGCTGCTGGCTGAGGGCCACCTGCTGCTCATCGACCAGACGCTCCAGCACGAGCTTGTGCGTTGCGGCACTGCAGGTGCGCGTGAGAATATTGCGCACGTTGCGCAGCAGCGCCATGTAGC
Source organism: Lotmaria passim (assembly GCA_037349495.1). Taxonomy (NCBI): domain Eukaryota; phylum Euglenozoa; class Kinetoplastea; order Trypanosomatida; family Trypanosomatidae; genus Lotmaria; species Lotmaria passim. The sequence continues at coordinate 346,332 of CP140211.1, forward strand.
CAACGGAGCGCGTGGCGATGAGGTAGTCCCAGACCTTGCCGGTGTTGCCTTCCTTCGAGAGCAGCGTCTCCCACGTCTGCGCCACGGGTAGCCGCATACGCGTGCCACTGAGCGACGGGTTGAACACGCAGTAGGGCTGCACATTATTGTCTGCCGTGCCAACAGCTGCCGTGCCATCGTCCCCGTCTGTCTCTGCGAGCTTGCCCTCCTCCTTGTTCGATGTTCTGTTCAGCTGGGCTCGCGCAGCGGCGAAGTTCAGCGGCAGAGTCGGCCTCCACGACAGGTCCGTCAAATGCAGGCCCATCTTACGAAACAACGGCTCGCTCGCCGGGTACCGCTTTCCGAGCAGGCAGCAGACTAAAAACGCTGGCTGCGTTATGTGCAGCCTTCGAATCAGCTGCTTATAGGTGAGCTTGAGCGCCCGTCGGCGCCGTGGCTCGCCGCCAGCCTCTGCGTTGGTCGCCTTCCCTGTTTCCGAGTTGCTATCCTCAGTATCCTCTTCATCGTTACTGGTGCTGCTTCCGTCGTCCGAGTTGCTGCCAGATGACGAGGAGCCTTCCCGCTGTTGCTGCTCTTGCTGTGCCAGCAGCCGTCGTCGTGCCCGCCGGTGTGCACGGTGTTCCGCTGCCGTGTTGTCGTACTTGGACAGGCTGAACGGAGTGAACTTGGCGAAGCAGTGAACGAGACTCGTGCGCAGCGCCGACGGTAGGTACGATCGCGTCGGATCTAGCTTTGCGCGCTTCTTCTTCTTCTTCCCCGACGACCTGTCGTGGCTCGAGGAGCCATGCGAGCCGTGCGACGTGGGGTGATTGCGTGAGGATGTCGTAGCAGCAGCACGAGGATCTCGACTCGCCGCTGAGCGAGCCAGGTCGCCCGAGAGAGAGCCCGTGGTAATGTCGTCCTCTCTCTCCTCCACTAATGCGTGAGGCCCCACGCAATGGGAAAAGTCATGTGCCGCGTCACAGTCGTAGAAGTAGGCAAAGTTCGCAATCGCCAGCCAGTCGGATGGAATCAGGACAATCTTCTCCATGTACGGTTGCAAAAAGGGAATGCAGTTGGGCTCCCGAGCGCAGAGCGCGACGAGGTAATTCGGCGAGCTGCGCAGATGCAGCACGTGTCGAGTGTAGAGGGCCAGCTTCAGCACGAACTCGCCGTCTTGGCGTGAGATGAGGTGCACCAACTCCCGCATGTGCAGGACAGTGGCAACGCCGTCATTCACCGCTGGGGGCTGTTGCTGCTGCTGCTGTTGCTGATCCTGCGCTGTCGCGTTTGCCTTGCGTGCGTGATTCGTGACAGCTTGGTCCGGGCGGACTGCCTCGTATGGGGGCTCCTTCATCAAGCAGGACGACACCAAGTCCACCAGCTCGATTTTGAGCGGCGTGAGATCTGCCGCGTTCACGCAGTAGAAAAAGTCCATGACAAAGGAAAAAGAAAAAAGAGCCGCAGTAGAGTGTCGAGTTATTTGTGATCAAAATGTGCAGTACAGGCACAAGAAAGATGCAAAATGATGAATATTAAAAAGAAAACGACAAAAATAACCTGAAGCAAAGAGAGAAAAACAAAAAGCAGCTATAACCCGTGTGCTATTAGTAGGTTTTACAGAGCACGTGTACACGCTTGTGTAGCTCTTTTGTGTTCAGTGGTCAGTTCTGTTGGCGTCGCCTCTGGTAATCTCGATGATGCGAGCTTACGCAAAAAACCTGCTGTTCAGCTCGGGTCCAATGAGAAAGCAAGCAGCCACACAAACAAAAAAAAAAAAAGAAAGCGCTCGCTGCTTTAAGAGAGGAGATGGAAAAGAAACAATAGAAATGAAGAAGTAGAAACCATCAGAAGGACCCTTACCTTTATGGAGCTCTTTCTCTCTCGCGCGTGTGCATTGCTTTTCAGCGCGAGAGGTGTTTGTCACATCATAATACGGTATGCGGTGTTTTTTTTTTTTTTCTTCTGCGCGTTAAAGGGGAAAAAAGAACAACTTTTTTCCTTTTAAAGCCGCATAGCGGATACGTGAAAAAGAAAAAAAAAAAACACGCAAGAGTGAACACGCAGAAGCAAAGTGCCGTTCTGTGCTGCTTCATGAAAGGTTAGAGAAGCGGCATTAATTGGCCGCACATAGAGTAGCGCTGAGCTATGACGCCGCCTTTCCCTCTCCTCTTCTCTTGTTGGGGGGGGGGGGGGCACAGATGCTAACTTGCTTTACGCCTCGTGTCATTGAAGGGCTAAAAAGCACAACCTCCATCGTAACGACACTTTTTCTTTGTTTCTTCTTCTAGCTGTTTGATTGGCTTAACGACACGCTAAATTGCAAGTAGTCACTTGGCTTCCTTAGATTTACCTCTAAATCCTCACTTCTTCCGTTTCTGTTTAATAATAAAAATAATAAACAGAAAAGCGCTTCTCGTCGTCAGCACATGCGCCTTTACTCTTCCCTCTTCTCTTCGAAGAGGCGGTACTAATGATGACCAATGGTGCTACTCTTATGACGCCACAAAAAAAAAAAAAAGAAAAGGTGAGGTGACGAGAGAGAGAGAATAAACACTAAGCAAAATAATGCGGAAAAAGACGAGCAAAACTAAAAGGAAGGTAGAATAACTGCTTGCTTCCTAAGTACTTGAATATTGTAACAAAGAAAGAGAAGAAGAGAGGAAAAAAAGAAAATGACCTACCAGGACCAGCACAATCCTCGAGAGACACAAGCCGCCCCTAAATGCGCGCATGGCTGCATACGAATGTATGTCCCTTCTCTCCCATTCATTTGGGTTTCCACACCTCCACCCCAAAAAAAAAAAAAACTGGCATGGATTTACTTTTCATTTTATTTTTCTCGCTCTCTCTCTCTTTTTTTTTTTTTTAGACCGACTTCGTTACCTTCGTCGGCACGAAGCCGTGCGGAAGGTAGCCGGCCTCCTCAGTGTTCCAGTCCACCGAGCGCGGCGGCTTGCCGTCGCTGTAGCGAGCAATTACGAAGCCCTCCCAGCAGAACATCCAGAGGAAGAGGTAGAGCGTTGGGGCAGAGATGTAGTAGTCACGGCCCAGCTCGACGGCGCGGTTCATCATCCACTTGATGTCAATCAGACGGCAGCCCATCAGCGGACCATTGTAAGCGCCAAAGAAGCCTTTTGTACCGGTGGAAGCCGGGATATCCGCCAGCTTTGGCGGGTGGTACAGGTCACCACCGCTGAGGCGCACCGGAGTCCGGCGGAAGAGCGAGGCCTGAGTGCGGCGCAGCATGGCTGATCTTTCTTTGTGTATATATGTGTGTGTGTGTCTGAGGAAAGGTGTGAAGAAGTTGGAACGGGCTAGTACACGACGAAGAAAGAGGGTGCAAAGAGGTAACGGACTGAGTGGCCGGCTACTGTTCTTTGGTACTTTTCGTTAATTATAAAAAAAAAAAAAAACAAAGAAAAGTCGAGCTGAAGGCAAGGGGATAGGTTTGGAAAAAAAAAAAAGTAGGAGAAGTAAGCAGCAAAGAAGTCGTAAGTAGGAGTCAGTGAAACGACAGATTATTGTATGTGGGGGAACAGAGGAAGAAGAAGGAAAAAAAAAAAAAACACAGAAGAGAGCAGAGAATGAACAACAAAAAAAAAGCAGCTATAGTACATGAATAAGATCTACTTGCCGCGCATAGAGCAAACCGCCAAATAAAGGCACAGCTTAAGTTGCTCGGTCAGGCCCAGGACGTACGGCGTTGCTCTCAAAGTTCCGCCAGGGAAAACAAAAGCAAAGACGGCAATTCCCCCTTTTTTTTTCACTTCCTTTTTTTTTTTCTCTTTTCTTCTATTTTTTTTTTTCAGCTGTCTTTTCACTTGTGACAGATTCTCCTTGTTAATCCACGTGTGGCTTCACACTTACACCTTCCACATACTGCCCGTCAGCGCGGCTCGTATTTCCTCTGCGAGAGCCGGGACCGAGCTGGCAGAGGAGCACCGCACCAGCCCTACAGGGGACAGCGTCCGCTGCCCGGCACCGTGCATGTCCTTCGCCACCTGCCGCTGCTGGCCATCGCGCGTCAGCAGCACCACCGGCGGTACCTCCCGCGACGGGCTCGACAGCATCAACTCGTTTAGGTAGGCGGACGTTACCAAGTCACCCGACTCCAGCGAGGTATTCGCGACGAAGACGTGCAGCGAGGAATTCGGGTGGAGGAGTGCCAGCTGGTAGAGCACGTGAACTACCTTAGCCGTGAACGGGACAAAAAGCTCATGTGTCGCACATATCGCTACTGGCGCTTGGACGAAGATACGGCGCAGTTCTCGCGAGATGAGCATGTCCAGCAACGACCCGGTGGCCCCAATCTCTATATTTGCCACATCTACCGCGAGAATCAGCCTCGCCGGCTCCGTTTTCCACTCCGTCGATGTCGGCGACGACGATGATGGCAGCGCGCACGTCGTTTCCTCGCAGTCCGCGGCCACAGAGGCAAGGCCACAGCTGTACTGAAGTTCGTGCAGCACCTGGTCGTTGTACGCGGCAAGTTCCTGCGGGGTGAAGAGCTGATCGGGATGAGCCCAGCTGAGGTGACGATCCAGCGTGGGCGGGTCCAGCCACAACCGTGATGACGTCGGCGCCCGCGTGTGGCTCATTGCCATACTTCCGGATCCGCCTACGCGTTGCTGCTCGGTCGCCAACAGATGCGCTGCACACTCCGGACAACGCAGCAATGGCGCTGTCGGCTGATTTCTCAGGTAGTAGTTTGCGCGAAAGAAGTCGTTGCACTGCTTCGCTACTGCCGACGTGAAGTAGTCGACGTCACGGACTACACCAGGAGGGCCGCCGTACCAGCGAAGGTGCTGGAGGCTATGCTGCGCGTCGCCCTGCTTGTTCTCCGCCTCTTGTTGTTGCTGTTGTTGTTGCATTGTTTTAATGACGGAGACACTGTTGTACTTAGGCGCGGACGTCGTGCTAATGGACGCCGCTATCGAGTTAGAGTGCGCCGAAGGCGTTGAGGGTGGCGTGCGAGGCGGGTCAGGGAACTCCGCTGGCCACACCTCACGGGAACGCGGAAGCTGCGGATTGGGAAAGAGAGTTGCGCGGTCTCGCGCGTCGACGTCGCCCAGAAGCTCGCGCAGGCGAGCGAGGTTCTCATTGGCGCTGTCTTTGGTTGATGTGGAAGGCCCTTCAGCATGTGTTGGCGGCTCCGTTGCGCTCGATGACATAAGACGGCGTACACAACAGAAAGCGGATGCTGAACGAATAGAATTCAACGAGAGTCGCGACGCCGTATTGCGCGACCGGCTCGACAGCGCCCTAAGACTGTGATGACACCGCCGTTGCATCACTAAAGGGGATCAATGTGTACAGTTGTGTGGCCTTTTTCCCGTTATGCGCTCACAAGTTTCACGTCTTCGCCCAAGTCACCCAGACAGGGAGGCGTTTCGCAAACACGATAGAAGCGACCGGGCTTGGTCATTGGCAATGAAGTCGTTGTAGAGACAGTCAATAAAAAAAAAAAGGTAAAAAGAGAAATAGAAAAAAAAAAAGTTAGAGAACTCATTCAACACGCGTTTCAGCAGTTTCGCGGGACGAAATTCCAGCGTAAGGTGATAGGCAAGTCCATCAAAAAGAAAAAAAAAAAAAAGAACACGATATCCCGGCCATCCGCACATCATATAACGCCACCTCATGGCACCGGTTTCAAAACGAGAGGGGAAAACGGCGTTTTGTTGTTGCTGTTTAATTTTCAAAAAAAAAAAAAAGAAAATACAAAGAGCAGATGTCGATGTTGCATTTTTTTTTTTTTTTACATAACGTGAAGCACACACACACACAAAAAAGCTCTTTTCATGTGTGTGACGCGCTTTCTCTAGCCTTCTGGTGGTGCAAGCGCAGGAGCGTCCTTCAGCAGCATGTCGGGCAGCGCCACCTCCGTCAGTGGCACGCCCGTCACATCGGACTCCGTCGCCAGGCACGACACCACCGCTCCCGCGCCGCGCGGCGCAGCCTGCGCTGCGGCCACCGCTTCGGACAACACCTGTGCCCGCTTTCCCTGCCAGGCTACCGAGTCGAGATGTACCTGCACCTTCTTCGCTCGCTCCACCAGGTCCAGCATAACGGACGGCAGCTTCGCGCGCAGCTCGCGATGACCGCCCCGGCAGCCCATGAACGCCGCCACGACGGACACAAAGGGCAGCAAATCTACAGACAGGTTCTCCATCTTTTTTTCTGCCAACTCCTCGCACACGCAGTAGGCCACCATCAGCGAGCTGCGGTACAGCGGACCCCAGAGGCGCTGTGCGGCCCGCGTAAACTCGTTGAAGTCCGCGACGTGCTGATTAAAGGACCGAATCATCTGTTCCTGACTCCACAACGAGGACAGCAGGGAGAGAAAGCGCTGCTCGCACTGGGCCAGCCGGTGCACGTGTACCCGCTGCTGCAACGCCAGCGGGAGGGAGGTGGAGGCCTTAGGCAGGGGCGAGGCAGGAGTGGCGTCGGCGGTGGCCGCTACGGACGCACGTGCCGAGTGCAGCGCGTCGGCGAACTGTCGCCGTGTCTCTCGCAGCTGCGGGACAAGGCGGTTCGCTACGTCTTCGCGGGCCAGCGACGAGAACAAGTAGGCGTTGGGCATGTCCAGCGGATAGTTGGTGCGCCCCTCCTCGTCTGGGATGTACGGAGTGCTGCCGATGCAAGGAAAGGGCGTGTTCGACGACGCCGCAAGGCAGGAAAGCGATGGGGCTGCGGGGAGCCCCGCCCGCGACGGGCGTCTACTGGCGGACTGCCGGTTGCTGCTGCCGTTGCTGTTGTTATTGCCGCTGCCACTACGGTTGTCCACGTTAGGTGGCGCGGCTTTGTCTGTGTAAGCGAGAGCTAGCTGGAGGAGGTCGTGGAAGAGCTGCTGTCGCCACAGCACGGCGGAGACGGCGACGGACACGTCGCACATGAAGGCACACACGGAGGATGGACTTGTGTTTGGCTTCGCAGACGTCTGCGCGTCGCGTCGCGCCGCTGGTGGTGAGGGATGCGAGTTCTGCATGGCCGGTGGGGGCGGCGTGGAAGTTTGCCGCGCTGCCTCGTCCACACACGCCGTGAGAGCCGCGTGCCACGCCTGCCGCTGCGTTACAGGCATAGACTGAACGACGTCCATCCAGCTACTGGTTGGACTCGACTTCTGGGCTTCTTGCAGCCACTGAATGAGCCCTGGCGCGGTGACGAGTGCTCCGAACAGGTCAGCGACATCAACGCTTACAGAAGACGGAGATGCCGCGGACAGCGCACTTTCCTCCGCTTCGCTGCTCTTTCGAGCTGCAAAACGTGTCGAAGCCGCTGATAAGGTGGTCGTAAACAGCCTTAGCGGGTACACCGGTGGTGAATGGTCAAGGCTCAAGGCTGGCGCTGCTGAAGGCTGTATCGTCACGTTAGGCGATCGTCGCCGCTGCCTCCGCGCGCTCTCTGCTGTGGTGGGCCTCTGCAGTTCTTCGTTCCGCCGCCACGCATCGTAGCCCCACAGCTGTCCATGCAGGCGCTTCAGAAACATCAGGTCCAACGCGTTATAGCCTTCCAGCAACGCAGTCACCCACGCCTCCCACGGAAGCGGGGGTGACAGTGGTGATGGTGGTCGGCTTGCGGCACGCTCCGCTTCCCCGTCCGGCGCCTGACGCTGCCGCGGCATATCGTTTCCGTTCATGGAAGCGGCGGTGGCGTGTTCCAGCGGAAGACCCGCGACACCCAATCCGTCCCGTAGCATCGCTTCCACAGCCGCCGTTGCCCTCTGCGCCGCTGTTGGAAACGGCTCCGCGGAGGCCAGCAACGCCCTGAGGTCGTCGCCGGCCGCACTGCTGCTGCTGCCGCAGGTCAGCACAAAGGCTAGCAGATCCTGCTCCACACTCGACTGGCGGAGCGAAGTGGTGCGTGAGTGGAGCCTGGACGACGGCGCGTCTTGCGCATTGACAGAGGCGACGGGTGCGCGGCGGTTTGCCTCTTCGCCTGCATCAACAGACACGCGCGCCGAGTCTCTTTTCCACAGCACCAGCGTGCCGGCGCCGTCTTGCCCTCGCCATTCGACAGATTTACCGTGCAGCTCGGCTGGCTCAGCGAAGACGGCGTCTGTCCCATCGCCCTCGCTCTCCTCCAAAGGCTCGCCCCAGGTTTGCAGTTTTGAGCACAGCGCCGCATGCCGAGACGCCGGGTCTGGCACCACACTCGGCGCACGATACGGCGACGTCGAGGTCGCACCCAACACCGGCGGCTGGAGTGCTGACTGGACGGCACGCATCGCCTGTGGTCCAGCTGCGGCTGCTGTGTTGCTGCTGTCAGTTGTCGTGCTTTCTTTCCCCCGCGCCGCTTCGTGAGAGCTCTGCTGCGGTGGCATCGTCATCGACGGTGTACCTACTATCTCAAAGGGCAGCTGAGCGGCGTTCTCCGTCACTTTCGCGTCGGGCAGTGCGATGTCTGCGACGCTGCGGAACGACGACCGTGTCCATGTCGACGGCAGGCCGCTCGACGCAAATCGATCCATATGAGCCACGTTGCTGCTGTTGTCGCCGCCGGCGGCGGCGTCACCACCGTCCACCGACGGCAGTGCCGACTCGCTTAGGACTGCCTCCCACTGATGCTGACGCTGGCGGCACCGTAGCAGTGCGTTTCGCCGTTGGATGTCTTCCTCTTCCTGGGCAAGCTGCTCCATGACTCGGTCGTGCTCGACAGCTGGGTCATCGACGTAAGTGTAATAGGGGTGCTCGGCTGCCGTCGTGCTGGCGTCTGCAGCAGTGGCGGCGTTGCCGCTCGTTGAAGCGCGCTGCTGTACCTGCTGTTGTTGTCCCTCTTGCTGAGCAGGTGAAGAAGTGGTAGGTGAAGTTCGCGGCGGCGGATGTGCACCCATCTGCTCCACGCATTCGCCATTCTCCAAGCGCACCATGACCTGCGTGCGATCACACCACTGGCGCACCTTGTACAGCAGTCGCTCCCACGCAGGACTGGACTGGACGTGTCGGTGCAAGAGCGCTTGTCGAGCTTGCAGGGCCGCCTTCAGTGCGTCTCCACCTGCTGGCAAATTAGATGGGGGTGCTGCAGCGCCGCTGGCATCTGTAAGACCGCTGCTCTTCTCTGGGCTCTTCTTGAGGCCATCTATCGTGTCGTCCTGAGTTATACGTTTCACATCGGAGAAGAGGTAGTCAACGTCGAGGTACGGCTCCAAAACGTCGTTGCTGGTCTCACCTGCCAACCTGCGAGACGCTTCTGTGAGGTGACTGGCGTACAGACGCTGCTGCTCCCGTCGATACTGCGCGGCTGCACCTCGCGCGTTCTGCGGGTGTGGCGTCTGCGGTGGTGACACTAAATTTGACGTTCGTGTTGCTGTTGTTGTCCTTGACGCGCCGGCGTCTCCTTGCACGACCGCCGTGCTGCTGCTGCTGTTGCTCATCCCCGTCATGTACGACCGCCACAGCGCTTCGCCGTTGCCGAGTTCATGCAAGAAAATCGAGCTCGACAGCGAAGCACAGGAAAACACGTCTGTAGCGACGGACGAGGCAGGAGACGACGGGGGTGATTGCAGCTGCCTTTTGCGCGCGTGACGAGACGCTTCAACACCAGTGCCGCGACCGGCAGGCGACCACCGCCGCCCGTTCCCTTGTAGAGGCAGTTGCGCGTGTGATTTTGAGGGGACGTGTCGAGGGTTGGAGGCGTGGAACGCCGCAGGCGGGCCGTACCGCTGCTCCAGCGCGGCCGCAGTAAGTTGCCCACACTGCCACGGCATCGCCGAAATCGCGCCGTCTGTCGAGACGGCTGGCACTGGTGTCATAAAGGAAGATCCGGAGCGATGGAGATACGACGGCGTCCGCTGCGGCGGCGGAGACGTCGACGTCGCTGTCGTTGCTGCTGCTGCTGCTGCTATCGTTGTTGCCCGTGCTGGAAAGAGGGAGGTGTTCGTATTCGGCATGGCGTACAGCCGTGCGAGGGCGTCCCGCGTGCGCTTCGTGCCCGCTCCATCAAGCCCGGTTGCCCACTCCGCCTCCCCCGCTCGACTGTCGTGCTGCGAATAAAACTCTTGGCGTTGCTGTTGCCGCTGCTGAACGACGGAAGACACCGGGATGCTGTGTTCGTCAGACTCCACTTGCGCAAGACGGTTGCATGCGTCCAAAGACGGCACCGCTTCAACGACGAGATCCTTCTCGTCCACCGCGTTTGCTGACGGTCCCGCAGCCTCCAACGGTGGTGGCAGCGGAGCGTCGTGCAACAGCACATCGGTCAGCCGCAGTGTCTCTCGCAGCTCCTGAATGGTGTTCTGGTGCGTCAGGCTGCCCGCCGTGAGGTCTGCTAAAAGACCACCGTTGCTGTTGTTGTTGCTGTTGTTGCCAGACTTCTCCGCTGCCCGTGAGAGACGCGCGGCGAGCGCGGCCACTGCCGCAGAGACCGAATCTACCGCGCCGTTCGCCTCGGACGTGCCATCGCTTGTGTGCCTCTCCGGCTCATGCGTCAACGCGTCGTCCGTTGTGCGTTTCATATCCTCCACGCTGTGCTGCGGGTGGTTTATGGATAGCACCATGGCTGCCCGGTCCGCCCGACCAAGAGTGGTGTTTAGATTCTGCTGCGTAAGGGAGTTGTACGCGGCGAGCGTGCCGTCGAGTGTGGACCACCAAGTCTCTGACTGCGGCATGTCCGTCTGTGCAGAAGCACCCGGTGAGCAATGCTGTGTCGTTTTAGAAAAGGCAGCAGTTGCTGCGTGGAGGGTGCGTGGCACCTCGTTTTCACGCGCAAAAACGAGCTGGTCTGGCAGCCCGGCCAGCATCGCAGTCGCCTGCGCATCGGTGATGACGTTTGTGGAGGGCGACACCGGCGGCAATCGGCGTGCGTCATGCACAGGCGTGTCTTGCTGTGAATTTGGCGATTCACGGTGTATCGGTGGGAACGGCGAGAGTGAATTGCTCACCGACACGCTCGTCGACCGCGGCGAGTCAAAAACAAGTCGTACGTACTCTTGGCCGTAGCGGTCTGAGCTTTCCGCCTCCGCAACAGCGCCGTTTCCCGTCGACGAGCTCGCGCTTCTCGCAATCGCCGGAGAACCAGCGAGAGTTTTGTGTGAGCCTCCGACAGGCCGCGAGGCACGCACAGCGCTCGAGGACGACACACCGGGAAGAAGGTCCGGCAAGGGTACTGGACGCGGCGTCGGTGCTCGCCACATGGCTCGTGGGGACAAGTGGTCCGTGCGCTGCTTGCGAGCGATTGCCGTCACGTCAGTGCTGCGTCCCATGCTCGAGGGGAGCAGACCAGGTCTGGCGAGCGGGGAGAGCGGAGGCGTCGCGTCGCCATTTCTCTTGCGAGGGTTGCAGTGCTCCTGGTCGGGTGGTAATGGTGATTCATCCGAAGCAGTGTTGGAAAGAGGGCTTGGGCCACCAACTTCTATACCCTCCCATGCCGCAGGTGGTCGAGGCAAGGCATGACTGCGGCGTGGTGCGTGCATCTCAACAGCAACAAATTAAAAAAAAAAAAAAAGAAGAAGCAGAAAAAGAAAAACGTCCAAAGGGCTTCAAAAAGAGGTGGAAGCGACACTGGAAGCTCAAATGTACATCTCAGAGTTCAACGAGAAAAAAAAAAAAGAGCTAGTCCAAGCATATCAGTATTACTTACATGGAGGTGAGTAACTCAGGCAAAAAGAAAAAAAAAAAAGACAATAGAAGTCTGTCCAACACGAGCAACGAAAAGAGTTGTACAGTCGTGATAGTAAACAGGAAAGGCCTGTCGGCGTGAAGCCTGGAATTGCCGATTGATAGCAAAAAAAAAAAAAAAAGAGGAGCAGTGGCTTGAAGAAGGAAGTGTATAATAGTGTAAAGAGGGAAAAATACGGACATGAGTAGCGAAAAGCCACCGCAAGTATATATATATATATATAGAGAGAGAGAGAGAAAAAACACTGAACAAACAAGATCAAAATCCACTTGACACCACCGGCTTAAAAAACAAAGCTGCAACAGCGGTGTGCAACATTTATGCAGGCATTTGTAGAGCAGCTGTTTTTTTTTTTTTTTTCTCTCTTTCTCGTAGCACATGGATGTAGTGTTTCTTTTTCTGTTTTTTTTTTTTTTTTTGGCATTCTGCGTTGAACGTGACGAGCCCTTTTTTTGTTCGTTTCTCTTCTCTCTCACTCTCTCTCTCTTTAACGCTGGGTTTCTTTTTTTTTTTTTTAATGTGAAGAAGATGTCGGTCACCGCAGGAAAAAAAAAAAACATGGGGAATCAGGACAGTCGTGATAAGCTGGCTTGAGCCGCTTTTTAAACACCAGACACCCGTTTTGAGAAAGAAAAACAAAAAAGCCGACTGCGCCTGCTCTTCTTGGACAGCTTCGATGCTACCCCTCGCGGTTTAACTCCTCTTGTCTTTTTCGTTGTCGTCCCCTCTGCCAGCGTGTTGCATCATCATGCTCCACAGAAAAGACCCAAAGGCGTCCCGTTCCTTGGCACTGAGTCGGTCCGACACTACACCAGGGAAAACGTGAACGCGCTGCCGCGACGACTCCGCAAAAAAAGACATCGGCGACGGCGGCGGCGAAGCTGCGTCGGCGCACCGTTCCCCCCTCTCCGCATTTCCCTCGCTAGAATCTGCACGTGGAACAGATTGAGTGTGGTCTGCCCTTCTGACGTTGCGTGGGTGACCGCTAAACAAATCTGCCACATTTCGTGGGTTGAGCCACGCATCGGAGACGATAAAAAGATGTGCGTCAAGAGCGAGGCTCCGTCTTTCCTGCGCGTGTTCTCGAGAAGGGACTGTGCACGTGTGCGGCTCGATCCGAGAGAGGCACTGCACCACCGCGGCGAACGTGTAGAGTCCACCAAACGCATAGTCTACTGAGCTGCCGCTGCGGCCCTGCACGCTGGATCCGCACTGCAGTCGCGGCGCAGAAGTCTCGTCACAGAGCAATGAGGTACTGCTCGGTGCTCGCAGGCCCACGTTGATGGGCACGACGGCAAAAATGTGTGGGGCGGAGCTGCGACTCGCGCGGCAGCGCGCCACCGCGTCTTGCGTGACCGCGTACATGGACGTCGCTACCGAGGACTGCCACTGCGTCTGTGCGAAGTTCAGCACAAAGCACACTGACTGCCGAAGTGGAAGAGCCGCCTTGAGGGTCTCTGTTTGTGCGGCGCAGTGCTGCAGCGCCGCGCCCCACGCCGTGCACAGCGTCGTCCAAAGGTCGGCGATGTCCTGCGCGACGTCTTGGAGGGCGACGTCGCGTGCGCCAAAAGCTTTGTTGGCGTCGACAGCGCTGCTAAAGCGGTTGCCCAGCGCCCGCGACATCGTCCAGTCCGAGTACTGGCGCAGCTTGTGATCGTAACCCACAAAAAGATCGGTGGGCGCGAAGGCGGTCGCCGCTGCGCTGAAGAGAGGGGCGGAGGAGAAAGAAGGGAGTGCTTCGGAGTTGACAGGACTGGAGGGCGCGCCAGAAGCCCTCTCGGCGGATGAGGAAACCGCGTGTAAGCGTGGTGAAGAGGGCAATGTCAGAGACGGGAAGAGCGTGGCGTACACCACACGATTAGCCTGTGTGTTGGCGGCGCATTGAAGCGCGGCAGTTGCCTTGTGAAGCGGCACGGTGTCGTAGTGGTGGCGTGCGCGGCCAAAGTACCGCAACAGCTCCTGCTCCGTGTCTCGCGGACTTTTTCTTGTTGGCAACGTTTTAAAAGTCGTTCGGGATGGTGAAGGAGCTGCGCGATCAGCCGATGGCATTTCCGGACGGCCTGACGAGGCGCACGTCTCTTTTCCCTCCATCGTTGGCGTTTTCGTACGACGCGGGGCAGCGCGCTGCGACTCGTGTTTACGATGTTTCAATGACGATGACTTTTTGACTTTCCGGCGTAAAACAGCACTGGTCGAGTACGAAAGGCGCGCGTCTGCGCCCTTGGCGTAAACGAGAGACGAGATGAAGCTCTCGGCACTTCCACGATGTGCCCATCGCCAGCCGAGCATCTTAACTGCAATGTGTCGAAAAGAGCTGCTACTTCCACCAACGACGCCGGACAACGCAGACAGCACTACGCTGCGCAACTTCACTGTTCTGCTTGTATGTATGTGTTTTTTTGTTTGTAACAGGAGAAAGAAAAAGAAAAGCAATCATCGGCAAGAGCAGGAGGCGTGCGAGTCTTCCTATTGAACTAACTGTTGTCAAGAAAAGTAGCTCCAATGAGTGTTTTTTTTTTTTCATTCCTTTCTCAAACAGCTTTTCTACCACCGCCAAGTCTGTGACCAAAGCTGGAGATGGACCACGATTCAGCAGATCTCGAGGGAAAAACGCATGTGTGCAATCACTGCCACACTTAAGCCGTAAAAAAAAAAAAAAATCGCGCCATGGTGTAACTTGACGTCCATCACATTCATCATAGTAAGACATGTTTATTCATGTTTCTCTTAAGTACTTATATATATTTATGCATTGATCCGTGCACAACAGTGAAGCAAGATGAACACAAACGGGATACATATCAACATTTTTTATTTATCAGCCAAAAAAAAAAAAAAAAGCAACACTAAGAAGTCCATTCGGATTTTCATGCTTCACGTCTTCAAGCATCACAAAAAAAAAAGCGATGCAGCTGCACTCTATTCTTCCGCCTTTGGCTCCTCTGGCAATGCACCCAGCTCCGTCCCGGTCACCGGCGCCGATGAGTCATCCCCACCAAAGGCAATCTCGGCCATCGCCTCAGCATTGTCCGCTGCAATCGCAGTAGCAGTGGCGGTGTTTGTAGTCTGCGCCGGTGCCTCTGCGTGCGCTGCCGCTACTTCGTGGTAGGAGGGCGGTGGCGGCAGCGACTTATCCTCGACCGTGGCATCCCGCTCCTGGATGTACTTCTCAAAGGCCATGGCGACACGATCGCCGTAGCGCTGGTGCGCCATGCCGCCGCGGCCGCGGGCGCCACCGCCACGCATAGGACGACGAATGCCAAGCACCTCATCCATGTCCTTCCCTTCCGCTATTAGCTCGTACTTGTCGTGACTCCACTTCTCCTCCTCGTCCGCAATCGGGGCCGCAAAGGTGTCGCCGCTGACCGGCGCGTCCGCCTGCTCGTTGTCTGCGCGGTCGCCCTGCGCGGTCGCCGAGGCGGCCGTGCCCAGCACCGGTGTCCTGTGCACGGGCGACGTGTCGCTGCCGCCGACACCACGCCCAGCGTTCAGCAAGCTCCCTACGCCGCGGCCAGCACGGGCGGACTGCCAGCGCGTGTCACGCAGAAACCCGCGGCTGTGGTCGCGGTTGTGCGAACCGCCACCGCTGCTACTGGAGAGCAGCACCACGCCATGCTCCTTCGCTGGCTCCACGTGCAGCGTCGAGCCCTCCACCTCCACGCCGTCCATGCAGTACACCGCCATGGAGGCGTCGGCCGGGTTGCGGTAGGTGCAGAGGGCGCTGCCGATGAAGCGGCCCGATCGGTCGGTGAACATCTTGTACGACTCGAGTGGACCGTAGACTTCGAACTCGGCCTTCATGGCGTTGGCGCCGTCCCGTTCGATGCGCTCGAGTGGGATCTGCGTCACGTACACGCGGCACGACTTGTCGATGACGATGCCCGTTGGCATCATGCCGCGGCTGCGGGACTTGTAGCTGTCCAATGGAGAAAAAGACGCCATTGCGCTGCGTAAGGGCGTATATGTGAGCTTATGTGTATAAAGATAATTTTCTTTCCTCCCTTCCTTCTTTTTTTTTTTTTTACAGGTTGTTGAAATGTCGGCCTCCTAAACCGTGACTCTTTTTTTTTCTAGGAAAGGTGAAAAAAAAAAAAAAGAAGAAGATATAAGGCAGCGAATGAAGAAAGGTACACTTCAGGGAAGCAGGTGAAACACGCCAAGAGACAAGGAAAAAGTAGTGATGCTGTTTGCTGTGGTTAAGCGCTCACGGCACCGCCGTGTATTGAAGCCACAACGTGTTTGGAAAAAAAAAAAGGCAATCAAGGCTCTCATCTCGCCCTGGCTCTTTCCGAGAGAATGCGTAAGAGGCAGCGCATTGAGCAAAAAAAAAAAAGCTAATTCATAAGTTACGTTTCTTTGTTCTTTTTTACTATTTTACGTATTATCGTTATAGGCTTGACCTGCATTAACAACAACCCAAGGAAAGAGCCTGGCTGTTTTCAGTGCAAAGACAATAACAACGAAGAGAGCAACATCGCCGATTCGTGTAGTCATGCTTTGGCCGGTTTACCTTTTTCTCTCTTCCCACATTGCTTACTCCGGACACGTCCATTCAATTTACACCCTGTGACATCGCAGCCACACCCGCTCACGTTCATCGACGAGACCATCAGCAAACTGCCTCTTTTTCTCCCCCATTTATAGAGCAGCAATAGTTTCCCTTCTTCTTCTTCTTCTTCTCTCTCTCTTTTCTTTTTTCCTTAGTGAGAGAGAATTCAAAAAAGAAACAAAATAACAACAATAGTGAAAGACAGTTTCGGCCCATCTTCAGATTAATGAAAATAATAACAATAAAAGCGGCGTTAGCGTCAAGTCGGTCAAACAGAAAAAAAAAAAAAAGCAAAGAAAAAGAAGAAGAAAAGACTCACCGGTGCAAAGCGACAACGGAAAAAAAAAAAAACATGTAATAAGAACGCTTATAAGGCTACATTTAAAAAAAAAAAAAGAGGGGTATAGAGAAAATCTGTGAAGCGCATCCACGCAGGAAAGCAAAAGAAAAAGAAAAAGAACACATATACAGCTCTTTCAGTGTGGGACAACCTTGGCGCCGTCGACATACATGTTGCGTGTCGCCCGAGGCATCTTCACCTTCAGCCCGTCGTGTACGCCCTTCTTGAGTCGCAGCTGACAGCCCAGCCGCGAGGTCGGCTCTGGATAAAAAGCCTGATCAATCATGTCGTTCTCCTCATCCGTCGGTTCTTCGAACAAGTCCATCGCCTCCTCTTGCAGGTAGACGTGGCAGGTCGAGCACGCACACGACCCACCGCAGGCTCCCTCCATCGGCAGCCCCTGCTCCGCACATACGTCCAGCAGCGTCTGACCCTCGTAGCCTGTCACCGACTTGACCTCCCCATCTGGCAGGGTGAATTCCACCTGTATCGGCTTCTCACGGTCGCCGTGGTCGCCGTGGAAGCGGCGCGGCTGCGTCAGGGCGGTCCACAGCGTACACGACGATGTCGCGTCCAGTGAAAAAAGAAGGCTCTGTCGGCCCAGCTGACGCGTCATGCGACCTGTCGCCACAGGTGCAAAACAAAGTGCGCTGCGGAGCATTGCTTATATAGGTATATACGTACGCTACTTCGCTAGACGCTGCGCGCTACCAAAAAAAAAAAAAAGTGGCCTTCTATAAGACGAGAAGAACTAAAAAAAAAGGTTATAGGAACACCTTCAAGTAAGGTGCCCCTAAGGTCCTGAACAACAACAACAACAAAAAAAAAGAGAAGGTCACAATGGAAAATATAAATAAAAAACGAAACAAAGCAAAATAAAAACACACACAAGAAAGCTTCGTTAAAGCAAGGCGTGAATAAGTAACACAGCAAGTAGAAGTTGTAGTAGTTATAGCGGAATGGAAATAAGTGGATAGGTACTTCAAGCTGACTCTTTCCCGGTTCTCTTATTATGAGTATGTTACTTTTTTTTTTTTTGCAAGCGAGACGTAGTGGTGAAGACCGAAAAAAAAAAAAAACGAAAAGCAAACACAGAATAAGAGGTTTGTAAAGAACACACAAATAGCAAATAACAGAAGCTCTCTTTTTTTTTTTTTTAATCTGTGTATAGAGGGCAAGTTTAACGCGTAGTTTCTGCACTGTGCGGTGCTTCAGATCGAGCGTAGCGTATATAAGGAGGGCCAATGGCTCTCGCGACAGAAAAAAAAAAAAAAGAGGGAGAGTGGAAAACAAGTTCCACGTGACGCCGTTTCGATTAAAAAAAAAAAAAGGGAGAAAGAGAGCGTTATTAGAGGGACTGGGAATGGCGCTGTGCGAAGAATGGTCTCATTCGGAAAAACTCATGAACACACGGAAACGCTTACCCCTATCAATAAACAATAAGAGCGGCTTAGAAAACCAACCAAAGAAGGAAAAGGAAAAAACTAATTCCTGCCGAAGAAGAACCGAAAAGCCGTGACTCAACACAGACGCATACACGAAACTGGGCAAAGCGTCTCTTCGAAGTCCTGCGCGGAGTGCTCCATCACATATTGCTTTGCAAACCGTAAAAAAAGGCTAGACGCAGATCAATCCTTGTGTCGTCTCAGGTGTCTCTGTAATTCCTCTTTTTTTTTTTTTTAAGTAAATTACAATTACTGGATCATTCAGTTAGATAATGCACGCCAAAAAAAAAAAAAAAGAGAGAAGGCAAGAAGTACAACACACGACCAATAATAGGAGAACAACCAGTCACAAAAACAGAAAACGAAAACACACAGGCACAAACGACACGAAAAAAAAAAAAAGAGTTCTTTTTTTTTTCTCACTTGCTCCTTGTTCCCATTCTCACAATTGGGAACGCATTAGTCAAGCACGAGACTTTTAATGCCCTTCACGCCGAGTTCCACGTACAAGAAGGCCATCAATGCCGCAAACGCCGCCGCGGCCACCGCGCATTCCACGAGATAGGACTTCGCTAAGAAAACCGACATCTTCTCCTCGTAGGGGCTGAAGAGGGTAATGCCGGGCATGCGGAGCCGCTGGAAGTCCACCGTCGTCGTCGCCACGCTCGACGCCGTGCGCTGCGCCACCGCGGCCTGCGTACGCATCTGATGCCCCACCGCTGTTGCGTAGTACCGCAGGTCCGCGCCGTGGTGGGCGACCGGGGAGCGGTGCGACTCGCTCGCGTACTGCAGCATGCCCATGATGTACGACGACGAGCCCGGCCAGGTCAGCGTGGCCTCTTTCGGCGACGCGGCGGCCAGCACGAGCGCGCGTACGAAGGCCTCGACGAAGTCAACCCGCTTTGCCAGCGTCGCCGCGTCCGCCTCCGTCAGCGGGGGCCTGCGCACGTCACGGAAAAGCTGATCCACATGGTGGGTGCGGTGAGAGGAGAGGGTGACGGCGGTCATCTGCCGGCTCGCGAAAACCTCGTGCTCGAACTTGAGGTCGTAATGCTGGTAGTTTGTCTTGGCGGGCACGATCTTCAGCGTGAGGCCATGCGCCTTCGCCGCCGCCTCGGCCTGCTCCACCACCTGCTGACCATGTGGCCGCTTCAGCAGCGAGTCCTGCACGTGCAGATAAAGGTCCGTGGCGTCCTTCGCGGCGTCCGGGACGGGCAGCAGCTCGTCGAGGCTCAGCACCACCTTGAAGCGGTCCAAATCGTCATCCGAGTGCTGCGCCGCCCACGACGTCGTGCCGGCGTAGTTGAAGCGCGACGTGCTGCCCAACAGCACCGTGACAGAGTACGGTGTGGGACCAGCCGCAGCCCCGTCGTCGCCCAGCGTCGGTGTGGCCGTCACCCGCCGCCACAGCTCCATCGCCGCCACCGCGCCTGACGCACCACCGTTCGTCAGCGCCGTCGGCGCGACGCCGAGCGAGTCGAAATGAGCTGTCACGAGGACGTGGGGCAGTGCCGCGCCCTGCTTCCGCGCCTCCCGTGGGCGGTGAGTGAAGCTACTCTCGATGAGCGCGCTTGGCAAAGTGAAATTGGCCGCCGGCGCCGTTGCCTTCACTGTCTTGCCAATCGACAGCACAACCCGATCCGTCGCAGTGTTGTGTGCAGCGTAAGTGAGAACCTTGTTCAACTGCTGCGAGGCTTCGCTAGACGGCAGGAAGTAGATGGGCAGGTTTGATGCAGCCGTCGTGAAGAAGAGGACAAGCGCCTCCTCATTCGCATTGTCCTTGTCGCACAGCTCCAGCACGAGCCCTTTGGCGGCCGTCGCGCGCGTCGGCCCGGCCAGCTGCTGGAGAGCCGATTTCGTGAGATGCTCGCGGCACGGCACGTAGACGGTGTAGCCCTGGTACGCCTTGGACGTGCCAGCGGTGTAGCGCACCATCTCACCTCTCAGCAGCACCGCGCGGCTGCCGTACGGGACGTCCTCCTGGTTACCGAAATGCCGGTCGAACATAATCGCGCGATCGACGTCTGCTTCCAAGACGGAACCAGCCAAGGCTGAATGAGCCGCGCACATAGCGCTTAGCAGCAGCGCAAGCGCGACGACCGCAACTCGAGAGAGCATTAGCCCCGGCATCGCTGGCGTAGATGCAATGACGTTACTCTTTTAATTTATATATTATAATAGTGTGTGTGTGCGTGGTGTGTGGCTGTTAGAGTAAGTACTCGCTTCGAAATAAACACGATAAATGGGGGAAAAAAAAAACGATGCGACGTAACGCACCAGCAGTTGATGGCGGTGGTGTGGAAAGGAAAAGCCAGTCGAGAAACCTGCGCGGGGGTGACTGTCAGGCTGACTAAATACAAAACAAAAAAAAAAAAAGACTACAAGTATAAAAGGAGCGAGAGGAAAAGACAAATGAAAAACAAAAAGAAAGAAGAGCAATTGAGGTGGCCCGCTAAGTTACTGTGTGTGCGTGCGTGTGTGTACTGGTATGAAGACCTACTCTCTGCTCAAGCCTACTTTTTGCCGCTCCACATGCAGATGGAGACTAGACAGCAGATGTTTGCTGTTCCCTTCATCTTTTTTTTTTTTTCAGCAATTATGGAAGCGAAGCAGCTTCGTGAGCAGCCCCCATCGTAACACTACCAGCGGGAGAGACCTCGTGCATCCTGCCAATGCGGTCTCTTTTGAGTTAAAAGGAAAGCAAAGATGGCCACGTTTCCCCTATCTTCCCTGTTTCATCTTTAGAGAGACACTGGTAAACGCTGCTCGATGTCGATGAGTGTGCGTGTATTTGCTTCGACTGATCAGCAAAACCGATTGTTTTCATTTATTTTCCCCCCCCCCCCTTTTTTTTTTTGCTTCTTCTCGCAGAGAAAGTGCTTAACGTTAATAATGGTAATGAAATAAGTAGGGAAAAGGACATAGAGCCAAACTACACCTCACAAGGAAAGATAAACAAACAACAAACAAAAAAAAAAAAAGCGCGTAAACAACAACACACACACACACACAAAAAAAAAAGAACTTAGTCCCTCATGTGTGTGTTGTTGTTGTTTTTTGTTGTTGTTGTTGGAAAGACGCATCAGCAGCGACCTGCGAAACATCGCACAGTCCAAGAAACCGATAAGGTCGTGATAACAACAACAACAACAACGAAAGAAGGTCAGTCTTTTTTCTTCTTTCTTTTCTTCTTCTCTTCTTCCTCTCACTTCACCGATGCCTTCGCCATCGCTGCCTTCTCTGCGGCGATCTTCTCGCCGTCAATGACGTGGTGGTCCGCCTCCTCGCTGTCCGCCTCCAACTCCTCAGGAATGTCCGGGAACTTCGGCGTCTGCGGGTCCACCTGCACAAGGTACTCCGAGCCTCGCCGACGCTGCTTTGAGATCTTGCCCTCCGTCACGAGCGGCTCCAGCATGTACGGGTGCGGCGGCGACGCGTTCGCGTAGCTCACCTGCTCCGTCTCGCACAACGCCATGAGCTCATTCGCCGGGATGGGCAGGTTACCGTCCTTCGCCGGGTTCAGCTCCGTCGCCTCGTGAAAGTAGCGAGAGACGTGGAAACCACACATAAGAACGTCGCAGCCGTAGGTGGCGAAGTTGATCGCCTTCTGGTTTAGCATGGGACACTGCGCCAGTGTTGGGCTGACGTGGTCGATGGCCATGTTGATCAAGGCCGCACGCTTGCCGTGCTTGTGCTCGAACATGCGCTGCCGCATGCGCAACATGTCGCTGATGAGCTGCTCGTACTGTTTCGCCCACTCTTTCATGTCTGCGCCGGAAGCCTCCTTAAAGCGGGCGATGGCGCGGCGGAAGCGCGGCATCATGTAGTAATTCACCCACGTCGTGAAGAAGAAGACATTGGTGAACTGGCGCTGTGCCCCGAGGTAAACGCTGGCGACGAAGAGGTCCTCGATGGGCGGCAGCGTGGCGGGCCCTTTCTCAATGGACTCCTTCACCTCCATCTCCTTCAGTATGCAGCGTTCGCAGACGGTGAAGAAGTTCATGCGCAGCGCCTTGAGGTCTGACTCCATTGGGAAGTTGTGGTAGCGCTCCGACAGCTGCATCAAGTTCGTCGTCTCGAGTGGGCTGTAGCCGAGCGTGGTGAGCCCCAGCGCCTTCGCCAGCGTGGCTAGGGTGTGGTTGCCGTCGTAGGGCAGCGGCGTACTCATCGCCTGGTGCTGGGTGAGGTTGAACGGGTACTGCACGAAGCGGAAATGGTGGCTTTTGCCGCCCGCTCGCTCTGCCAGCGCCATAAGTCGGTAGAGATTGATGGTGGGCGGCTCCTTTGGTGGATGGCGGAGGTGTTCTGGCACCATCGCGTCTGGCGGTAGCGTCGGGTAGTGCCGGGGCACCGGTGGAGCGAGGTGGGGCGAGGAGACGCCGTAGTACTGCAGTACGCCCTGCTTCACCTGGTGCTCAAGATAGGCGAAGAGCTGCAAGATGTCGTCGTCCACGTGCTCGTCCGGGCGTCCGTCGAACAGGGTGTGCACGCCCTCCAGCAGGAGGACGTCGAGACACTCAAAGCGAGTATTGTAGGCCACGTTCGTGAAGAAGGCGTCGAGCCAGTCCGGGGAGAGGCCGGCGGCGGTGGTTCTGTCAATGCGGCGCAGATTCAGCCGGGCCAGCTGGCTGTCGTCCAGCTCGCTGATGCGGAAGCCCGACTTGAGTGAGGTTGCGGGCAGCGAGGAGGCTTTGTAGCGTTCAAAGAGCGGTACAATTCGGTTGCGCACCGCCGCCGTGTTCGCAGTCTCGACCTTTGTAATTTCCTCTTGAAAGGGCGGCTGCTTGATCAGGCCACAGCGCGCCACGATGACGAAGCCGCTGCGGTCCAACTCGAAGGCCTGCAGCGCCTCGTACATGCCACGGGCGATGCTCTGATGAATCTCCGACGCCGCCCCGTCGATCTCGAAGATGTTGCAGCCCTTAATGATCTGCAGTTGCAGCGACTCCACCGCCTCGTTCACGTTGTTCACCATCTTGCAGGTGGCCGAGCCCAACTTCGACAGGTGCCACCCTACCGGCTCCGGGCAGCGGTAACGCCAGTGCTCGAAGACGGTGGAGCGGTCGAGCGTGTACTCGGTGCCGGGCACCGAGGCACGGCCTAGAATAGGAAGCGCGCGGGACTCCCGTGCGTCCGCCTGCCCCTGCGGCCCTAGCATGCCCCGCATCGCAGACTCAGCCCGGTTGCCGTAGATGCCGTTGATGCCGCTGGCAAAGGCGTCACGGCCCAGCCCTTCTTTGTCCTTCATCGCCTGCGCATGCGGATCGACCTTGATGTTGGAGGGCAGGCTGTCCTCGATCGACTTGCGACTGAGGCAGCGCGCGGACATGCAGAGGGAAGTGGCAGGGAGGGTGCTCGCTGCACTTACGAGCGCAGTCGAGGGGGACGCGAAGGACGCCACGACGCGGCGGAGGGCCGCGCTGCGCTGCGTGCACGACGTACTACGGAGCATGGGGACTCGTTAGAGCCGAAGTTGAAACAGCAGTAACAGTAACGAGCTAAATAAATAAGGGCAAAACTTGTGATAACCCGTAATCGCTTCGCTCCATTCAAGGGGTTACGGGAGAGAAAAAAAAAGATAAAGAGAGAATGCTAAAGCGAATAATGTGAAGAACAACGACTATATAAAAAAAAAAAGGGAGGTATGAACTGTGACAGGTTATGGCGTTCAAGAGGCGCGGGCCGTGCGTATACAACTTGTAAGGAGAAAGAAAAAAAAAGATAATACTATGAGCCTCTGCAGGGAATTCATGCAAACGACGCCCCGACTCTCTCTATCTTTGTTTCTAGGCCAAGCAAAAGGAGGAGGAGGAGGAGGACCGAGGATGGAAAGAAAAAAAAAAAGCGAGGATATGAAAGAGAAAAACGTCGACATAGACTCTTTAGAACACCGGTAAGCGTGAGAGCTTCCTGCCGAACTCTGCTCTCAAAAGCTCCGTCGATCGCCCCAGCAGCAGCAATCGCTTTTTTTTTTCTCTCATTTTTTACTTGACCATTAAATGATGTGATGTGTTTTTTTTTTGTTGTTGTTGTTGTTGTTTCTTTGTTCAGCGCGTGCTCTTTTTTTTTTTTCCTCCCTTCCATCGCAGCATACACTTCAGACTTTAAAGCAGAAGCATCGCCTCTTTTTTTTTTTTTTTGCTGTTGTTGTAAAAGACAGAATAGCACGAAGTGTCGTGGACATCTAAAGCTATACATAATAATAATAATTCTTAAAAAAAAAAAAAAACATCGGAGGGAATACTAAAATACAAACAGTTTTTTTTTTTTTTCTCGCTCTTCTATTTTACGTGGTGGCTTAACAGCAAAAGGCTCTCATTGAAACTAGAAGAACGAACAACAAAAAAAAAAAAACACTCGGTGTTTCAGTAGTGGTCGACAACAAGCAAAACAAGACTGAGAGAAAAACAATAATGATAATAATAACATCTATCTGACTGCTAAGAAATCAAAAGCGAAAAAAAAAAAAAAGAAGCAAGGTGAACAGAAATTCCACTCAACAGGAACACTCAAAACGCAACTCTTCCCGAACTAATCATCCAGCATGCACAGCAGCGCCACGCCCCGCTCAATCCAGTGCTTCGGCGGCACCCCAGCCGTGGACACCAAATCCAACGACGTGACAAAGTTTGTCGACAAGCCGGTCGTGGACAGGGTGCCGACGCGGGCGGACGTCTTGTACACCGGGCACGCGTACGTCTCGGCCGTCGCGGTCGCCTCGCCGCTGCGCACGGGCTGCAGGTGAATCACCGGCGTGGATGTGTACAGCACCCCTGGCATGCTCTCCACCAAAGTCCGCGCCGTGAGGTCGAAGCCAGCCCCTTCCACGAAGAGGCCGTGGATGTACACCCCACTCTCTACACTCTCGGCGACGTCCTCTGGCGTCTCGTACCGGGTGACGTTCGTACGGAACTTCACCTCGTCAATCGGAATCTTGTGCAACCGACTGTGCGTCTGCAGGACACCGGTGAGGAAGCCTTGAGGAAAAAAGAAGCCGGAGATCCAGAAGCTCGTCGGCGTGCCGTGGTCGTTCCACTCCCGGAAGAACTCAATGCGTAGCAGCGTGTCCTCAAACCACGAGGCGAGCGGCTTGCGGGACAGGTAGCCGCCGTCGTGCCACAGCTTCGGCACCTGGCCCAGCAGAATCGCATCGAACATCGCCTCCAGCTCCGCCGACATCACCACTTCGCCTTTGATGGCGGACTCGAGAAGGCGCAGCGTGCGCTTCAGCTTTGTGAGGACGCCGTTGAAGAAGAGGACCTCCTGACCCACTACAGTGCCCAGCGAGATCATCGTGCCGTCGCTGGTCAGGCGGTAGGTGTCGGGGTGCGCCTGCGTCTTGTCGATCGGCGCCGGCAACCGTTGCTGGAACTCCATTACCAGCTCCAGCGCCTTCTCCTCCGGGCTGCGGCCGGCCGCCGCCTTCGTACGCGGCTGCACCGACAGGATCGACGTCAGCTGCCGCCGCACCGCGTTCTTGTTGAAGGTGATGTCGGCGTTGGCGTGCAGGCCGAACAGCTCCGGGCTCTCAAAGTTCGGCAGGTCGTTCAGGTAGGCTCGGATGTCTGCCAGCGACGTCGTGTCGGTCGGAATGCGGTAGACGCCGTCGGCCGAGAAGTCCACCTGGCTGTTCGGCACCACGACGTCCTCGTTGAAGAACTTCTCCAGAATCGTGGCGAGGCAGCGGCTGTCCAAGAAGTCGGTGACGCGGCCGCCGTAGTTGATCACGCCGATCATGTACCGCAGCGCCTTCCACGGCACGGCGTCGCCGTCGTCGCGCAGGTACGTCTGCAGTGCCTGCACGCTCGCCGAGAAGTCCGGCTGACTCCACTCGTACGGGATGTTCCAGCCCAGCGGGCCAAAGCGGCGACGCTCCTGTATGACCGCGTGAAAGAAGGTGAGGGAGAGCAGCAGGCGGCGCCACGTGGTGGGGTTGTGTGGGCAGCCGTCCCACAACTCCGGCGTCACCGCGACGGCGAAGGTGTCGCGCATGTTCGCTTTCAGCCCTTGCGGCGGCTCCTTCACCACCTTCACGCCGGACTGTAGTAGCAACACTGGGAAGGAGGTGACGGGCATTGTCGTGAGCCACAGCCGGAAGTCGCGCTGCACGTCACGGCGCGTGAGCTCCTCGACCATGTGCTCCAGCGACGGCATCCAGGAGGAGTAGACATGGCAGTTCTGGAGGTAGACCCACGCGCCGGACTCCGTGCTGGCGGTGCGGATCATCTCCTCCGCCTTGCGGCCCTGGTCCTGCCCCAGCGACAGCATCATCTTGCGCGACCCAAAGCCCTTCCGCTCGGCGAACTCGGTGAAGAGCTGCGTCGGGTCCGTGCCGGGCGTCAGCACGAAGATGATCGGCGCGGTCGGGGTGCTGTCCTGGAAACAGCCCTCCATGTCGAACGCGGGGCTTTCCGTGAAGGCCTTGCCCAACTCCTGCTCGATTAGCAGCGACAGGCCGTAGCTGAGCAGGTCCTCGCGAAACACCTTCAGCACGAGCAGCCGTTGCCACCCTGTGCGCGTCCCGAGGCTCGTCGGGTAGGCGTCGTAGGCCTTGTCCCGCGCACTCCACGCCGCCCATTCGTCCTCATTCACCATCACGGTGTCCCTGAGACCGGCAAAGGTGGTGATGGCTGCGTCCAACGCCGCCAGCTCGTTCCACGCCGTGGCGCTCAGCCACGTCGGCGGCGGGTCAACCTCCTCGTCCACGTACCGCTTCCCCTCACTGCCTTTCAGCATGAACGACCACTCGTCGTCCGACACGGCGCCCTCCTGGCGCGCGACGTGCACGTACAACAGAACTGCGAAGATAAGCTTGTCCGCCTCGAAGAGACCGCGGCAGACGGTGTTGTAGGAGCGCAGCGTCACGGCCGGCAGCAGCGTCGCCACACGCTTCTCCACGTCATCGTTCTTCTCCGTCTGCTGCAGCGTCAGCACGAAGAGCTGCTTGAAGAAGTCGAGCGAGTTCTGGTACATGTGGTTTAGCCCGGCGAGTTCTGTGATGACCGAGTACGCCGTGGCGCCGCGCCGCGCGACGGGGCGGTAGCGGTCACGCGCGACGCCGATGTCACGCTGTGTCTCCTCGGCCACCCGCAGCGCGTCAGCCACGCTCTCGCTCGTCGTCTTCGCATCCCGCAGCGTGTTCACGAGCTGCTCGTTGTCGAGAATGTTGCCGGTCGACGAGCCGAGCAGCTGGAGGATTTTGTCCTCCAGCGCCTTCAGCTCGTCCTTGCCGTGGGCGATGTCCAGCACCGTCTGGTCGGCGCGCTGCTCCAGCTCTGCCACCTCGACGCGCACGACGTCGGCCAGCAGCTGGTTCTCTAGGCCCGTCTGTGTCACCGTGAAGTTCACCACCGTCACCTTGATTTGCAGCTCGGGTGAGAAGAGCGGGTTTGGCAGCTTCGTGGTCATGTAGAGGCGGAACTTTGGGTCGTAGTCGACCTCGTTGTCGCCCAGCTTGATGAGCAGGCGACCCTGCGAGCGGTACGTCTGCCGCAGCAGCACCGGGTCCAGCGCCGCATCGAGCGACTCACCGACGTTCTCAATGAGCACCGGCAGGCCGACGCGAATCGCGTTCTCGAGGGTGCGCATGTAGTTAGGGTCCGTCAGCTTCACCACGCGCAGGTTGCGCTCCTGCTCCATCGCGCGAATCCAGCTCACGGCCTGCCCCTGGGGGTCGATGCAGAGGCACCACCGGTGCGACTTGCTCACCATCACGCCGTTCTCCACGCTAAAGTGATCGGTCGGCAGGCCCTGCTGCGACCACGTACGGATGCGGACAGGGTCCATGATTCCAGAAAGCTCGAATGGCGTCTGGCCGACGGGCAGCCGCAGCGACACGCACTTGTCGTACCACGCCCGCAGCAGACGCTCGCGGTAGTGGGAGGTGAAGGGGCCGAGGTAGGCGATTGCGGCAGCCGCCAGCGCCATCGTGCCGGTGTGGCCCGCCTTCTCGGCCGTCAGCTGCGCCACCGCCCGCACCCATCGCGCCTGCTCCGAGCCGAGGCCGCTCATCAGCTGCTCCGCCCGCTCCAGCCGCACCGTCGTGAGGTCGATGTCCTCCTCCAGCTGGTGCTTCTTGCGCACGTTCTCCTTCATCTCCATCTGCAGCGCCGCCAGCTTCTCCTCGATGCTGTGCAGGCGCCCGCGCGCCTCTTGCAACGTCTCCGTCGCCACCGCCACCTTACCATCCGCCTCCGCCAGCCGTGCCCGCTTCGGGGCCACCACCTTCACCACCTCGTAATAATTGTTCATCGCCAGCACCCACATCGCGAGCGACTTGCACGCCTTCGAGCTCTTCGCCACCTCATCCGGCTGGAAGTCGGGGTTGTTGATGTACTTCTGCAGGGACTTGATCGTCTTCTCGGTCAGGTCGTCGCGCTTGTAGTTCTGCAGGTCCTTGATGAAGTCCATGCGGCTCATCACGAGCTTCGCGCGGTCCCAGCTCAGGTCCTTCTCGCCCAGTAGGACCAGCACCGCCTCCAGCACCAGCACCACGCGCGAGGCGGGCTTCAGGAAGCTGCGCACCTCGCGGATGTCGTCCGGTCGCAGGTCCGCCAGAGCCTCCTCGGCTGCCTTCAAGATCGGGAGCGCCTTGTCCAGCTCGGCCTGGCACTCGCCACGGATGCCGTCTGCCTCCGCCTGGATCGCGCTCGCGCCCGCCTCCTCCTCGGCGCACTGCTTCCGCACCACCTCCGCCGAGGCCTGCTCCTTCTCCACGCGGCCCATGATCTCCTCCGTGTTCTTGGCCGCCTCAATCAGCTTCGGCTGCATGTCGATCAGCTTCACCTTCATCTCGTCCACGGTCGTCTGCGTGCTGCGCAGGGTGTCAAGGCCGCCCTGGTAACGCTCCACCTGCGCCGTCACCACCTTGCTCTGTTCCTCCAACAGCTGCTGGTAGCTCGTGAGGAGGCCGAGGTACGACGTCGGGGTCGTGTAGGTGCGGCGCCGCAGCTCGCCGTAGAACTCCTCGGAGGCCTCCTGCACGTCGATGTGGATTGACACGCAGAGCTCGATCAGGTGCGCCTTGTCCTCCTCGTTCATCGGTAGCTTCGCCAGCACTCGCTGCGCCACCGAGGCGAGGGCGTCGCGGGGCCACTGGTCGAACCAGTCGATGGTGCAGCAGTTCACGAGTGACGGGAACATGCGCAGGCGGCGCCGGAACTGCTCCCCCACTGGGGACATGGCCAGTACGATATGCACCTGGTTGCGGCACATGCCCACAAAGTGTGAGAAAATCGTGCTGCGCGTCTCGCGCTTGCCGGCGGCAACGGCATACGGGCGGACCGCCTCCACAATCTGGTCCACGTCCTCCGGCAGCATTAGGTTCGGCACCTCGCCGGTGTTGAGCAGGTTATTGATGTCCTCCAGCATCTCTTCCTTCACAAGCTGCGTATCGGAGAGGAAGAAGAGCACCGGCTTGTCATGGCACGCGCTGTCGAGCAGGACGGCCTTCAGGCTGTCGTGAAACTCCGTCATGCTGAAGGTGCGCGTAATGGCAACCTCGTGCACCGGCAGGCTGCAGATGAAGGCGGCGAGCTTGCAGAGCGACTGCCGGCCCGTGCCGCCCATGCCCACCACCAAGGCGTGCCCGCGGGGCTGGCGCAGCACGCGGCAGAGTCGCGCCACGTGCTGCACCGCGTCCTTGAAGAAGACCAGCTCCACCTCCTTGTTTTGCTCCATGTTACACTGGCTCTGGTACTCGGCGAGGGTCTGCGCCATCCCATCCGTCGTCTCGGTGATCTCCTCGTAGTGCGCGCGGTCGCGACGCATGAAGTCGCCAAAGATCAGCTCCTCGTACGCCGGCGTCCACGTCTCGCCCAGCACGCTCTGGGAGACGTCCGACAGCGTGGCCCACCACCACTTGCGGTCAGCGGCGTCGACCAGGCGGTCGTGGAAGGTCCGGGACACCTCGTGCAGGAAGAGGCGGTGGAAAGCTGCGACGCTGGTTGTGACGCGCGGCGAGGTCTGCATGACGCCCTGGATCACCTTGCCCATGTCGCGCAAGTTAAAGGTGTAATGCGAGCGCGTCGGCGTCGGCAACTTTTCCTTCGTGATGCGTTCGTAGCACGCCAACGTGGCGGTGACGAGCTTCGCGGACAGACCGCGGATCTCCTCCGCGTCCCATTGCTGCAGGAAGCCGTGCAGCAAGGAGCCAAATATGCGCCGCGTCGACGACTCGGACAGCGCGGGCTGGCAGATGAGGTGGAAGCGCGAGGTGAGGCGCTGCGTCATCTCGTTGCGGCCACCACCAGGCACGCCGCACGCGGCCAGCATCACCAGGTCGTGGATCTCCTTGAAGACAGCGGGGCTCTTGTGCGTGTCGTAGAAGCCCCGCTGCGTGATCAGCTGCCGCAGCAGCTCCAGTGGCGGTGACGCGCCGTAGATCTCCGGTGTTGGCATGTTGATATCGTCGATGAAGAGGATGGCGCGCTTGCCAGGCGTCGGGCCGAGGGCGGTACTGCGGGTCTTGTACAGCTTGCTCTCCAGCCGGTCCTCAACGTCCTTGCTCCGGGTCTGGGCCGAGAACACGACGCTAAAGGACTCCCACGCACTGGCCGGGTCCTCCACATGGCGCGAGTTCGTCAAGAAGTTCAGCACGCCGAGCGACTTGCCGGTGCCCGTGACGCCGTTCACCAGCATGTGCTGCGAGGAGGTTGTCAGCACCCCCAACAACGTGTTGAAGGCGACGCCCTCCGCTGTCGGCACCACCAGCTCAAAGTAGGAGCTGCGGCGGTTGTACATGAACGTCGGGACAAGGTGGCTCCATGTGATGAACTGCATGGAGGGGCGATGCACCACGTAGTCGTACACGCTGGCCGGGGACGCGGACGACGGGAGCAACCCCGGCAGCACCGTTGCCACCTTGTCGCGTAGGAAGGCGCTGAAGGCCTCGCGGGAGTCGTCGCGCAGGTTGCCGCCGACAGCCCACACAAAGGCCATGAAGAAATACATGTCGAAGAGCCGGCCTTCGTCCAGCGCGGCGGCCGCGGTGCTGGTGATGGGCGGCCGTGCGAACTCCCCTGGCGTGCTTGGAATGAGCACGGTCGCGGCGGCGGCGGCGGCCGAGCTGCGCCGCGTGGCCGCCAGCGCCTCCACATCCGGCGGCCGGTCGCCGTCGTCAGCTTCGCCTTCGTCGTCAGCATCGGCATCGGCACCGACACCGGCCGCGACGCGGATGGCGTCGCGCGGCCAGACTACGACGTCCTCACACGTCGCGAGAAAGCCTTGCAGCAGTTCAACGCAGTTCACCGCGAGCTGCGCGTCGACGGAAGGAATCCACTCCCGGCAGTGCGCGCGGACAAAGTCGAGCGTGTCGGGCAGCAGCATGTGCAGCAGCTCCAGCAGGCGGTCCTTGCGCAGGCGCGGGTCCGCCTTCGCCTTGCTTTCAACGAGGCTGCGCGCAACCGGCACCCAGCCGCGGTGGCCGTCGAGGTAGTAGGGCTCCATGTACACCATGCCGCAACGCGACACCGTGGCCGGTGACGCCACGCGCAGATCCTGCACCTCAAACATGAAAGTCGCAGTGCTTGGCAA
This sequence comes from Lotmaria passim, assembly GCA_037349495.1. Classification (NCBI taxonomy): domain Eukaryota; phylum Euglenozoa; class Kinetoplastea; order Trypanosomatida; family Trypanosomatidae; genus Lotmaria; species Lotmaria passim. Next base: position 377,794 of record CP140211.1, read on the forward strand.
CTTGATTCGCTCGCCGCTAAAGAGGCAGAGCAGCTTGTTGTCGTCCAGCACCGTGTTCATGTTCTCAATCCACACGGCGTCGACCGGGCCGTCGAAGACGACCCACTGCCGGTCCGGCTGCGTCAACGCCGCAGACGTGATGCTGCGGGCGATGCTGCTGAGAATGCCGTCCGTCCAGTCGCGCGTGATCTCGTTCACCTCGCCATACAGCTCGCCCATCGACACGGACTTGGGGTTGAGCTGTAACACGTGTACCTTATTGAAGAGCGGCGTGCCGTCCCCCGTGCCGTGCCCGTCTTCCTTGATGCGCGTCAGGGACCGCTGCACGGTGCGCAGCACCGTGGACTTTCCACTGAAAGTCTGGCCGACCAGCATCACGCCGTGCCGCACCACCAGCGTGTCGTACAACTGCATCGCCTTGGTGACCATCCCCTCAACGACCTGGAGACCGTCGTCCACGAGCTGGCGCGTCATGTAGTCGAGCAGCAGCGTGTTCGGTTTTTCCTCCATCGCGACGGTCGGGAAGAGGTCGTTGACGAGAGCCATGAAGAGGGTCGTGTCGTCGCGGAGGAATTTCGGCACGTTGGCGTCGCGCATCGCGCGAATCAGCAGCATGTCCTCCCTCTCGTTCGGGCTTTGCCGCTTGAGAGAGCCGGCCATGACCAGAATGGACTTGACGGCGCGCATGCCGAAGTCGTAGTGGTCCTGCTTCGACAGCTGCTCGGAGCTCAGCTTGTAGAGCTGCACCATCTTCTGCGCCAGCGTGCGCGCGTTGGCAAAGCCCTCCGAGTAGAACATGATCTCCGCGATGAGGGCGTAGTCGGGGATCATCATGCAGATGGGCCGAAAGAGCGCCTTGAGGTTGTCGGGCAGCTCCGTGCGCCCCGCGTAGCCGGGGTTCATGGTGATAAAGACGCCGAAGTTTGGGCTGAGCTGAATCGGGTGCCCGTCAAAGTCCATGCGTGCCTGCTTGCGGGCCAGCGCCGTGGTGATGTCAAGCATTTGCTGTGCAATGACGGAGAGCACCTCGAGCTCGATGCGGTTGAACTCGTCGAAGCAGGCCCACGCGCCGGCCTGCGCCAGACCGGCAAACATGCGCGACATCGTCTTGTAGTGAATACCGTCGGAGCAGTTGAAGACCACCACCTGCCGAGCTAGCGCCTTGCCCAGATCCTTCACCGACTCCGTCTTGCCTGTGCCAGCCGGACCCTGCGGCGCGGCACCCAGATTCATGGCCAGCGCGCTCGTGCACGTCAAGAAAGCGCGATCGGTCAGCGGCGTGATGACGAGCCGCGCCTGGTTGCCGAGGTACTCGTACCCGTACCACAGGTGCGCATTGCAGTGGTGAATTCCAACGTTCTTCGCCCCCGGCGTCTGCCGCCCGCTGTTCTCCCAGTAGTAGCGCAGCTGCTGGTACCAGGCAAAGTCGTCCAGACTCGTCACGCCCTCGCTGCTCAAGCTCTGCACAATGTCGCGGTTGTGCACGTTGAGCACGATGAGGGTGCCGACAAGCATGCGCTGCAGCTTGGACAACGGCTGCTGCGTCAGCCCGACCATCCGCAGAATCTGGCCGTGGTACTCTTTGTAGAACGAAGACAGCGTTGTGCCGTTGATGGCGGCCTCCACCTGCCCAGTCCACACGATCATATCCACCGCCTGAATGCACTGCGCAGGGTGCTGAAAAATCCACTCCTCGCGCTTGCTCTGCGCCACCATCTCCAGCGTGTGCTGCATATGCATGTAGAGAGACGCCTTCATCATTCGCTCGATCTCGCCAAGCCACTGCTCCACGTTGCCCACCGGGTACACCGGCTTCTCGAACGACACCTGCTCGCCTTCGCCGGAGACCATGCCAACAATCTCGGAGCATTCCTCGTCGGAGAACATCAGCGTCGCGATGGAGTCGAAGCACTTCTGCAGGTGTGGCTGCACGGACTTCGGATTGCGCACGTCCGACAGAATCGAGAGCAGCTCGTCGTTAGAAAGGAAGTAGAAGCGCGGGAACGCGACGCGCTTCGTCTCCAGGTAGTCCTCCAGCTTCTTCTGAATGTGGTCAATGTTGGCGTTGTTTGCCCGCAGGTCATCCAAAACACCCTCCTCAGTGCAAATCTGGAACACGTTCTTCTGCATGTGGGCTCTCGAGGTCAGCGAGCGGAAGAGCCGGTCTACGCTGTCGAACATAGTGCTCTCCTCGGGCAGCTGCTCCTTGATGTCATCAGACGAGAAAATGAACTCGAGGTACATCCAGTTTTTTTGCAGAGCGATCCACTCGTCAATCACGTCGCCGATGAGGCGGAGGTCGCTAATCCACTTCTCCACCTTGTCGCGCACCGGAGCGACAAAGCGCGATGCCATCGTGGTCTGTAGCTCAATCTGGTGGTCGTCCAGCTGCTGAATCACGTCCTCAAGCTGGTCCAGGATAAAGACGCCCTCCCGGTTCTTATATGGCTTCGTTACAAAGTCCAGCGAATCCCACACCTGCTTCACGGCCTTCAAGTCGTTCGAGATCTTCCACTCGCCCGTTGCGAGCCCGGACTGCTCAGCGAGTGCGTCCTTGTACGCGTAAATGTCCCACTCCTCCAACGCGTTGAGGTTAAGGTTGTCGTGGTAGCTATACGCGTTCCCGGTTATTTGCTTCAGCACCACATTCCAGTGGTCCTGTGTCATGTGCTTGTTTCCGCAATCGTGGATGACTGTCATGTTGGCGCGAATCGACTGCAGCTCCTCCAGCAGATGAGGTGCGACCTCGTCCTCGTAGCCTCTCTCCAGCATCGTGCGATTCACAGCACCCGCGCGGCGGGCCAGCAGGTTGACTTGCTCCTCCATCTCGACCGTGTTGAGCTCTTTAACCGGCGTCTCGAACCAGAGCTCCGCCTTCTTGTTGAACGTCTCCAGGAGGTTCCACGCCTCCTCACGAGCCTGAAAGAGTGTCTTGACGTCGCTGACACACGACCAGTCAAACGAACGCTGGTTGAACAGCTTTGCATACCGACTCAGTTGCTCCTCTCGTGCTTCGATCTCCGTGAGCTTCGCGTTGACGTCCGTCAAGTACTGCAGCAGCGGCTCTGTGCTGTCCGTCAGCGCCCCAAACTCTTCACCCAGCAGAATCTCATTGAGGCCGACGCATTCCTCCTCCACACTGGCCACCTCGGCTTGCAGCGTGTCGACGTGCGTCGGCATGTTCGCCTCAATGAACTCCTCGGCCTGCATGCGGGCAGAGTCGTACACACTTTGCAGAGAGCTGTTTGCTGAGCCGCCACCCAGGGTGCGCTCGCGCAACTGCTTGTCCTCGTCGTCAATGAACTCGACCTGCTGGCGGTCCATAAGCTCACAAAGCGCTTCCGTCTGTGCAATTTTTGCGTCCGTTTCGCTCGCGTTGGTCACAATTTCCTTATACTCGGCCGTAAAATCAGCGAACTCGCGTAAGGTTTGCGGCCGCTCGTTCATGGCCTGAGACTTTTGCTTGAAGAACGTGTTCAGCTCGCGAAGCAGATTTCGCGCGGTGGTGCGGAGCGTAGAGTTGACACCCTCCCGCAACACGACCATGCGGGGCTCGATTTCGGTCTTCAGCTTCGACGCGTTGATCCACAGAAGGCACCCAACGTAGGATGCGATGAGCACGCGAAGAGCATCTTGAGCCTCCTGCAGGCGGCGGTACAGCTTCGCCAGGCTGTTTGCTGACAGCACAGTTTCGCCGGTCTCCTGCTTGCACGCGGTTTCCACCTCCTCCCACGATTGGTGTAAAAATTGAATGTGCGGCACCGTGGTGAGGTAAGTCGCGAGTCGTCCGTCTGCCTTTTCGTAGTCGCTGTGAAGGATCTCCAGAAGGGCAGAGTGAATGTAGTCGAGGCGGGCGTTCGACCGCAGCTCATCGCCAATGCTCCAGATTTTCGGCGAAGTTGGGAACAAGGCTTTCAGGTACTTCTGTGCGCAAAGGCGCGGGCTCATAGTAACCGCATCGGTGCAGCCGGAGATTAAGCTGGCGACAAGGTCGCGCAAAACCGCCTCCTTGGGATCAAGCACGATGGTGGAGTCTTCGGGGCGGAGGAGGATCTGAAACCCAACCTTGCGAACTTCGCTCTGCGCTTGCCCTCGAACAGTGTTGAGAAACGTCTGCATAACAGAAAGTACGCGCCGAAATAGTTGCTCGGATGCCAGAAAATCGACGAGGCGGATGAAATGGTGCAGCTTGGAGTATTCCACCAAGCTGCGCTTCAGTTCCCGCATTCGCCGCTCCAGGTCCTCGCGTGCGTCGATCATCGACTTCGCCTTTCGCTTTGCTCTCGTGTCCGTTCCTTCTCCGGCGGCCACCGTAAGCAAATACTGCTCGAGTGCTTCGCGGGTGTTAATGTCCGGAACATCAGCACGGTGCTGAAGCGCCTCCACAAGCTTCGTGACCTTTTCCTCCATGCGCTCAACTACACCATTCACGAAAACGGACGCCTTCTGTCGTTGCCGGGACTGTGCCAGCATGAAATCGTCGACCACATAGTCATGCTTGCCCTGCGGGTCGTACTCAATCAACTTTGCATCGGATATAGTATGGGAGTACTTGACGAGTTCAAGCAATGGGTACGCAAACGTAGGCTTTGCAACAAGCAATTCCTTTGACAACATTTTTCGCACCGCGGCGTACTTGCGCTGGCGCAACTTCATCTGAAGTCGAAGAAATGCCTTGTAGAGCAAAAAAGTCTTGAAAAACGGAATTTTGCGTAGAATGTTGAACAGAGAGGCTTCTTTCATGTAATCTGCGAGTGTCATGACTTCGGAAGGCCTCCCGGGTCGAATGTGCACGACGCCCGTCGCACTCAAGATATAATGCTCGGGATTCTCACAGCCTTTTTTCGTGGCCACCAAGTCGTACGGGCGAAACTCCAGGCCTTTAGGCGCACAGTTGAGGAAAACATGTTTGAGACTAGTGGAGTTGCCGTTGGCGGTGAAAAAAGCGACGGCGTCTTCGGCAGTATGAATGTTGCAAAGCAACGGCTCATCATCAGGGGCAACGCGCACTTCAGCAGCTTTCGCAGGACGCCGACTAGCTTTTTGAATCATGCGAAGCAGCTCCAAATCTCTTTCGCCGCACGCGGCAACAGGGCTGTCGTTCTCCAACGCAGCTATACCTTCTTCGGCTCTGCGAAGCTTCTGTGTCAGCCTTTCGGACGTGACAGAAGAGCCCAGAAAAGTGAAAGTAGACGGGTTCTGAAACCTATACAGTTGCGGAGCATCCTGGGAACGCGCAAGACCAGTATTTACATTCGCCTGCAGCTGTGATGTAGCGACAGGCTTGGGCTTCGCGCTTTCCTGGAGCTTACGACGGAAAGCAGTGCTATTCGGCTCCATTTGGGGGCTCTCACTTTTTTCTTTTTAGAGTAGTTTTATGTGTCGTGAGAAGAACAACGCACTCTAAGCTGTGCAAGGAGCTACTTCCCATTACTTATGCTGAAGTCAGAGACGGACCGTTCATGACATGTCGAAAAAAAAAAAAAGAAAAGAAAAAAGGCAGAAGAGTGGAGATTGGAAGCCAGAAGAAGCAAAACAACAACAACAACAAAAAAAAAAAAAAGCAATTAATGACCAGAAAAGGAATGCACAACGTTGCCGCTTGATCGCAGCTGGGCCGAGGAAAAAAAAAAAAAACAGCAGCAGCTCCTTTGCTCAGGAGTAGAAGCCCGGTCTTACTTTACGTCGCAGCGGCGCAGCTTGGTGCCAATTTTCTACAGAAAAAGAGAAAGACGAAGTCGGACTTTAGTTGATGCTGCCGTGCGCCGAGCGTTGTCGCTTCTTCTTTCCTTATGTTCTTGCGCTAACGACAAAAAGCCAATTTGTAGGTTAGTCAATAAGCGACTGAGATTTGTTGATTTCAAAAAAAAAAAAAAGGAAGTCTCAGACACCAAGTTGTTCATTAGTCGTAGCAGGAATAGTAATAAAACTGAAAGCTGTATTCTGCTTTGAGTTGCGAGTTCTGGCGCGCTGTTAAAAAACTGAAAAGAGATCTGCTGCTTACGGGCTTAAGTGGCTTTTCTATTAAAAATCGCCATGCGTTTCCTTGTGAGAATGTTCGCTAGCAGTTCGTGAGTCACACACGCGGTACGTGGGAAAAAGGTAAAGAGAGGCAAACAACGCATACAAAGTCGCCCGCACACCAGAGCGAGTGCGTCTCTTCAACAAGGAGAAAATACAATGCAACGAAACTCAGCAGCATAGTGGTGCAAGGCGTTGCATTTGTGGTTCTTCAGCTCGCGCCACGTCCTGGAAAAAGCACCACGATGAACATGCAGCGTACTCGCTGACTCCTGCACTAGTCCTGCTTTCAAGCACCCATGTTCAACTTGTAGGCGGTCAAGGGAGTACGCACGCGTGCAACTGCACGTCGCTCGACACCATGCTCCACTTTGCACACCTAAAGAGAACGCACTCAATGTTTGAACAACACCTTGATGGTAGCACCGCTTTCGTAAAGGTGCGATTCCCGCTGCCTTTTACAGAGATGGAAGCCGGATTTTGAAAAGGCACGCAGAAGCAGCCCGTTTTGTTGGCGTCTAAACAAACGATTTTTCTTTCCTAACGTGTTCCAAAACGGTTTCTTTCTTGTTAGTTTGATTCTCTGAGTGAACTTTTGTTTCGTTTTTCTTTCCATCGCTCCTCTTTTTCTCCTCTCCTCTGCCTCCCCCCCCCTCTCCACCCGCTCACTTTTCTCTTTTCAAACAGGTAATCCAATGCTAGAGGTTAGGAAACAGGGGCACTACTCCTATCGCAGTTTAGCAGCTGGCTTCCGTTTTTAGTGTCGAAGTATACGAGGATAAGTTTAGTTGGCTACAGCTTCACGAGGTCTTACAACTAATCAACTGACGTGAAACAAGGAATAACAAACTTGGCGAGCTTTTTTTTTTTTTTTTGCTTGCAATCTGAAACGCCTTCACACCATCAGATGACCTTTTTTTGTAGCTTGAAACTTGACCTGTTCGCCCAAAGCGACGCTCAACTCTTTCGTAGCTTTACGTTTGCTTATGATAGTTGCGTTTGCTGCGAAAGCAACAACAACACACACACACACACAAAAAAAAAAAAAAGTGAATCGACTTTTTGACTTTAAACGAGAATCAGAAGCTGTGTTTAAGAGGCGCGCTGCCAGACTACTAGGCCATTGGCGTTCTACTTTGCTGTCTCTCTTTTCTGGCTCTCTTCCTTTCTTTCTTCACGTGTTTTTCTTTTTACGGCGAAAATCAATGAGAAGTAGGGCAACCCTCTTTCATTTTGTCCATATAGGTGTCGTCTTTCTTACCTCAGTAAGCCCTGTAGCAGAACAATGAGTGCGGTGGCCGCCGTGGACATGTTAGAACAGCAGATGAACGCCTTTCTCGCTGCAGCTGAGAAAACCGGCGTAGCTGACCCGCAGCAAGTTGTGCTGCAGTGCTCAAAAGTCCAAATGGAGATCGTCGACCTAAGCCAGCGTGTTGAATACAAAAGTGTCCTGTTAGAGGACGAATTGCGGAAGGTGTGGTGAATAAGTACCTCACGCTGCAGAGGCGCGAGATAGTCTGCTACAATCATTTTGAGCGGTTTTTTTTTTTTAATGGGTGTGTGGAGAGTGATGTTTCCCGACGATACAGCAAGCAAGATTAACAAAGTAATTCTGTACAAATAAATGCCATTTTCCAGGACCAGCAAGTGACCGTGCGCAAGAAAAAAGTGCGCAGCTTTGGCAATTGCTTTGTTTAGTGGTGCGCCCTCTTATTGCTTCGGCTACGGAAGTCGCTCGCAGTGCTAGCTTAGCGCACCGTAGGCCGCCCATGTGTTCTCTCTCATTACCTTAACGGGCTCTTGCGGAATATGTAAACAAAACAGACAGTCTTCTGTTCTTACTGTTTTCCTATCGTTCAATGTTTCTATGAGTTGACCCTTATTGTCGACATTATTATTATTATCATTATTATTGTCGTTGGATTGCTGATATTTCCGTAGAAGAGCTCGTGCTTGTATATACATATATGCATATCTATATATATGCGTCTCTGCGTTAATCAGCATCGATTGTTTTTCATTCTTCTATCATTGTGTGCGTTGGCTCGCTATCAGGTGAAACGCGATGTCTAGCCAGAAGCGGCCACAGCTATCGCTTTCAATGCCTGAAACGCTTCAGGTGTTGGACATGGGACTGGACTTTAGATCCTATTTGTCCCGCGTCGACGAAAACGGAGTTCCGATTCTAGGAAACGTAATTCCCTACGGCGCATCAAAGGTTGCCGATATTTTTGAGCCAACGGTGGGACTTTTGGTCACCATAGTCCATCTGTTTTCACAAAGCAGCTCCGCCAGCGCGTCCAGCACGTGGCTGAAGACATACGATACGATCCAGAAGGTCTTTTTAGAACAGCAGGAGGGAAACCTCGATACCGACGGTGCCAAATATGCAAAGGCAGCGCGTGATTTCATCGCTGCGCAGCTCTCACTAGCTTCAGCGCTGGACACACGAGTCATCACCGAGCGCCTTCTCGCCTACCTCGACTATCAGAGCGGCATTCGCGGGCCACAAGCACCTTCACAGCGTAAGATTCCTCGCGATCCGAAAGGAGCCTTTTGCAACCTCCACTTAGCCGACCACAAGTGCTACCAGGAGTTCTCCTGCAACCAGCTTCACCTCCACGAGGCAGGACCTGTGCGACACCGCATCAACTTCTTCCAGAGGCTAGCAGAAATTATGATGGCGGAAGAGAGGCCGCGTGCGGAGGTGATAATGCGCGTGAAGGACTCCATCTTTTTTGCCCGCTATGGCAACAAAGTGACGGTGCGGTGCCACAACAACTGGATTCCTTTCTTTAAAACACTATACACAGACGGCCGCCTCGAACAAGCGTTCCGCTACCAGATGTACTCGTGCCAGAACCTGAATTGTGTTGACGAGCATTGTAAGGGCATTCATCCTCAGGATCGCCGCATTCCCCCAACAACGAAGCCGATCGACCTCCATAATACCCAACAGGTCGCCGCGGAACTGGAGGAGGAGGCGGAGCACATTGTCAACGCGGTCGAAAGCGCGAAGGCTGTTCCAGAGGCACCTTCGCCGATGTCTCTAGCATCTCCACACGCCGTACTTTCTCCAATGGCGGAGCTGTGGCGCAACACTGTGCGGGACTATGTGCGACAGTCCGGAATTCCGCAAGTCGAGGCAGACGAGTCGCTGCTCCGTACGCTCCAAGACACAAAGGTGACTGGAACACCACTTTCAACGTCGGAGCGGATGACTCCTTTGCTGGATGAACTTGACAATTACGCCTTCAACAGTAGCCAGTCCTCCATGAACAGCGAAGCGAGGATCTAAGGCTTCTTCAAGCGCACCCCCGCAGTTCTATAATCACCCTTTTTTGTACTTTTTTTGCTGTACGTTTTACCTTACTATCGCCAACTCCAGCCATCAATTTCTCTTTTTTTTTTTAGTCCTTTTCTGTTGATGTGCTGGAGGTATTTGGGAAAGAAGAACTAAAGAGACTTCAGCTTAAAATCAGTCGAAGAAAGTAGAGGAAAGTAAAAAGAAAAAAAAAAGACTCGCTTTTTGTGTCCTCAAATCAGATGTTATTATTATTCTTTTTTTTTTTTTTTTTGCGAGGCTTTTGCTGCTTTTACCCAGAGAGTTACTCTCCCTTTCTATCTACTGTCTTTCTTAGTGGTCAATCTTGAGCAAAACAGGAATGGAACGTTTGGTTTTTCTTTCACAAACGTGACTGCTCTTGCTATCGTTATGATTTGCTCTCTTCTTTCATAAACATGCTTCATTATCGTATCTTGCTTGTCTTGTTCTGTCTGTTGATGGTTTTTTTTTTTTTGTGTGTGTGTTATTGGTATCACTGTCAGCTACTCTTCTTTTTCTTTTTACTTTGCTTTTCTCGGTGGTGGCACTCTTGCAGCATTGCTCTATAATAAAGAATGTGTGCTGCATTTGCACATGTGCGAATTCACGTATAAACGAGCATTTTGTTCCTAGACCGCCACCCTGTCCCTGAGTACGTGATTTGAAAAGAAGGCATTTCCAGCGCTACAATTATACAAGTGGCCATCTCATGCACCGGACATGTGTTCACTGCTTACTAAATATCCCCTTTTTTTTTTTGTTGTTGCTGGATGATCAGGAAAAGTATGGATCGGAACCAGTACCTGTGCTTTGACCTTTGTCACACATGAAGTCTTCCTTGATAACTTGAAGGTGATGTGAATTTGCGCGGCTACAGTGTTTTTGGTCATTTTTTCTTTTTTTTTTTTGGACCCCACTCGCTTCTATTGATATTAACAACGCTTTTATTTTCATTTTTTTGTTACTTGTCTCGTTTCAGGTTTGCCAACTGTCTTTTTTTTTTTTTTTTTCATGCGTGCGCCTGTGCGTATGGGTATGTCGATATCAAGCTGTTCTTGCGCAAACGCTTTTTTTTTTTTCTTCGTCAAATAGGTTGGAAGCGTCCGCAACTCGTTCGAAATAAACAATTGTGCAAAAAAAAAAAAAATAGAGCTAAACATGGGCCTCTTGGTTAAACGGAGAGAAAAACGTGCTTGCCTGCTTCTTTCTTTTTTTTTTTTCTCGAGACTATATCTATATCGATTCGTTCACAAACCAGATCGCTTCCGTTTCATTTTTTTTTTTTTGGTGAATGTGTTAATACTACTTGCAACGTTTTTGACTTCTTTTTTCCCCTTTTTTGTACTTCCTATTCTTTTGTTCATTATATCTTTAATTAGTGTCGGGAATCGCTAGGTTTTGCGTACGCTGTTGGGAAAGGATGCACAGGAGCTTTTTTTTTTTTTCCAGTACTTGTGAAAGTAACGCGTGCCGTCGTATACGACTCCGCTTTCTTCTCTGGACCGTCAGAAGCATACGAACCTCGCTAAGTGACTCAACTAGGCTATGCACGAGAGAGAAAAAAGGAAACGAAAAGGAGCGAGGATCAAGCAACTCAACTTCTTAGCAACTGTAACTTCCAACATCTAACGACTCTTCCTCTATCCTCCAATACGTGCGAACATACACACACGCACACATCAAACCACCAATAGAGCAGTCCGTAGCAGCTATTTCAAAGCAAAGGAACTTATTTACACTAAGTCTTATTGTAATATCGGCAAAAAAGAAAAAGGACGCTTTTCTAGAAAACGCACTTTGTACACCTCTTTACAAAAGGTGTTTTTTTGTTGTGTGTGCTTATATGCAACTTTGGTTTTCATCGTTCGTATTACCGACGATGCGGCGTGTTATTCTTGCTGCGTTGCTTTTGTTCAGCATCGCGTGGCCGTCCACACATGCATGGCTGCTCGGGGTGCAAAGAGAATATGTGCACCACTACGATGCTGCCAAGACGTCGAATTCCTTTCAGTGTCTTGACGGGTCGAAAACGATCTCGTTTTCCGCTGTGAATGATGACATTTGCGATTGCCCTGATGGAAGTGATGAGCCCGGGACGCCGGCGTGTGCTACGCTACGCAACGGAGTAGTTGCCCGTCTTCCCGACGGCTGGCTATTTCAGTGCACAAACAAAGGCTTTTCCGAACAAAAGATCTCCCACAGTTACGTCAACGACGGCATTTGCGACTGCTGTGACGGCTCCGACGAGCTTAACTCGGGCGTTTCGTGTCCCAATCGTTGCGCTGAAGTCGAGGGCGAGCTGGCGCGCAAAATGGCGGAGGAGAAGAAGCGGATGCAGACCGCCTCCGCCAACAAAGCTGCGATGCGCGCCGAAGTTGCGAAACACCGAGAGGAGCTCGCCAAAACTCTTCCTTTGCGAAAGGCCGAGCGCGACAGAATTGTTGCCGAGATGCCCGCACTGGAGGAGAAGAACAATACGTTGCAGAAAGCACTTGAGCCGGTTCGCGAGGAGCTGCGGGTGAAATACGCGGAGTGGGAGGCCACTAAAGAGGAGCGGGAGGCTGCGGAGGAGAAGAGCTCTTGCATCAAATGGCGCCAAACTGGCAAGTGCAAAGCTGACGGCCCACGAGAGCCCAATCAGGACAAGGACTGTGGCATTGTTATTCCAGGCAAGGATTCCGGTTTTTGCGAGTGCGCCGCGGGGAACGCGGATCACGCGTCTCAGGACGACGGCACCAACGACGTGGCCGATTCCGACAGCAACGAAGAAAGCACCATACACTACGAGTTCGCGTGTGGGCATCCACATCTCACGTGCATGCACGTGTGCGAGCATAACGGCGAGGCAGCCGTTGGCGCCGTTTATGAGAAGCCGAAGGACCCCAATTCGTACACCACGCCTGAGGCGACAGCAGCAGAGGAGGCGTTGACGGCTCGGCGAAGTAAGCTTGCAGAGCTGGAGAAGACCATTGAGGAGTCGTCCAAGATCCTGAACTCGACGACGCTGTCCACAGAGGAGCTGCTGCGCACGTTAGAGGGGAAGACGTTCACGATGGAGTTCCAGGACTACACCTACGCTGTGACGATGTTCAAAGACGTGTATCAGCGCGGCAAGGGCCAAAGCAGCGGTGGATCGTTACTCGGCGAATGGAAGTCCTTTGCTGAGAACACATATGCCATGTGGGGGAAGGACGCGTATGATTTGTCGCAGATGCTCTACGACAGAGGAGCGCGGTGCTGGAATGGTGTGACCCGCAAGGTCGACATCCAGCTGGTTTGCGGCCCAGAAAATAAGTTGACGCACGTTGAGGAGCCGTCCATGTGCATCTACCGCATGGTGTTCGAAACACCGGTGATGTGTGATGATTAGGTGCGCACACCGCTGTCGAGCTGCCTCCTCCGCAGTTTTGACCCAGATCCATGGACTTGAAGCGGAAGATGGCAGCAGAGGGAAGAGAATTCTGCTCCTTTTTATTCTCAACGAGCTGTGCGAGCTACATGCTCAACCTATCGTTATCTGCCTTTCTCTTTTTTTTTTTTTCAGATCTTTCTGGGAACCCGCTTTCTTGGTGAAGGGGAACACAGCTGTTTTTGCACAAGCGAATAAAACAAAAAAGAGGAGAGGTCCCCTTTCTTAAGCTTATGGTGGGCTACTCGTGTGTGGTGGCAAGGTCTTTCTTGGGTTTTCGAGATCTTCAGCTGCAACATCTGTAGCTACAGAAGAAGGGGCTGGTATCGCGGGGAAAAACTACTGTTCTGTCTTTTTTCCTCTCCCTGCTTCTTGAAGCTAACGAGCATTGTGGTTCGGTCCTTTCCACTCTTTGAGTTGCCGAGATCCTCCTTGTAACCAGTTGATAGTGCGCTTCAACTGCACGCGAATCGTTCACGTGCACAATTCTTGCTGTGTGAGAGGGGCACACTCTGCTCCACGACCGTTGAAGCAATAGCAGTGTCATTTGCACCCTCTATTTTTGCTATCTTTCTTTTTTTTTTTTTCTCTTTAGCTCTAAAGAAACTCGCACACACTCATACACACACGAAGAAGAAAACGTATCACTTTCGCAAGTAGCGCACAATGGTTCTCTTTCATTCCGTCTTGAACGTGTGCACACTGGCGCTTCTCCTCCTGTTTGCGTTTCAGTATCAGATGGTGCGCAACAACGAGGTGGCCGATGCGCGCTACGCCCTCGCCTCCTACCTTTTTGCCAGCGGTGACCGCAGTCATGCCTTTCTCAACCGACGAATCGAGACTATTGATGAGTTTGTCAACATTCTCGAGCGCACCGTGCGCGCCTACTACGCCGTCCCCACCCGGAGCCGTGGATTGTTCATGCATTATACGGGCAGCGACGGCAACGTCGTGGCCGCGCCTGAGCTCTTCGTGCAATACCGCGACGGGGACAGCGGCTCGCCGGCCTTTGCGCGCATCGTCACGGCGACGTATCCGCTCACACTGGCGGATCCTATCGGCCCCTTCGCCAACGCAAGCGCGTTACTGCGCAACTACAGCGAGTCGTGCGCGCCGCAGGTCGACCTCGTCGCTGGTGGCAGCTTCATTCCTTGTCGCGTCTCCACCATCGGCAGTTTGCTTGACCGTGTGGTGCAGCTCCGGCTGTCCTTCTCGCTCTTCTCGCGCAGGCGGTGGTGGCCTGGCGGCGCCGCGGTGGACGCTGTTCCGTCGACATGGGACGTCATCGTGGAGTACGGGTTCGAGGGCCACAAAGCGGTCATGAAAATGGTGACGCGGCTGTCCTCCGTGTCGCGCCGTATGCGGGAACAGGAGTGGCTGCTGATCTGCTGGCTCATCGCGCTTGCTGCCCTGGTCGACCTGTACTGGCGTCTGCGCACAGAACTGAAGGACGCGGCGGCCGCGGCGGGCAAGCATCCACCGCGCAAAGAGCGTCCCGGCTCCCTCTCGAGAGGCAGCAGTAGCAGCAGCACGGCGTCGCGTGCGGCTCCAGGCACGACGGAGGTGAGGGAGAACGGCTGGCGGTGGCTGGGCTACCTCTCTAACGCCGTCGTGCTTGCCTTCGCCGCGACGGCCCTCGTTGCGCAGCACCGGGTGCAAACCGGCGATTCGCTGGAGGAGGCCGTGACGCTGCTGCTGGCCTTCGCAGCGCTGCTCAGCAGCTTCCGCGTCGTCGTGCTGCTGAAGCTGTTTCCGGCGTGGTATGTGCTGATTGACGGCCTGGCTACCGCACTGGAGCAGCTCTTCGTGCTCGCGGTGGGGGTGGTGCCCGTGCTACTCGGCTTCGCGGTGTGTGGGACGGCGGTGTTCGGTGGGTTCGGTAACGGCACCTCGTTCCATTCTGTCCCGGCCGCTGTCGTGACGATGCTGTGTTCCATGTTTGGCGACAACTTGTTTGACACCTTTCTCCACATGGACCAGTCCCCGTATCAGCTGCAGATCTTCTTTGCCCGTCTTTTCTTCATCACCTTTATGGCGCTGTTCGTGTGCAACATCCTGAACATCGCCCACAGCATCATCCAGGATTCCTACAGCCAGGCTCTGAAGTCGTACGCGAGCACGTTGACGGCGAAGGAGGCGGCTCGCGCAGGACAAAGTGCGTCGTCGACGACTTTTCCTCTTCTTCCTCCTCGGCAATTCGACGACGGATATGGCGGTAAAGACAACGACAACGACGACGACAATGACAACGACTCCGTCGCGAAGGAGGGGAGCGCGGGGGACTCGTGCGAAACGAAGAGGCAGTATGGCAGAGACGAGGTTGTTTGCGTGTGCTCCGCAGCCTCGGCGAGCGCGTCTGCCTCACATTCCTCCGGCGACGGTGACCTGTGCTGCAGCACATGCGGGCTGCCGAAGCAGCCGAAACAACCGCCGCGCCTGCTACCGGCGAACGTGCGTGGGCCTCTCCGGGCTGTGGAGGTGGAGCACATGCTCCTCCGACTCGACAAGATCGCCCAGTAGTGCTGAGGTGGATGCTGTGAAAAGACGTCCGCTTTATGCACGTTTGTCTGCGCAGCTGTGTATGTCTCTGTAGGACCGCAAATACTCAAGAGACACAGGACGCTGCGTTGAAAAACGAAGAAGGGGAAAAAAGCCCTCAAGGTTCTCTTTACACGTCTCAGTGCCAACGCCCAATTGCGCTTCTTGATCGTCCTTCGCTTCCGGTCTGGGGATAGGGTAGAGGCTTCGAGAAGCTGAGAATTAAAAGAACAACTTTTTTTTTTTTGCTTTCTTTTTCCTGCTGTTATCAGTGACCGGCTATTTATATATCGTCTTTCTTGTTTCATTCTTCTTCCCTTAAAAACAACAAACAACAAGCAAACAAACTAAAATAGGACCTTTAGGAGTCTTTTAAGCGAAACAACGCACAATAAGAGAAGAGAAAAAGCTAAAAAAAAAATAAGAAAGAAAGTGCGTCGCCGTTTAAAAGCACACCACACCCCGCGTATACTCTACTTAAGTGTGGCGTACTCGCTCTGCTGACACACGATTCGATGCGAGCGAGAGATGAAGAGGTAAAAGTTGCACGTATAAGCCTCTCCACAGCAAATTCACACACCTCTCTCCGTTTTTCCTTCTTATTATTTAGTATTTCTTTCTCACAAGTGCAACGTTGCCTTGTCGCATTCGCACTCTAGCCAAGCAGACAGGACTCTGCATAGAAACGCAATCACCATAGCTATCCGAACTTTTCAAAGCTGCTTTCGATTTGATCTTTATTGATCTGCTCCTATTCAGAGCAAAGATATATTACTATTGTTTTTTCTTGGTCTGTTTAAAAAGCGTTTTAGCTAGGTTCATTGAACATTTTTTTCATTCAAAATCTGTTCTCTAGCGTTTCTCTCTTTTTTTTTTTACGTTCTGTTCTTCTTTTATATACTAACACAATACAGTATACCAAGTAAAAAAAAAAAAGAAAGCTGAAGACAGATTTTAGTTGTCTTCGCTTTTTCGAAGTAGTTTTTTTTTTTTCTGTCGTCGCACCCGCAGTTCGAGACGCTGTGCGTTGATGTACGTGCTCGCGACGCAGTACACTTCTTGCCAAAATCCAACTATTGTTCTTTTTTCGCTTTTTTTTTTTTGAGTGCATGTGTATTTGTGTGTTTGTGTAGATTGTATTAACTGTTTTTTTTTTTCTCTTCTCCCTAATTGAAGCTCTTTTTTTCTTTTAACCGTTTTTTGTTCCTTGCTATACTCTTCCCTTGCACTCCTTTGCCTGTTACATCTTTCTTTTTTTTTTTTTTTACAGTACATCGCAAAGGTGTGGAATACAAAGAAGAAAGGCAACCAGCAAACAGTGCTTTTTTTTTTTCTTCATTTTTCTTTGCACGCGACCTCCTCTACAGCCCTCTTCTTTTTTTTTTTCTTTCTGAGCCTTTCTTAAAGTGGGTACCTTTTTTTTTTCCGCCTTGGTGCCGCTTATACTCTCCTCGTTTTTTTTTTTTTTTTGTTGTTGTTGTCTTTCTCTTTACTAGATCCCGCATCTACGCTGTCCACGCGTTTTTTGTTTAGGCCGTTTTTTTTTTTTTTGGGGCTCCTGGGCTTTCTACGTCAGCTTCTTTCGTCCTTGCAAGTCGTAAGAGAGGATATCTTTCTTTTTTTTTTTTCATTGAGCTGCCAGCTCCTGGCATACACACACTTAAACAGACACGCACACACACATACGTATATAAGGAACTTGCTTTTGTGGCGAAGCGTCCGAGAGGGTCTTGCCGCGTTGAAAAAAAAAAAAAAAGCGTGTGTGCACTGTCCTTCTTTTTTTTGTTCCTGTACGGAAATCGACAGGAAATCGAGGCAGAGGGAAAAGAGAAGGCGACGTCCAGCTGAAGGAGCCAGTTTTTATTTTATTTTTGATTCTGCATAATCTACGAGATCTTCCTTTTCTTTTTTTTTTTTTTGTGTGTGTGTGTGCATGTTTATGGGTTTGCCTTTCTATTTCTTTCTCTTCTCTTTGACTCTTGCTAAGAGCAAGTGTCGCTAGATCTTCTTTGTTGCTGATACATTCATTTATCTGTTTATTTGTTTATTTACGTATTAGCTCCTCCACCGTGGCATTGCTACCTCTTTTTTTTTTTTTTCTTCTTCTTCTTCTTTTTGGTCTTTGAGTGAGTTCTTATTTTTCATAGGCACGCCGTTTCTTCCATGCAGTGTGCGAGCATAGCGGAGAACGACAATCTGAAAGGTGCGAAGCTAATGAACTCCAGTGATCGTGCAGGTCACGGCGGGGCTGAAAGCGGGCGCAAACACCACCACTCGCAGCGGCAGCGCGCTAGTGACAGTGTCTCGCCCCCGCCACGAAGCCAGTCGCCGCCGGCCACACCTGTCAAGCAGTTCCCGCACCACCACCAGCAGTCGACCGTCTACGTATCTGCGCAGCACAGTAGCGCCTTCTCTACCTCGCAGCCCGGTTCACCGAGTGTTGCGTACAAAGTTTCCCCGATTACCTGCGAGAACGGCAACGATGTGCCGACTTTCAACCCGCAGTCGCCCTACCGCAGCATGGCTCCGTCCATCAGTCGCTTCTACGACTCCAGCCCTAATGAACCGATGCACCGCAACGTGGGGCACGACGCGGCGGCCGCCTCGCCCCCGCAATTTCGCCGCGGCGTTGCGTCATCGCAGTCGAGCGCGTCGCTGCATTCGCAGGAGGGGCTGCACCACTGCCACGCCATCGCGTCGAACGACTCTGTCCGCTCCCTGGGCGGAAACGTCAGTGGCGCGGCTGCCGATTCCGCGCAGACCGCCGCAGCGACAACGGAGTCCGGCGTGACGACGGTGCTGACGAACTCCAATGCGCAGCAGATGGCGAACACACCACACTGTGCGCAGCGCTACCGCGGCGGGCTGACGTTTGTTGCCACGCCGGAGATGCCGTCGTCGTACTCGGGCAAGGCGGTACACGGCGCAGTCCTGACGTCCCCGCTGACGCCGCCAAGCGGCCGTCTGCACTTCACGGCGCAGCGCTCGAGCGATGGATGGTCCCAGCAGCAACAGCAGCAACAACAGCAGTCGTCGTCTTTGATGGCGCCACGCGGAGCGCCGACATCCGTGCCGAACGTAAGTGCGCACGCGGCATCGACCACGGCGAGTCTCGGCAGCGTCGCCGACTCGCCCATCATCTTCCCGCGCAAGCAGCCCGAGAACATCTCCCCGGCAGTAAACGGCTCGTTGGAGGGCCGCGTGCCTGCCTCCGCCTCTAACCCTTCCTCGGAAGCTGGCGGATCGCGGCCTGGGTACCGTCGGCACCAACAGCAACACCCGTCCGGCTCTCCGCCGCCGCCTCAGGGCGCCGGCGTCGTCGCCAGCCCGTCGCCGCTGCGCGAGTCGGCAGTGCTGACGGACGCGTCGGCGCACGGCGCCTCCGTCGGCTCCGGTGGTAACACCCGTGCGAGTGAGTCTACGCGTCGATGGGTGTCGCCGCAGCGTCCCGCCCACCGCGGCGCCTCGGTGGACTCGTCGGATGAGTTCCAGTCTCCCGACTCGGTGCCGTCGTCCGTCGACATGCCAAGCACAAACGCCAGCGCGCCGGCCCCACCGCGTGCGCCGGCCATGTACGGTGTAATCAGTCTCCCCTACGCGCGTCACGATGGAGCGACAGGATCAGCGGCAGCCGCAAACGCTGGCGGGCTTAATGGCAGCGGCAGTGACAAGGCGGTGGTTGTGTCTGCTGCGACACAGTTTCACGCCGTCCCGTCGTCGGTGTCGTCCTCCTCGTCGAGGGCACCGACTGTCATCAAGTTGCGCTCCCCGCCACAGCAGTCGCAGCCACAGCAACAGCGACAGCATGCGCAGCAGCGTGGTCATTCCAATGCCAGCAGCAACAGCAGCAGTCACCCGCCCCAGCACCACGACCATCACCACCACCACCACCACCCCAACGCCGCGGCGGCGGGGGCGAGCGGCGCAGCCGTCACACATATCGATCCCACCTTTTCGTCGGCTGGCGCGTCTGGCGGAGCTGCGGCGGCCACGGCACACCCGCGGTCCGGCTCAAGCGAGTTCTCCACGCAGTACCGCCGGTCGTTGGCCCGCGGTATGCAGAGCACTGGCAGCAGCGGCGGCAGCTGCAGCAACAACAACGGCAAACTTAACAACACGAGCAATGGCGTTAGTGCGCGCCGCGACGACGACGCCTACGGAGCGCCTGCAGCTGCCGCCACCATCGCAGTGGAACACGCCTCGGGCTCGCCACGCACTACGCCGCCACTGCCTCCACCACCACCGCAAAACTGCTTCTCACGCAGCGGTAGCAGCAACAGCGGCAGCGGTGTGGACAAGGGTGAAGGACAGGAGACGCAGCAGCAGCAGCAGCGGCAGAACGAAGAAGAGCAGCAACAGCAGCACATTACTTCGGTGGCCCCGGCCACCGTTGTCGCGGCGCGCGCGCGTGCCGCTGCCGCCGCCGCTTCTGTGTCGGAGGCCGTCCGCAGGCCCGAGCGATGCTCCGCAAACACGCCAATGGGCACCGCGAGCAGCCCCGCTGGCGTCAGCGCCAAACACGTCCCGCCGCTCACCGCTGACACCGTTCTGCCGGTTGCGGCGCAAGAGGAGGGGCCGCGCTTCAGCTCCAGCACGACTGATACGACGGAGCGAAGCAGCTCAAACAGCCGGCTGCAGCTCGCTGCGGCGTCGCCGACGTCGTCGAAGTCGTCTGCGAGGACCGCCGCCACGCCGCTCTCGTCGGGCCATGCGAAGAAGCTGTCGCATACGGCGAGCGAGCTCTCAAGTAACGCCGTTCGTCAGCATCGCAACTCGCTGAAGCAGCCGCCGCAGCGGCAGCTCCCCCTCAGCGCGTCCTACTCCGGTAGCGGCAGCCCTTTCGCCACGCGGGCGACGGCTGTGCCGACGTCGCCGGAGTTAAACGGCCGCACGAGCAGCGGCAGCGCGCGCCACCGTCGCAGCAGCGCCAGCTCCAACTCTGCCAGCTCCGCCAAGCCTATCGCCACGGCCATGGCGAGCTACTCCTTCGTCTCCAGTCGCACGCACTTGCAGCGGTACGTTGACCAGTGGCGCGACCGCTTTGAGGAGGACAAGTCGGCCTACAAGGAAGGCGGCTACCTCACCGTGACGCCGGGCAAAATTGTGCACGGCCGCTACGTGCTGATTCAGAAGCTGGGCTGGGGCGAGTTCAGCACGGTGTGGCTTGCCTATGACACGAAACACGCGACGCTGGGCCGTGGGGCGACGCAGGCCTTCGTCGCCGTGAAGGTGGCGAAGTGCCGCTCCAGCGTGCAGGAGGCGACGCACTACGAGGTGAGCCTGCTGCGGTACGTCGAGGCTCGCCTGCCGTCCTACGCCGCCGTGACGAACATCATCGATTGCTTCGACGTACAGGGCGAGTTCGGCACGCACACCTGCATGGTGATGCCTCTCTGTGGGCCGAATTTGCTCTCCATCATTGATCGTGTGAAAGGTCAGCGGGGGCGGCGCAGCGCCGATGACGTGCGTCTCGTGAAGGAGATCATCATCTCCGTTCTCATCTCGCTGCACGAGCTGAGTGTGTTGAACGTGGTGCACACCGACATCAAGCCCGAGAACGTACTGTGCTGCGCGGTAGACACGAAGTTGGTCAATTCGATGGAGAAGTTCTGCAGCTACAACAAGGACCGCAGCCATATGATCAGCACTGACGAGTTCCGCGACGCGATGGCGCAGCAGACGAACGACCACCTTGTGTGTCTGGCCGACTTTGGGCTGTCGGCGCTGCTGGAGCCTCCCGGGTCGGCGGCGACGTGGGCGGCGCTGTGCCCCAGCATCAATCCATCTGTATTCGCCCCTCTCATGCGGTGCAAGAAGAACTTCAACGTGACGACCCCGGGCGTGGTGGATAATTTGCGCGGCACGCTCATCCAGACCCGCGAGTACCGCGCGCCCGAGGTGCTGCTGGGGCTTGACTTCACCTGCGCCACCGATGTGTGGAGCGTGGGCTGTATGGCCTTTGAGCTGATCACCGGCAACTTCCTTATGGATCCGAAGAAGAAGACGCGCGACACGCGGGAGATGGACGTCGAGCATCTGGCCATGATGATGCAGCTGATCGGCCCGCTGCCGGCTGACATCACCGACATCCGCGTGCGCAACAACGACTACTACGAGGCAGTCATCGAGGGCACGCCCGTGCCGCGGCGCACGGGTCGGCCGCCACCGGAGTATCTCCATCGCTTTATCGACAAGGAGGGCAATTTCATCTACGCCGCTCGCTACCGCTCGTACCCGCGGCGTAGTTTGGAGATGGAATTGGAGCAGTACCTCGGGTTTCGCGAAGCGCACTTGGCGTCTAACTTCATCCTGTCCTGCTTATGTTCCTACGACCCAAAGAATCGACCTTCAGCCGAGAAGCTGCTGGGACATCCCTGGCTCCAAGGTGTGGGGACGGCGAGCAAGGACAAAACTGGCTTCCGGTAAAACGCCCGACGCACATTCTCCAGCGAGGAAAAACGTCTGCTACGTGCTTTATATATATATATATATATATATATATATATGTTGCACACACACACACGCAACAAAAAAGCAGCAGCGGTCCCCTTTTTTTGTTTGTTTTTCCGCATGTCTCGATCTGTGGCCAACGTTTTTTTTTTTCCTGTTACTGTCAGTTTTCTCCTTATCATTTTCCATTTCATTGAACGTCATTTTTTTTTTTTTTGTGTTTGTGCTTTTCCCTGTGCTTTTTTTTTTTTATTGTGCATGTGTGACCTTATCCAGAACATCCCCTGTTTTCCACCTCTGATTGTCCTTTCCTTTTTTTTTCTCTAGGCGTGTCCGTTTTCCCCTGTGTATTTTGCAATTTCCCCCTTTCTCTTCAATTTCCCCCTTTTTGAACGTAATCTCCTTCCCTTCCGTTTTGTTTGATTACTGTTGTTGTTGTGCTCTTTTTTAACTAGAGTTGTAGTAAAAAAAAAAAAAAGGAAAGAAGTTAATTATTCTGTGGCTGAAGCGTTTCCTTTGTTTTTCTTCTGATGCTGGTGTTTCCCTGCGCGCTCGACACGTTTTTTTTTTTTAACGATTATTTCCACTTCATTGCTTTTTTTTTTTCAATTTCTGTATTTTTGGACTCTCATCTTTTTCGTTTCTTTCTTTAGCTTTTTTTTTTTCCACGCTTTTAGCGAGACGTTCGTTTTTTTCTTTCTCTCTTCAAATTCCTTGGTTTTTCCTCGTGTCCTTTTTTTGCTGTTGATGGTGTTTGTTCGTTTTGTTCGTTTTTTTTTTTTTTAACAACAGGCAACAACACCAACAACACAAAAAAAAAAAAAATCAAGAGAAGTGAAAACGAACCTGTGTCGTTCGTCTAACTTAACTTTAAGAGTGTTTTGTGTTTTTTTTTTTTCGTCACTAGTTCTTTCGTGCTTTTTTTCCGTACATTTGTGAGTGTGTGTATCAACACTTCTGAATCGCTTGTTTATAGAGGCATTTGCGTCTTTCTCTTTTTTTTTTTTTCACCACTGCTGTTTCTCTGTTGTATGCCTTTTTTTTTCCAATTCCGCTCCTTTTTACGATTGATTTGCTTTCAGAACAAACTCCCTCTTTTCCCCTTTTTTGCTTTATCGATCGCGGAGCAGGAAGTGGCTAACGTGGTTATACGTCACCACAGTTTCCTCCACTCGTCGCGTCATTATTCACATTTTTTTTTTTTTTTGCTGTGCTCTACCTTTGCTTCTTTGTTCTGTAATTGGCCGTGTGCCGTATATTTGGTGCTTTTTTTTTTTTAAACCATGCCTTTTTACTATTATTATCACTGTTGTTATTCCCTGTCGTTTTTTTTTTTAATTGAATAGTTGACATATGCACATTATGGACTGTTTTTTTTTTCTCTCAAACCTGTACATGCGTTTCTTCGCGTTCAACGCTTTTCACCTCAATACCGTCTTTCTCCTTTTTTTTTTCTTTTTGTTGTTTGTGGCTTCTTCGTTTTTTTTTTTTTTATTTTCTCTGGCATATTTCTTCTCTCCCTACAACTTCGCTCTTCCCAGATTTCTTCCCGTTGTCTTTCTGATCCCGTTTTTTTTTTTCCCCCCTCTCTTTTCTACCAGTGACACTACTGGCTTCTTTTTTTTTGTTTCTCTATTTTTATTTTTGTTTTTGTTTTATTGACGGACAATTAGGTTGTGTGGTTTTCCTCTTATCGCTTCGCGTATTCTCTCTCTCATATTTGATGGACTTCTTCATTTTCTTTTTTTTTCTTTGTGTTTGTGGCGCGCGCTGACGGTAGAAGTGAAGGGGGGGGGTGGGGTGGGGGGAGGCGCTCTGACTTTTTGAAGCTCTTTTTTTTTTTCTTTTCGTCGTTTTCTCATGGCGTGGCTCATAGTTGTGCTAGTAGTCGCCTCCCAACCCCAAAGCGTTTCTTGTGGTGCTCAATTCAGCCAGAACGGGGGGAAAAAAAAGGAAATAGTTGGTTTACCGTGAGGCGTTGACAAGTGGTGTTGCTTTGCTATTTTCTTTAACGGTAGTGTTCAAGCTGCCGCACACTCTCTCTCTTTCGCGTGCAAACCTGAACTGAAACGTCAGAACTCTCAGCTTTACTGTAGGCTGTCTTTTAGCACTTGTCGCGGCTAAAAAAAAAAAACACACACACACAAAGATACAAGCACTTACGAAACAGCAAGAGATTTGTTGCAACGGGCGTGTATATGCTTGAAAAATGCGTTTTTTTTTCTCTATTTTCAGTACAAACACGCAACCTCATAGTGGAAAAGGCCACTTTCCCCATCCTCGACATCATTTTTTTTTTTTTCCTGTCTTTCAACCATTCCTTCACTCCACCTTTCCTCCACTGTTGTCTAATCGTACGCCTGCCTGCAAACAGTTTAACATGTATTTTGTATTCTCACGCGACGCTGAAAAATACGCAGAAGCGCTTCTTTCTTTTTTTGCACATTCAGTTGTTTTACCTTTTTCCCTTTTTTTAGTATCAAAAAGGGGTTTCGTTACACAATTCCTTGGCAACTGTACAAACGCCCTTTCTCAGCTTTTCCTCCTTTAACTTATATATATATATATATTTCTTTTTGCAGCTCAGCGTGCTGGTTGCTGCAGCTATTTGAAAGGACTGCTTTAATTTCACCTCTTGCAAAAGCTATCCCTTGTCTCCGAAATCCCGCACACAAAACACACGCACACACACACACACACACACACACACGACAACTGTGAACATGGAGCTTGACGACCAACACCCGGAGCGCAGCTCTGTCCCGCAGGTGCAGTGCTGCGTCTGCGGCCTTGTCATCGACAGCAACCCAAGCAACATGTGCCCCAACTGCCTTCGCGCGCACGTCGACATAACAGACGACCTACAAAAGGAGTACATCCTCATTCACTGCCCCGAGTGTGGGCGGTATCTGCAGCCGCCCAAGTACTGGGCTCGTGCGGAGCTGGAGAGTCGCGAGTTGCTCACGCTGTGCCTGAAGCGTATCAAAGGCCTGAACAGCAGCGCCGGCAGCAACGCGAATGCTAACAGGGCGAAGTTGGTGGATGCGAAGTTTCTCTGGACGGAGCCGCACAGCAAACGTGTCAAGCTGCGTCTGACGGTGCAGAAGGAGGTGTTCAACAACATCGTCATCCAGCAGGCGTGCGTCGTCGAGTACGTCGTGACGTGGCAGCAGTGCACGATGTGCCAGAAGGTGGCTACCGGTCAGCCGCAGTGGGACGCCTGCGTGCAGCTGCGACAGAAGGTGAACCACAAGAAGACGTTTCTGTACCTTGAGCAGCTCATCCTGAAGAAGCGGCTGCATGAGAATTTTATCCGCATCGAGGGCCAGCCCGACGGCCTAGACTTCTTCTTCGCCCACAAGAGCCACGCGATGAACTTCTTAGAGTTTCTGAACAAGACGGCGCCGGTCACGCGCCGCGACGCCGTGCAGCTCGTCTCGCATGACTCGAAGAACAACACCGCCGTGCAGCACTTCACCTTTGCCCTTGATATTGCCCCGCTGTGCCGCGAGGACCTCGTGCTCATCCCGTACAAGGACTACTACCTCAAGTCGCTCGGCGGCATGGGACCGCTGGTTCTGGTGTACAAGGTCTACAGCTCCATCGTCTTCCTCGACCCTCGCACGCTGCGCGCGGGCGAAATCACTGGCACGCTGTACTGGAAAAAGCCCTTCGCGTCGCTGCTGACCTCGCGCGAGTTTGTGGAATTCTACGTTCTCGAATGCCAGCTGATGCCCGTGACCAACGGCACCTTCCAGCTCGGCCTGGTCACCGTGTGCCTCTCGAGTGAGGTGGGGGAGGGGCGGGAGTGGGTGACGCAGTCCCACCTTGGCGGCGTGCTGCACCCGGGCGATCTCGTGAAGGGCTACCTGCTCGAGGGTCGCGTCTTCAGCAACGAGGACCTCGACGAGAACCGCTACAAGCCGGAGCAGCTGCAGGACGTCATTCTCGTTCGCAAGCACTTCCCTTCGCAGAAGGCGAACCGCAATCGCCGTCTGTGGAAACTGAAGAAGCTCGACATCGTTACGGCAACAGGAGAGCCGACCTCTGTCAGCGGGCCTGCACGTCGCAACGACGGCGCCAACGCCAACGCCAACGACGACGAAGGTGAGTTCGAGGACGAGATTGAGCGGGATGCCGACCTGCGCAAGGACATCGCGATTTACCGTCTGATGGACGAGGAGGTGGTAGCGCGGCGTAGGGCGACCCTGAGCAGCGGCGCCGCCGCCGCCGACGCTGAGGCCTACAACGAGGACGAGGTGCCGGAGGTGGCATGGGACGAGATGCTGGATGAGCTGCAGGAGGAGGAGGAGGAGGCGACTGCTGCTGCGGCTGCGAACGCGGGCAACGGGAACGTGGTCGCGGAGGAGGAGGTGGAGGAATACAACGGCAACGAGGAGGCGATTGACATTCGAAAAAAGGCGCGAATTGGGTAGGCGGAGGGGGGATGGAGGATTGAAAGAGAGAAATAGGTGAGTAATTGCACAGCGTGCTGCTCTTCAACAGCAAGACTACAGTGTTCAGCTGTCTCCCCTTTTTCTTTTGTTTTGTTGGTCTTCTTCGTTTTCCCTCCTTTTTTTTTTCTCATTTTTTTTTTTTTTTAGAGTTATGAGGCGTAAGCTCCTCTTGCTTCATTTCGTCTTCTTTGCTGTTTGGTTTGCTGTTATCCACTTTGCCTGCGTCTCGAGATTTGCCTCCTTCGTGTGGCTTTACACACTTTTTTTTTTTCATTGCTTGAAGTCCCTTTTTTTTTTTGACCTAGCTGTTCCTTTTTTTTTTTTTTCTTCTTCTGCCTTGTTCGAGTAACACGCAATTATGATTAACGCTTTAATAGGTAAGAGCGCGATTGACCTGCTTCTGGGTGTCCGATTCTAACACCTACCTC
The DNA here is from genome assembly GCA_037349495.1 of Lotmaria passim. Lineage (NCBI taxonomy): Eukaryota > Euglenozoa > Kinetoplastea > Trypanosomatida > Trypanosomatidae > Lotmaria > Lotmaria passim. The sequence continues at coordinate 404,422 of CP140211.1, forward strand.
GGCTTTTTCGTTTTTTTTTCGGTATTTACAAATTAACTTCTTTGTTAGTTTTCTAAGCATTAACGTCTGCACGAACGCAAACCACTAAAAACAAACAACAACAATAACAAAAACAAACAAACTACCCACCCGCCCACGCACACATTCAAAAAAAAAAAAGTAAATGAGAAAGGGGGGAAAAAAAGCCCTGCTCGTTTTTTTTTTCTTTCATAACATTAATAGCAAAACCGTTTCTCTTCTCTTGCACAGCGAAGCTGACTGTCATGGGTTAATGCGCTTCTTTTCAGGCATGTCGGCTGATCCGCAAATGCCTCGCAGATGGCTGCTGTCTCTTTTTATTTTTATTTTTTTATTTTCCCTTTCTGCGTTGATTGGGCTCATCTGTGATGAAGCTGCAGCAACGGCGTCAGCGCCGCAACATGTGCCAGTGTTGCCAGGGTGTGTGAGAAGAAGGCTGCTCTCTGACAGTCGAAAAGTGGAGATCGGTTTTTTTTTTTTTTTAGACATGGATTTCTCCTGTTCTTTTCATTTACTTTTTTTTTTTCTCTCTTCTTTCACTTCACCGCTTAAGACACATCCAGGTACTCACGCACGCCCCCGTACTTTAAAAGGGGAGGGGGGAAAACACAAACACACACACATACACGCACACAGGAATGTACACGCAGCTGGAGAAAAAGAGACTCGCGAAGCACTCGACGAAAAGCTGGTGAGTATTCTATTGTGCTAGGAGAACAGATTTTACCTGTGCGTTTGTATTTTGTCTTTTTTTTTTTCTTGCCTTTCTTTGTCTTCCAGACATGGCGCGAAACCTCCGGCTGTTCTCGTGGCACGTGTGCTTTCGGTGGCCGTTGCGCTCGCCATCGCCGCTCCCGGAACGCTTCTTTGGCACCGCTGTGCGAGCGTCGTCGAGCGCATGCCTGCCTGAAACTGCTGCCTGCATTTGCCATCTGTCACCTCCACTCTCCAGATACTGCCGGCTAGAAGCACGGCTGCCCATGAGCCCCATCACGCCGAACGAAGCGTTAAAGCTGCTCACCTGCGCTTTTCCCATGGTGCATCACCGTGGCGTGGTGGAGCACCTCGTGCGTGTAGTGCGCGACAACTCGTGCTGTCTTGATCCACAGCTCTGTCTTGCCCTGATGGCGCAGCTGCTGTTTCCAGCACCGCCACGCAGCTTCTACTCCTTCACCAGCCTTGATCAAATCGACGAAGAGGTGGCCCTCATCGACAGGGAAAGGAATAGCTGGAGTGCGCCTTGCCTGCTAGATGACGCAGCGGTGCGCGTGGCGCTCGCACCACTTCACGAAACCTTGCTGCAGTCCGTGGCGGTGCATCTACAGTGGCATCTACAAGGGACGACGGGCTCGCCATCAGAGGAGTATGCTGGTGCAGCGTTACGGCTATGGGACCTGACCTCCTCTGACAGTGCTTCCGCCACGACACGAGGTGAGGCGAAAGAAAGTGACGCGAGTGAGTCGATGCTGCTGCTGCTGCTGGAGCGCGGTGCTTCGCTGCTTCTCGCCTTTTCAATGCAAGTATCGTCCCCTTACCGGCAGCGCTGCTTAGCGGATGCGGAGCGCTCTTCGCATGCTGCTTTGCCGCAGTGTGCGGATTGCACAGCCCTCGCCTGCCGGGTTATTGGCCGCCTTTTTGAGCAGCGCAGGAGAACCAGCAGCACGAGACAAGCAACTCCCGTGCGTCTTCGCACGAGCCACTCGGAGCACTTCCACGCATGTCCGAAGCACGCTCATCACCCGCGGGAGGGCCGTGAAGGCTTGCAGTGGAGGGAGTTCTGCGAGGCGGCATGCCGGTGCTGGCAGTGGTCCATTTTCGTCTGCCGTGCAACGCCGCTGCTTCCATCGCGGGCCGTGCGCGCCTTCGTCGTCGACTCCCTCATCGAGTCCCTCCAGACTCTGCAGAAGCTGTTGCCTTCGCCGGCCGACAGCAGCTCCGCACGCGCGCCGGTGCGACGCGCGGCGGTGACGGCGTGGTCAAGGCAGCGGCGCCTTGCGGTGGTGGAGATGCTGCATTGGCTGCTGACACGCAGTCTTCCACCTCTTCACGTGCCGATCGAGGTCGACGCACCCGCATCTGCAGAGCAACGCAGCCCCTTTGAGAAAGATGGGAGCGACGCGACGCATCAGTCAGCACGTCCGCCACAGCAGTCGTCGCTGTGGACGGTGGAGTTGCGCCATGTGCTGCTCAAGCTCGCGAGCAGCTTTGCGGATGCCTCAATCGCGCTTCTGACCAAGACGGAATCACTCTCTTCTAATGCTGAAAACTCTCTCGTCGGGGAGTTTCCGCTGTTGATTGACATGATGGCTGCCGTGGCTTTACGTCTCAGCCTGCAGTTTACCGCCGCCGCCGCACCATCATGTGATGCGTGTGCTGCCCTTTCAGAGGTGGACGTGGCGCGCCGACTGCTGCAGTGTGTCCTGTCCCTCCCCTTACGAATCGGACGCGTCCCTCTCACCGAGTTTCCCGTTGTACGCGTTACACGAGATGAGACGGAGGCGACACAGCCGCTCCTTTCTGCGTCAGAGGAGGACAAGGGCAGTGATGTCTGCGGCGTCGCCATGTCGGAGGAGACCTGGTGCAGGCTGGCGTGCGTGCAACGATGTGTGTCTCACCTCACCACTTCAGCGAAGCGCGTCCGATCGGCGGATGCCGCGGTGTCGCCTTTCACCGACACGCACGTGAAGGACACGACAGCGTATTTGACGCAGTTGTTGCGGATTGGTTTCTGCCACATCGTTCAGTTTTGCAGGTCCACCAAGACATGCTCAGCTGGTGAGAAGGACAGCAGGATCAGCAACAGCAGCAGCGACACTCAAAGGTGTCCCGCCACAGACGTGGAGCAGCAGCCTGCAGCCGTCACGACAGCAGCCCCGGAAAAGCGTTTTTTCTCCTTGACGTTTCTCCTCACGTTTGTGAAATGCTGGCGTGCATGGCTGGACGTCTGTCCGGATGTTTCTCACGCGGATTGGCTGACGTGTGCACACGGCGGTGAACGTCACGTGCACTGCGCCGACTGTGCCCCGCTATCACCAGATAACACATATTTAAACAGAGGCCGCTCCACTCCGCCTGCTCACAACGAGCTGTCGCTGACGGAGCGAAACGACGCAGTCCGCCGTTCAGCTCTTCTCACTTCACAAGGACTTCTTGCCTCAGTTCATCAGCTGTCTTTGTGGCTTGTGGAGGCGTGGGCGGCGGCGCTGACTGCAATCTACGACCTCGACCCGCTCGACGTGTGCGCCTGCTGGTCTATGCTGTTCACGTCTTCGCGCTTCCACCGTCGTGTGAGCGGCTCCCGTCCCTTTTGTTTCGCAGCGCAGCACACTGCCGTGTGTGCGTGCGAGCAGCGCTTCTCACGGCAGTGTGAGAAATACCTGACGCAGCTGAGGAACGCGCGATTCGAGCGAGGCGTTGGCGCGATGCTGAAAGCGTGTGAGGCGCGGCCACGGCTGAACCACGCCAGCCTGCCTCACCGCGCACAGGCCAGCGTGGACGGCGCGGACGAGTTCGCCGTTAACCGCTGGCGTCCTGTGTACGCCCCGGTCTTTATTTCGCACACTGCGCTGCGGCTTCTCAACGACATCGGTGCTTCCCTCGACGCAGCAGCAGCAGCAGCAGCAACGGCAACCAGCGCAGAGGAAAGGGCGTTGGGCAGCGACGGTGCTCCGCAGCTGCCGCTGTCCGAGACCTCTGTCGAGGTGCTTCGGCGCACGATCGAGTCGCCGCTGCCGATGGAGTTGACGTACTTTCAGCTCTGGATGGTTGCCGCGTACGTAGACTGGTGCGAGGCTGCGATGCTGCATAGCGGGTGGTGCCGCATAAACGCGGAGGACTGCCAGATGGACAGCCGTGACGGTCAGCTAGATGATGAAGTTAGCGCGACGGCTGCTGCAGCGCTGAAACGGCGCGTGTCTAGTGCACCGTGGCTCATACTGGCTGTAGAGGGTGTCGCGTCGAGCTGCGGTGCCGACACAGCCACGCTAGTCTACCTCTGGTCTTTGTGTGACCGCGAGAGTTTTAAGCCGCCTGCTGCTTACGACCACGCTGATGAGTGCTCGCTGCTGTGCATGTACAATCGCTCCCTGTGCGCAGTGTCGCCGTTGACTTTCAGCGCGCCACCGGCGCCGCACCAGCCAATGCAGAGCTCGACGTGCTCGCTACCTTATTTTGGCAGTGGGCCAGTGAAGGCGTGGCTGCGACGCGCTGTAGACGTGTGGCAGCGTCGCTACGCCTTACGTCTCCTTCTGTTTTTCCTCCACGAAGAGTCTTGGCAGCGCCATCGGAAGACGAGTGCCGGCCACCCGATATCTGCACTGCCGTTGTGCTTTAAGAATCGAAGTGGCGCTTTACAGGTGGCGTCGGCTGCCGTTAACGCGGGACAGCAGCGTGCGGCTCCAAATCGTATGAGCCTCACTGACAGCTTTGCCATGCGGCCGGTGCTGACGGTCGCACGCGACGACAGTTCTTTCCTATGGCACAGCGATGCCCTGCACCCTCTTCTCTGCTGGGCTGCCCGCCGTCTCGTGCGGCGTGTGGCGTGGCTGACAACGAAGGTGCTGAACTCGAGAACGCCGTCGCATCCCGGTGCACCCTGCACGCACGACAGAGTTTGCCTTGAGGTGTCGCGGCTGCTTTCTAGGTGGGACGGTCGCACCCAGACAGGGAGGGCGAAGCCTTCGTGTGGTACGTGTGTGAGGAGTCTCTTAGCGTCCGTCTGCGAAAGTCACGCGTTCCCGCAGTCTTCGATTGGCCTGAGCGTCTTTCGTTGTCCTTCTGGTCCGCCATCGCGGTATTCGTGTCAGAGGCTCTCCCGCACGCTCTCCGATCATGTGTGGGAGCTGGAGGACAAGCTGCAGTCTCTCGGACTCGTCGCAGCCGGCACGGCTGTCTTCTGTCGTGAGTCCAACTGTGCAGTCAAACATCTTTCAGCCAACGGAGCAGGTGAATGTGCCGCCGCTGCCGCGGATGTGAACAGTGCCACGACGGAAGAGGCACGTGCGCTGCTGACGGCCCTTTGCGCCTCGCCTGAGTTGACATTCCTCACCTCGCCGTGCACGTTGCGATTTGTGGACGAGTTATGGCATACCTGCTGGGCATGGCTGGTTCATATGTCGGACGGCGCGCACGTGGACAGCACAACGCCGCGCACGTGGAGTGAAAGTGGTGAGGCGAGCAAGGGCATGAACTTAATGGACGCAACAGGCGAAGCTGCGGAGGTGGATGCACTTGTCACGTGCCGTGTCATGCTGCACGCCACCCGACACCTTCACTTGCTTGCGGCAGAGCTGCTCGAGTACGTGTGCAGTGTACACATCCCCGCGCTGAAAGCGTCGGCGACGGGCCCATGGAGCTTTGTTGCTTCTCCTGCTGAAGCGTTGGAGCGTCAGCTGGCGGTGCGAGACGCCGCTGCCGCAGCGGATGGGCCGGCTGTGCAGGACAGGTGCGAGTTTCGGTTTTCTGCGATTTCTTTGCGAGCCTATGAAGTACTGTGCCTGGATCGGTTTGGCCCGGAAGAGCGTCGGAGACCGTGTGTGTGGCAGCGATGGATGCAGGAGCTGGCACGTGAAGATGCCGTGTTGCTGCAGCAGCACCACCTCATTCATCCGCGATCGCGTGTCATGACCGCCCAATCTACCTAAACCACCCCCTCCTATCCTCCTCCTTTTTTTTTTTAGATCACTGCTACCCTCCTGCTCTCTTTTTTTTTTTCTGCTCAGCAACCCAGAAAAAACCGCACAAATAACACCAAATCGCCAAAACTCGGGCGATGAAACGTGGCAGTGCGCTTCATCGAGTGCTTTTTTTCCAATACACGCACAGCAACAACAAGAAAGAAAGGTAGATTGTTCCTTTCAAAGAAGTCGTTTGGACGGAGTGGTCCTTTTGAGAAAGTGATTTTTTTTTTTTAGTAATGCGCTATATGTGAATTCATGTGTAGCTGACTTCATCGTCGCTTTGATGCTCATCCTTTCGTCTTTTTTTTTTGTTGTGTTGTTTTACAGTCTTGTTTAGAGAATTCTGCATACAGGTGGTCAAAAAAAAAAAACTCATAGAACACGACCACCTTCGCACACTGAGTAACACACAGGTTTTACAGGGAAAAAGAAAATGTCATCATCGTCCGCCGCTCAGTACAGTGCGGCGCACCACCGCCCGCCCACCGTGAACGCGTACGACGGCGAAAGCAGCAGCAGCACCAACGCCTACAATACGCCTAGCAGTACTTCCTTGCAGCAGCTACAGGAGCAGCAGCAGCAGCCGCTGCGGCGCCGTGGTGCACCGGTGCCCGCCCCGCACTCTCTCTACTCCACCAAGTCGTCCGCCACACACTCCCTCCATTCTACGCAGACTGAGAACCCTTATGAGGCAACATCCACGGCCTCGCCGTCCTCCAGCGTTGGCACCGCCACCACATCACCATCTGCGGTGCCGCGGCCACGTCGGGGCCCCTCCGCACGGGGAAGCCGGCGCTCCGACACCCCCCATGACCCCTCCACGACGAGCACCACAACGACGACGTCGTCGCCATCGGCCGCCTCTTCTCCATTCGTCTGCTCCTCGTCTGCGCGCGCGCGTCACTCACGTCGAGGCGGTGCCAAGCGGGGCGACACCGCGCCCTCCGCGGGCGGGGCCCCGCGCAGTCTCTCGCGCCGTGCCCGCGATCAGTCCAGCCGCACATCCACGCCCGAGGACCGCCTGCGTGGGGAGTCGCGGCGGCCCGACGTGCCCCTGTCCCGCGGGCCTGGCTCCGCGCCGCCAAGCCGGCGTCCGCCGGTGGACGTCGTGTCCCCCTACGACGGTCCGACGGTTGTGCGGGCGACGTCTCCCGCCTCTCTCCTCACCCTGCCAGACGGGGAGCGGCAACGGCTGAGTGCGCTGCGGGACGAGACGGGTGGCGGCAGCAGCAGCGGTGGTGGCTGCCGCAGCGCCGCGACCAGCTCCACTAGTCAGAACTCCGCGCTACCGCCGCACGTGCGACAGGAGACGGCCGTGCCGGGCTCGGACTCAGGCGCGGGCACGGCGCTGACGTCCGCGCACTCGGCGTCGACGTCGTCCTCTGGCAGAGTGGTCACGGCAGGCCCGGTCATCATGACCAGCGCCGAGCGCAAAAAGGCCGAGCGCGACGCACGCAAGCAGCTGCGTCAGTCCATGTATGACGGCAACATCACAGTGCACGGCTATGTGGCGCAGACCGCCTACGCACAGAAAAACCCATTTCGTCGACAGGACTTCGCCGAATTCGCCGCGAACCCGCAATACCAGCCACCTGAGGGTTTCGACATCTACTCCCAGGCCTTGGCGACGCGCGTTTACGGCTTGGAGGTGAGCCGGGCCAGCCAGGGCGAGTTCATGATGCAGCGGCTTGTCGAGGCAGCCCAGCCTGCCACGGCGGAAGAGCGGGCCGAGATGGAGGCTCTGCTGAGCTCGACGCTGGAGCGGCTGCAGGAGGGCGACTGGTTCTACAAGTGGACCCGCATCAACCATGTCCATCAGCGCTATGTGTGGCTGAACCTGCAGCGTGGAACGCTGATGTGGTCGCTGGGCCCGAAGCAGAGCGTCGTGCTGAACACGGAGGTAAAACTGTCCACGGTGATGAGTATCACACCGGACTGCCTGCAGCTGGAGGCGCCGATGCGGGTGTTTTACCGCATGACCATCAATACACCGGATCGCTGCATCAGCCTGGCGACGGAGATCCGCAAGAAGTTCGACGTGTGGTACCGCGTGCTGCTGCAGCTGACGGCACCGAACCTGATCTACGGTGTCCCAGGTGTGTGGGGGCGGCCTTCCAGCAGCGTGAACACCACCGGCCGCGGCGCCGCCAGTCGGTGGGCGTCGCGTTATAGTCCGCTGGACGCGGTTGTGAACGACACGACGGGACATCTCGGCCACGATGGGGTGTATACGCAGGGCCTACTGTCCTCCAGCGACTGACGGCTTCTGCCGTCGCTGTAGTGCAACGGGCTTTTTCCCCTTTTTCTTCATTTCTCGTTTAGATGACCCTTCTTTTTCTGTCTTGTCGTTTGTCCTTTTAGAGCAGCTACTATCTCATAGAAAGCCAACAACAACAAAGATCGTTATAGTGACACTAATGGAGCTGACTTTCTTTTTTCTCTCCCCATTGATTCTGCTGATCTGACTGTGGAAACGGAGAAGATGGCCTCTCCGTTTAGAGGGCGTCGAAATACGCCCTTCCCACCTCCCCGCACTCGTTGTGCATCACGGCATGCGTACCGTTGAGCTATTCTGGAGCATCTTACCTCTTTTAACCTCGCGCTCTTTTTTTTTGTTTTATTTTAGTATGCTCAGTAATGGTCGAGAATTCTCTCACGTACGCAATCAGAACCGCCAGTTGTCTGTGCCGCTTACTCAGAGACAACGTTTCGATACCGTAGTCAGCCCACATACTCCTTCACAGAGTCAACAACAAAGCCTTCTCTTTCTCTTTCTACCTACATAGGCTTAGTTTTGCTTCCTTGCTTGTTTCTTTCGTTTTTATTCGTGTTCTTTTTTTTTTTTCCCGTTGCAGCGCATTTCTTTTTCGACATTCTTCATTATTGACCTTTGCTACTCACCGGTGTGTCTCTCTCTCTCTGAGAGCTTCTGTATTTGGTGTATTTAACAGGCATGGACGACGACGCCTACGTAGAGCGGGCAGCAGCGCTGCTGCGCGAGCTCGAGAACGATGCAAGCACCAATCCTCGCAGCGGCGCGGCGTACTCGCCGGCTGACCCGTCCGGCTACTACAGTTGCCTCGGTGTGTCGCCCAAGGCAACACCGCAGGAAATACGGCGTGCATTCCTCTTTCTCAGTCAACGCTACCACACCGACAAGCACACCAACCAGGGCGAGGACATGCAGGCCCTCATGAACGATCGCTTCCAGCAGTTGCAGAACGCGTACACGGTGCTGTCGGATGAGCGACAGCGTGCCGCCTACGACGCAGGCGGTGACACCGGCATCCAGCGACTTGCCCTCGTTCCGGCCGGGCTGTACAAGCGGCAGGACATCTTAGCGTATGTCCTGTCCCTGGATCGCGAGGCGCAGCTGCTGCAGACATCGAAGATGGTGTCCGCCACCTCGCAGACCACGCTGAACTTCTCCACAGCACATTTTTTCCCGTTTGCGGCACGCGGTGGTGATTCTGTGGCGGCGGCAGGCGAGGACACCGGGGAGGCGGAGCATGGAGAGGGGGCGGCGGCGGGAGGTCGTCCAACTACGACGGATCAGCAGCATCAGCCGCCGCCGCCGACCGTCCCTGCGGAAAGCAACGACGGCACCGCCGCACCACCTACTAAAGGAGCGACCAGCTCTGCACCGTCCCCGGCTCTACCATCTTCTACACCAGCCTCACTGCCGGCGCCCAACGCAAAGGTGGCCGCTTCAAGCAAGCCAGATGCGTCTGCCACGGCAGCAGCAGCTGCTGCTGCTGCACAGAAGAAGCCGGTGACCGCTGCAGACGGCACGCATGGTGGGTCTTCGGCACCTGGTGAAGGGTCACCAGCTGGTTCAGCGAACCGCAACAGCGGCAGTAGTGGAGCTGGCAGCAACAACGGTGGCCTGGCGATGCAGGCCCAACTCACCGCGATGGAGGTGATCATCGACGGCAAGCAGCAAGTCGTGCTGGTCCCGAGCGCAGACGTGCAGCAGCAGCTGCGACGACGCATGCACGGCCAGTCCGACGACGCTGGCGGCAGTGGTGCCGCAGCCTCCACCGCACCCTTGTTGCCACAAACTGGTAACGGGCGTGCAGCGGGCCAGCCGAGCTTCCGCCGCCTCGCCACGGCACAGGCGTTGATGCTGGCTGCCATTCCAAAGTCTATGTCCTTCCGCAGCTCCTTCCAGCACATGCTGACACCGAAGCTCATCGCGACCTTCCGCACTGATGCCGTGTCGCGGCTGCGTAAGAACGCCACCAGTCTCACCACCTCCGTCGAATACCAGCCAGACGATGTGCGCACCTACGCGACGACGCTGCGTTTTGCTGTGACGGGGCTGAAGTGGTGCCTGCTGCAGCGTCGCGAGCTGAACCAGCTCTGGGCGTTGAAGTCGAAACTGACCGCCCTCGCCGGTGCACAGCTGCTGCAGAAACTCGAGCTCACGCTGATCCGCAAGCTGTCGCCCACGGCGGAACTCGAAAGCGCGCTTGCCATGTCGCTGAACGAGCACGGCTTCTTTCGCTCCTCGATCAGCGACATCACCGAAGACGCACAACAGGGCGTGAGTGCCTACATCGGGTTTCACCACATGTACCTGACGGCGTACACGGGCGGCAAGGTGATCCTCGGCGTGGATACGAAAGACCCGAAGAACCCGCCAGTGTACGGGCGGCTGCAGTACACCATCAACTGCTCCCCACTGGCTGGCCAGACGACGCTCGGGGTGGAGGCGTGGTATTGCCCGTCGAGAGTTCAGCACTACGGGCTGAGCTTCACGACGGTGCTACCCTACTCCTTCAGCCCCATCGCCCCGCCGCTGTTTCTGGTCGAGAGCACGCAGTTTGCTGTGGTCAACCAAATCTCCCTCCTCTACGCGCGTGGCGCGCACCGCATCTCCGTCCCCATCATCGTATTCATCGCACCCAAGGTCAGCCAAGGCTTGACGTGGATGGCGGTCCCGCTCACCGCGTACCGCATTGCCGCGCTGCTCTACAAGCCATATGCGCGCGCCAAGGCCATCCGCTACTACACCCACCAGCGCAAACTGCACGTTGCCGAGACGGACGTCGCTCGCGAGAAGGCGCGGCTGGAGCAGCTGGCGCTGGAGAGCCTAGTGCTGGCGAGTCGCGCTGGCGAAGAACGGAAAGGCGGACTCGTCATCATCAATGCTCGCTATGGCGTGCTGGACGCGCAGTTTACCGAAGTCACACCGCCCGTCACGCCGGCCGTCGCGCGGTCTCCGACGAAGACGTCAAGTTGGGCTCGCGGGACGACGAGCTGGTGGCCGTCGCAGATCCTCGCGCGTGTGGCGGAGCGGATGGTGAACCGCTGGGTACGCCGGCGGGCCACCTCCGCCAGCGCAGCTGGAGCGACGACGGACGGCGCAGCCGTTGCCTACGCGGCTGCCCACGACGCCGTCGGCAACGACGCGATTCCACTCTCTATTGATGTGACGATTGCGGTGCAGAACATGGTGCGTGACTCCGCCCTGACGCTGCCGGCGGGCACCAAGTCTTCCCTTGTTGGCTTCTGTGATCCGGATCCGTACACGCCGGAGCAGAAGTCGCTGAAGATTGTGTATTGGTTCCGCAAGCGGAAGCACATGGCCATCTTTGCCGATGACGAGGAGGTGGAGCTGCCGCAGCGCGAGCACCTGATGACGTAGATCTCAACATGGAGACACAACAACAGCTGAAGTGGCGGCGAACTAAAGGGAGCTTTTTCTTGTCTTTTTTTCTTTCTCTTTCCTCTTTGCTGTTTTTGATTTGTCTCTTCATGTGGCTGATTTCTGACTAGTTTAGGAAAGAACGTTTGTGGTGTTTTGTCAGATAATGTTATGTAATAAAGTGGAGTTTATTCGGTGATGATTGTGTTCGCAGCTCCTCCATTTTGCGTTTTATCTCTCGGTTAAAAAAAGAGCGAGAAAAAAAAAGAAAAGGATGAAGCCTCCGAGCCTCCACCTCTTTTCTCTATCCCTTGCCAACAACAGCGCTGTATTGCGTCTAACTCCACACGTTTGACTGATTATGCGGCACCACCGCTTCGCTGTTAGTTAAATTCGAGGACGATGAGAAAACGAGAGACAAGCGGGGCTTTGCAAACGAGGTGAGAGAAGTTGAATTGCAAGAAATAACGTTCATTTAGCTTGTTTGATCACAGTCATTTCGCAAAGGGAAAAAAAAACAGAGGAGCAGTAAATCACTATACTACTACGTGGCTTGTCGTCTGTCGTCTTGTCTTGCTGAGAGGGGGAAATAGGCGTGGACGAGCCGGCCTCCCTCTCTTTGAAGGACTCTCACAGTTTTTTTTTTCTGGTTTGTGTGGTGGGGTACGTTTGGAGTGACGGCAGATGCCACTTGTGTTTTTCGCTTGAGAAACGCGGCAAAACGCCGTGATCAAAAGAAGACCGTATGTTGAGCAGGTCATGCAATCCCTGGAGCGTAGCGGACAGGAGGAAAGAAAAAAAAAAACGGCCTATGAGCCAAGCCATGGGCCGTCAACTTCGGAAGGAGAGAAGAGGGACTTTCTTTTTCTCAACAGTACATTGCGGTTTTTTTTTTTCTTAAATCTCCAACTCTTTCTTTTTTTCCCTCTTTTTTTTTTGTTCTATGTGTAGTTCGATGAACCGGATGCAGGCATCGCGCCTTTGTGTTCTTTTTATTTTCGTTGTTGTTGTTCGAACCGCTTAAGCAGTAAAGTTAGTCTTTATTTCTCCAAAAAGGCTCTTTTTTTCTTCTTCACAGATTGTCAGACGGAGAGAAAAGAGGAGAAGCGCAAAACGGCGGTGACGGCCTTCTTTCTCTGTCGTTTGTTTAATCGACAGAGACCCCCCCGTTCGTTCTGTGTTTTTTATTTCTCTCTTTTTTTTTTTTTGTCTCCCGCTTCTATGTTCTGTCGGTCCTTTTCACGCTTCTTCTCACATCTCGTTCGCGAGGTGGACACAGCAGGCTTCGCGGGCGACTTCCGCCGCCTCGGACACGTCAATGCGGCCAGCACGCAGAAAAAAGCAAAGGAAGCATTGCATGCCGGTTGCAACGTGCTCTTCTGCGGTCACCACCACACTGGTAAGCTCACGCTGCTCAAGGCGATTGGACAGCTGTGTGAACAGCAGGGCAAGCGCGTCGCCTACGTGTCCGCTGACAACCAACGCGCCAATCGTCTTGACGGACTCCTCATTAATTTCTTTATCGGGCTGCGCGTCAGCCGTGATGAGCTGCCCTCGCAGGAGCAGCTGGAGGGCACGCTGGAGCGGCACGTCCGCTTGGTCGAGTCTACCTACGCGGGCAGCCTGCCTAGTCTGTGCAACGTGGATGTTCTGATTCTCGACGCTCTGGAAAAGTTGTCACCGCCGCTGCTGCTGTCGATGGAGGCGGTTGCGCGGCGACTGCGCAATGAGCCGAACAAACCTTTTGGCGGCTTGCGCGTCTACGCGGCAGCGGACTTCTGGCGCCTGCCCGTCAACCCCACCAGTGACACCGGCGGCTACCTCTATCAGCTGGAGCAATGGAATGACCTGTTCCCGGTGCAGTCGCTGCTGCGCACTACGCATGGGCAGGACGCGGACCTGCAACGCTTCACTGAGCTGGCGCTCTTCGGTGCGCTGACGCTGGACGACATGAAGGAGCTGGAGGCGAAGTCCATGGCGGGAAAGCCGGAGGCGGAGCTGCTGTCGTGGACAAGCTCCACCTCGCGGGCGGACACGCAGCGCGGCCGCGGGCGTGGCGATGGCCCACGCGACGACGACGACGACGAGAATGAGAAGGAAAGTGCGGAGGAGGGAGAGATTACAGAGGTGGACGCGATGAATGTGGCACAGTGGACCCGCCTCGAGATGGGGGACGAGCTGGATGAGAGGGCGGACGCAGATGACGGGGCTTCTGTAAAAGGTGGCGGCAAACACGCGAAGGGGAGGGACGTGCCAGGTCCAACCAGCGCTTCCCCTTCCTCGTCATCGACGCTCTCCTTGTTGAACGACGACATCGCCTCCAACGCCACCGTCGTCACGCGCTTCATGCCCCGCTTTCCGCGGCAGCCCGCGCTCAAAGTCTCGCCGAAGCGGGCGAACCAATTCAAGCGGACCGAGGTGGGCAGCTTCCTCGTGACAATGCTGTCGCAGTCCTCCATCCCAGTCTCCTACGGCCTCGTCGACGCGCTGAGCGTCGATGTGGGGAACAAGGTGCATTTGCTGATGGATGGCCAGCGCGACTACGGCGTGGCGGGTGGTGCGGTGGGCGAGGTGATGCAGGTGCGGCCGCACTATTTGTCCATTCACTTCCCGCGTGAGCACCGCACTATCGACGTTCCACGCATGCGCGTTATGTGCTACCACCCGCAGTATCCCGAGGTACGCTACGAGCTCCAGCAGTTCCCCGTTTTTCCGCGGCAGCGCATCTGCCCCCTCAACATCCTGGCCTTCCCTAACGCCTATCATGTCAACTTGAACGGGCGGCGCATGACAGACACGAACGACCTGGGCAACCTGCTCGCCCACATGCGCGACTTCTCGGACTTCACGATTCGCAACACGTCCGACTTTGCGCACCTGGACGGCATGGTGCACGAGCCCACCCGCATCTATTACCACCAAATCAGCGGCAAGCCGATCACCACCGCATCGGAGCAGTGGTGCCGCAACTGCAAGACGTTCGTGCCCACTGACTCCTTCTTTCAGCACTGGACGTCGTGCGTGCGTACGGTGCGGTGGTGCAATGAGTGCAACAAGACCATTCCGGTGGAGCTGCTGGAGCCGCACATGGAGAAGCATCAGGTGGTGCTCTGTCTGGACTGCGGACACAGCGTGGAGTGGCGGCAGTGGGAGGCACACCGGCTCTCCTGCGGGGCCATGATGCGCGAGGTGAGCCCGGATAACCAGTTTATCCCGCTGCGCACGCGTCAGCTGGCGTTAGAGCTGGGGCTGGACAAGCGCGACCTGCACACCATGAATAAAATCACACGCAACTCGCTGCCAAAGCCACGTAGCGCTTTTAGCTAGGTCAATGAATGTGTGTGTGTGTGTGTGTGTGTGGAGAGGGGATGGGGTGCAGCAAGGCCGAGGAAAGGGCGCGTGAAACTTGTTGCGTGCTTTTTTTTTTTCCCCCTTTTTGCTTTGACACTCGGGTGTTCTTTGTGTTTTTTTTTTTTTTGCTTACGCCGTGTACTGCTTTCTTTTGCAATAATAAATAATAAAAAAAAGAAAAAGGAAAAGGAAAAGGAAGCACCCTTAGACCCCATCATCGGTGCTCAGATGTACTCTGACTTAATGAACAGAAAAGGGGGAGAAGAAAGTGATTTTCTTTTGGTCGGTCTTCTTTGTTTTTTTTTTTTTTTAGTTTTTGACAGATTCAATCGAGCCTCGTTGAAAAAAACAAAAACAAAAGAGAACGGACTCAACTACGTGCGCAAGGAGGAAAGCGCACTGCTCTCTTGTCAGCTATCCTTGCCACGTTTTTGTTATTCTTGTTTCTTGAGCTTCTCCCTCCCTCTTTCGCTCTCTCTCTCTCTCTCTCTCAAGAATACTAGCTTGATTTGCAAGGTAGCTTCGTCTTCTTCGCAGGGAAGTACCTTCTCTTTCTTTTTCGTTCCTTGTATACATGGTGAAGCAGGTGCTCCACGGTAGAAAAACCCGAAAGTGAGACATAAAGGAAGAAGAAAAAAAAAAACGGGGTTTCACAGCTTTAACCCCCCTTAGCCTTAAACCGAGACCCCGCCAAGCCAAGAAACACAAAGTACACACATACACACATAAACCTCCCAGAACTCAAGAAGAGAGAGAAGAAAAAAAAAAAAGACTATAATAGAGCTTTTAGAGTCGTCGCAGCGGTGGGAGATGTCGCCGCCACGGGGACTGCGCGGCGCGCCGCGCTTCCACCCCTTCGTCTCCGGCAGTCTTGACGACTACCTGAAGCGGTACTGGGCCATCGTCTTCACCGTCGGGTCGCAGGCGATTGCCACGGGTCACATGCGGCACTACCTTTCCTGGTACGCCACCCGTTTGAAAGTCGTGGAGCTGGACCACCACATCTATGCCCTCGCCCTGCGCGACCAACTCGTCGCCAAGTCTGGCACCGCGGCTCTTCCATTGCTCTTTGTGAATCAAAGGTTGGTCGGCACGATTGCCGACGTGCGCAGCTACGAGGAGCGCCGTCTGCTGAAGGATATCGTGCAGTTTGGGTTTCAATGGAAGACCGGTGCTGACGTTGATGGCGCACCGCAGCCGCTCAACACGCTGCCATCAGCCTATCGCGACACGGAGCTGTTCCGTGCTCGGTACCGTGGTGCACCGGTGGCACGCCCTGTCGTGCAGCTTCCTCAGCTGCATCCAAACCACAACGAGAAGGACTAAGCTGTTGAGCATGGGAGCTGGTAACGACGTGATTCTGCTGTTCTTTTTTTTTTTTTTTCTGAAAGCGCGAGCGCGGTGGCTTGCGGTGCTGACGAGCATATTTGCAAGCATTGTTTTTTTCTTCTCTTCTTTTTTTCCTGATGCTGAGTTTTCACAGAATGGCTTTAACAAGAAGGAAGACATAGAAGGACCTTTTTTTTTCTATTTTGCCCGCGAGTGATTGAAGTGAGCGTTACCTTGCACGCTCGTGACACAGGCGTCGTGTATAAGTATGGAAGGGGGTGCGGCTTTTTAGTTTTCCCGGATTACACGTTTGCCGATCAGGCTCGCGTGCACGCAAAAACACACGCACATCTACACACACACACACACACACACGTTGTTCGAGAAGCTGTTTTTTTTTTTTCCCTTTCCACATCAACAGCAGTTTCGTTTCCTTACCTTTCCCCCTCTCCCCACTTTATCTGCCCTTTTATGCTCCTTTGATTTCACCTTAAAACAGTTTGAGCTACTCCTCTTGAAGAGGTCATTCATTCCTACAAGAATGATCACCACCGCGGAGACAAACACCTCCTGCATCGATGAGTGCGAGGAGGCGATCGATTTCGCGCAGCTGCATCCTAGCGTCCGATTCTATCAAGGCATGTGGAAGCTGACACAACTCTCCGACGACGACGGCGACGACAACGACGGCGACGACGACGCGTGTCTTCCACCTTCTCCCACCGCCGAGAGGAACATCTGCTCACAAGATCCACCTCCACCAACTTCGGCAGCCACGTCTTCTTTTTCAGCAAAACGAAAAGCCCCAACGAGGCGAACGATTCCCTTGTCGGTGGTCGCGCTGCACCAGCGGCTGCTGCCACCGGCACCGGTAAATGGGCTCGGCGAGGTTGCGGATGAGAGCTACGCCGCGCAGCTCGCCTCAAGGCACGGTATTGAGTTTCTGCGCCGTCACTGGCATCTGCTGCTCCCGCTGCTTTTTCCTTGCTGTAGCGACGCTCACGTACACACAGAAGAAGAAGAGGCAGGTGCAAGGGTGCGGCTGAACAGGGGAGACGCAATGCCACACGCTGGATCCGAGCAGCAGGAGCAGCAGCAGGAGGGCAAGCACAACGGCAGCAGTGTGGAAGGTCACTGCACAGAGGCTGCTCAAAGGACGGACAACACTGCTGGTAATGATGGCGACATGAACGGAGCTGCCGCAGTGGCACCAGAGAGCACGTGGTCCGCACAAGAGCTGTATTGCCAGCTGCAGCAGCGGCCGCTTTCCGCAACTGATCTGAAGGTGATCCGTGAGCCTGGTCATATGGATCGCATCTACTACAGCTACATCGTGCTGCTGCGCTTCTTTGGCTGGCGGGTGCATGACGAGGAGCGCGGCTTGCTGGACCGCAACCGGGCATGGGCTGAGCGGTATGCCATGCTGGAGATGTTTCGTGCTCACCGTACGCAACAGGCGGAGATGACGCCGTGCAGTGCATTGTCGCCACCCCTGCAGATGCCGCCTTCACCCACCTACGCCGCGTTCAACTTCTATGAAGACGGTCTGCCGCGTGTATTGCGCGGGCTGCTAGACGTCGGCTTTCTGCGATTGGCGGTGCGGCTGGTAGAGTTTGTGATGGAGGAGATCAAGTGTGATCGGCTGCTGTTTCTGCTGCCGCTGGTCGAAGGCACGCTGCTGCCGCTCGTCGTTGAGCACGCGAACGTGGAGCCGAGCCACAAGACGCGCTTGAAGAAGCAGTTGTATCGGCTGACGCACAGCGACTCGGACTAGCGGATGTGGGCCGTGCTTGACAACTGCTGTTTCCCACGTTGCAAACAAACAGGAACACATCAACCCAATCAGAAGGAAGAGAGAGAAGGAAAAAAAAAAAAAGGAAATACACAAAACAGTTGGATGGCGACTTTACAAATATGAAGAAAAAAAAAAGAGAGGGAGGAGAATATTTGATGAGAACAGCAGGCTTGAGTTTGCTTGCCTCCTGTCAAAGAAAAAGAGGACACAGGTATGCGTGCTTTTTGCACGAAGGCTGCTTTTTCTTTTTCTTTCCTCCTGCTTTAGCGCTGTCACCTCGCCCATCAATCTTTCATGCTTCTTTTTCTTTTTCTCTCTATATATATGTGCTTTTTTTTTTTTTTGGTGTGTGTTTGTGTGTGGCTGTTTTCTCTGGTGCTATCCTGACAAACGTTCTGAATACTGACAACGGCTTTTTCAGTTTAGATCCCGAGGAAAGGCCGTTTCGTTAACGTTCACGAGAAGAAGAACAGAGAGAGAGAGAAAAAAAAAAGTTAAGAAAAAAAAAAAAGAAAAGGAAGCTCTTTGAGCGCGTTCTTTTTTTTTTTGTTAAAATTGGCGTAGTGCCTTTCATTAACGCAATCTGCAGCTTCAGTTTTCCTTTTTTTTTTTGCTTTCACACACACACTATCACTTTCACTCGATCATTATTACCACCACACACGAAGCGATGCAGCGCCAGCTTTTCCGCTACAGCGCGGTGTTGCTGCAGATGGGCATGCCTGGAGGCGCATCAGGGCTCCCACCGGGCATGAGCATGGGTGGTGGCGCCGGCGGTGGCATGCAGCACCCGAACATGCCCCTACGCCCAGGGCAGACGGTCAGCTACTCCAACGCGATTCACATGGAGGCGGAGCGGCGCCGCAAGCTGGAGGAGGAGACGCGCAGCCGCTTCTACGTGGTGAAGGAGGACACGCGTGAGAAGCGCGGCACGGGGCGCGTGATCGGCATCGACCTCGGAACTACAAATAGCTGTATTTGCTACATCGACAACGTGACCAAGAAGCCGAAGATCATCCCCTCGCCGACCGGGTCGTGGGTGTTTCCGACTGCGATCACTTTTGACAAAAACCACGAGATCCGCATGTTCGGCGAGGAGGCGCGCGCGTGCGCCAGAACGAGCGCGAGTGCGACACTGTGCAGCGGCAAGCGGCTGATTGGCCGCGGCTTTGGCGAGCTGGGTCGCGTGCAGTCTGACCTGAGCAAGACAAACATCCTGACGTTGAACGAGAAGGGGGAAGTCGCGGTGGAGGTCATGGGTCGCACCTACACCGTTGTGCACATCATCGCCATGTTCCTGCGCTACTTGAAGAACGAGGCGGAAAAGTTCCTCGGCGAGGAGGTGCAGCTCGCGGTGGTGAGCGTGCCGGCCTATTTTACGCCGCAGCAGAAGGTGGCGACCGAGGACGCGGCGCTCTGCGCCGGCTTTGACGTGCTCGAGATCATCGACGAGCCCTCCGCCGCCTGCCTCGCCAACACGGTGCTGGAGCAGCTGCAGCGGGAAGCAAACAAGAATAAGGCGAGAACAGCAGAGGCGCTCGCCGATGCTGCGGACGCCTCCTCTGCGTCCCCGACCTCTGCCTCTGCCTCCGCTGCTTCTTCCTCACCCGCCCCCACAAAGCGGTACATTCGGTCGCTGGTCTTTGACCTCGGCGGCGGCACGCTGGACTGCGCCGTGATGGAGCACGACTGCTACCGGCAAACGTTCAACCTCGTCGCCACGCACGGCGACCCGCTGCTGGGCGGCAATGACTGGGACACGGTGCTGTCACAGCATTTTGCGCGGCAGTTCGAGAGCAAGTGGCACATCCCGATTGAGGAGGAGGAGGGCAACGTCGGGCAGGGTGTGGCGGCCTTTCGCAACTTGACGCTGGAGGCGGAGAAGGCGAAGATCCACTTCACGCACTCCACCGAGACGTACTATGGCTACAACCGCGCCTTCCACTTCTCAGAAAAGCTGCGCGATATTGTGCCGCTCGAGGCAACGCTGACGCACGAGGAGTACGTCACATTGACCCGCCCGCTGCGGGTGCGGTGTCTGCAATGTGTCGAGAAGCTCTTCGAGCACACCGGCTTTACGGCGGCAGACATTGACCGCATCCTGCTGGTTGGCGCGATGACGCGCGACCCGCCGATTCGACACATGCTGCAGGAGTACTTTGGAAAGAAGGTTGCGCAGGAGGATACGTGTCCGGCCGACTACGCCGTTGCCCTCGGCGCCGGCATTCGTGGTGGGATGCTGCAGGGCAGCTTTCCAGAGCTGACGGCGAACACGCGCTTTGTCAGCGGCACCGTGCAGTCGTTGCGCGAGGGCGGCATGCTTCGCCGGCTCTGGCGCAATGTACGACGACTGACCAGCACGGCGAATCCGAACGCGATCGGCACGCGATGGCGCGGCCGGGCGAAAGGGCTGTCCGATGACGAAATCGCGAACTACGCGAGGGAGTTGGTGGAGTTCGAGGCCACCTGTGCGCGCCGTCTGCTGCTGGAGAGGGCGGAGAGCGAGGCGAACTTCGTGATGCGTCGCGTAACGGCCGACTCGAACCGGAAGCAGGGCATGCAGGAGAGGCGAATTATGCAGTTGAGCGAGCAGCTGAAGTTCTGGCAGTACATGGTGCATAACTTCCACGACCACGAGGAGGAGCTGATGCGGGTGGTGAAGGAGTTGCAGGTGGCGCTAGACGAGCTGGATGGGCTGGCGGCGGACAACGTGAAGGGCATGACGAGCCAGGGCACGATCGACTTCTCCAAGACAGTTGCGAAGACGCTGCGCAGCATCTCCGGCAAGGACCCCACAGCCGCCGCTGAGGAAGAGGAGGAAGCGGAGAAGGAGGGAGAAAAAGAAAAGAAGGCGGAGGCTGCGGACGCGGATGGCGCAGCTGTGAAGGCAAGTGAAGGGGGAGCGGCGGCGCCACCGTCTGCAAGCCCGGCGGGGCCAAAAATACTGCGTCGTCGCGCGCCGCTGCCGGCCGCCGCCGCCGCCGCGCAGTCCCTCGTCGAGGCAGGCCACCCCGCGCTGGTGAACGCCGACATCGAAGTTGCCGAGTCGGCGCGGAATTCCTTCTTGCAGGCGCAGGTGGAGGAGCGTGCGTGGCACGAGCCGCCGGCCCCACCGGGCGAGGAGGGCTCGTGGACAGAGGTGAAGGCTGCCGTGGATGCCGGCGAAATTGTGGGCGCCCCGGTGCCGCTGCAGGACCTATTGCGGCCGATGACGATGGCGGAGATGTTGTCGGTGCTGCAGACGCACTACGCGATTGACGACCCGCCCACGCCCGAGCACGCGGCGAAGCGGAATGAGGCGCTTGATTTGCAGTCGATGACGCTTGTGAGCGGGGCGGTGGACATGGTGGCGATCCACGCCGGCTTGATGCAACAGGAGCAGGCGGCTGCTGACTCGGAGAAGGAGGCAGAGCAAAACGCGAAGGAGCACAACCGCGAGCTGTCGGCGCGCATGTATCGGTAACTCAGTGGCAGAATCACTGTTCCTGCCTCCTTTCTTAAAATTGCTCTTATTGTTCATGCTGCTGTGGCTGCTGTGAACGTCGTTTGTCTCACATACTTCTATTACCTTATTTATGTTACAAGCAAGTAAAAGCAAAAAGATACACGGCATGTACTTCTGGTGTAGTGCAAGAGGGCACTTACAGTGAGAAAGAAAGAGAAAAGTCTGCCGACGAGTCAAAAAATACACACACACACACACAAAAGAGAGGGAGAGAGAGGTCTGCTCTTGAACGCAGCAGTATTTATCTTTCTGAAAGACAGTTTTTTTTTTTTTTTAAGTTGCTTGCTTGACTGCTTCATCGAATGGTATTTAGGCGAGTCAAGCAAGATAAGAGGAAAAAAAAAAAGAACACTTGCAAGTATTGTGAAGGCTGTTTTTCTACTTCTGCCGTTCTCACTGATGGCGCGCAACTCTCTATTTCCTACTTTTATTAATACTGCTGTTTATGTTCTTTTTTTCTCTGCAATCCACTCCATCCCGTCCCTATCTGTCTCCGCTTTTCTTTTCTCCACAACAACAACGTCATCCTACCCTTTTTTTTTCATCTTCTTCGCAGCAACCGGCGAGAGAATATACCCTATTACGATGCCCGCTGATAAGAGCTACGCGCTGAAGCAGGTGCAGACCTTCGGCAAGAAGAAGACGGCCATCGCCGTCGCGACGGTGACCAAGGCTGCGCAGTGCAACATCAAGGTGAACGGCGTGCCGCTGCAGCAGATCCTGCCCGATACGCTGCGCGCGAAGATCATGGAGGCCGTGAACGTGGTCGGCTCCAAGTACTACTCGCGCCTGCGCGTGGACGTGACGGTGCGCGGTGGTGGCCAGGTGTCGCAGGCGTACGCCGCGCGCCAGGCGATCGCGAAGGGCCTCGTGGCGTACTTCCAGAAGTACCACAACGAGGTGGAGAAGGCCGCGCTGAAGGACAAGTTCCTGGCGTACGACAAGTTCTTGCTGATCGCCGATCCCCGCCGCTGCGAGCCGAAGAAGTGGGGTCGCCACTCTGCCCGCACGCGCTTCACCAAGTCCTACCGGTAAACTCGGCAACGATGGCGACAGCAGCCGCCGCACCGCCACGGTCGTCACCACCGCCGCTTCCGCACTGTTGCTGTGCGCACGTGCTTGACTGATGCGGTAGAGCTGTTTCGCTTGGTTTACCGCCACGCTGGAGTAGTGAATAGGCTTAATATCTCTGTGGTTCGCATATGCATGCGCCGCTTTCTCTTGCATTTATGTTACGCACACATAAAAAAGAGAAGAAGAGAAGAGAAAGGGGGGAAAAAAAAGCATCACTACAGTGGTGGAGTAGAAGTGTGCTGAGGGGACAGGTTAGGCTAGTCCTTATCTTTCCGCACGCAGCTCTTCGACTTTTTTTTTCTCCTTTTTTTTTTGTTCTCTCTCTCTGAACCTAATGCAACAGGAGTGTACGTACATGCGCGATGGGCGTTTGTATGCAGGCATGCAATCGATTTACTTTTTCTTCATTTCAATGGCTTTTCTCTTTAAACCAAGCAAACAATGAACAAGAAGAATGAGCGTTAGCTTGCTTTGGAAGCAGAAATGAAATGGCATGAAGGGACTGCTGCTCTTCTCTGCTGAATGTGTCGCACATGCACACTCAGCTACTCCAACAGCAACTCTGTAATTCTGACACGGCGCCTAGCACGGCACGTTTCCCTCCCCTTTTTTTTTTCCTTCCTTTTGCTGTGCCGAGCGGAGCTTTAGAGTCATGCGGATGGGAGAAGGTGCTCAGCTTCTTTTCTGGCTAAGTGAACTCTTGTGCGGACACTGGTGCGTCCTTGTCTTTTTTTTATTTTTTATTTTTAAATTCTCCACTTGTATTTTCTTTCCCCTTTCGTTCTTTTCTGTTACTCTGACTACCTCACTTTTTGTGTGTCTGTGTGCTGATGTCTTTTATCGTTGCATGCACACCGACGCAACCTTCGCTTTCTTCCTTTCCCTCCATTCCTCACGCTTCTGCGTGAAACGAACACACCTCTCAAAAATCAATGACTTTTTTTTTTCTCTTCACACTACTTGCTATGAAATGGAAAGAGTTTTTTCACTCGGTTCATCATGCCCGCTGATAAGAGCTACGCGCTGAAGCAGGTGCAGACCTTCGGCAAGAAGAAGACGGCCATCGCCGTCGCGACGGTGACCAAGGCTGCGCAGTGCAACATCAAGGTGAACGGCGTGCCGCTGCAGCAGATCCTGCCCGATACGCTGCGCGCGAAGATCATGGAGGCCGTGAACGTGGTCGGCTCCAAGTACTACTCGCGCCTGCGCGTGGACGTGACGGTGCGCGGTGGTGGCCAGGTGTCGCAGGCGTACGCCGCGCGCCAGGCGATCGCGAAGGGCCTCGTGGCGTACTTCCAGAAGTACCACAACGAGGTGGAGAAGGCCGCGCTGAAGGACAAGTTCCTGGCGTACGACAAGTTCTTGCTGATCGCCGATCCCCGCCGCTGCGAGCCGAAGAAGTGGGGTCGCCACTCTGCCCGTACGCGCTTCACCAAGTCCTACCGGTAAACTCGGCAACGATGGCGACAGCAGCCGCCGCACCGCCACGGTCGTCCCCACCGCCGCTTCCGCACTGTTGCTATGCGTACGCGCATAGTTGTGTGTGTGTGTGTGTGTGCCAAAGCGTGCGTTGCTTTCTTTGTTAGCCGCCTGCCGCAACGACACGATGACGGTATTGAGAGGGGACGGTGAAGTGCTGCAAGCCGTTGGTTTCTCCTGCTTTCGCGAGATACCCTTTCCAAACTTGTCTGGCTCCCCCTTCCTCTTTTCTTAGTCGTCATCCGCTGTTTTCTTGTCTCAGCGTCGAGTGAAAAAGTCATCTGGTCGATCCACTAACGTGGAAAACGAAGGGAGATCTCATCTAGCTCTTCTCTTTTTCGTGTCGATCAACTGTCTTTTTTTTTTTTTCCTATTTTCCTTCGTTTCTCTTTTACTAGTCTAAAACCCCCCCAAAAAAGACAACTTTGCGTGTTCACTCCTTTCTTCCCCCGGTGCTCTCACAGAGCCTCCTCTCCACCATCCTTCTTTTTTTTTTTTTGTTGACACCGTACTCTGCACACCGACGCATCCGAGAAGCACAAAAAGTGGCCTCGGAGGCACAGTCAGCGCAGCGATGTACAGAGCGAGAGAGAGAGAGAGAGAGACGAGAATCGAGAAACGCCATTTAAGCTTCCTCTTATTTGAACCATGTTCCGCGCTTGAGACAATGTTGTCCTCCGCTACACCAATTAGGGCTTCCCTTTCCCCTGGTCCAAAGTTCTTCGATGAGCTCGGTCGTGCACAACAACAGCAGCAGCAAAAAAGAAGAAAAAAAAAGTAAATAATAAGAAAGAAGTACAGCTCCTAGTCACCTCTCTTTCCCTTTCTTCTCTTTTCTTTTCTTTTTTCTCATTTTTGTAGTTGTGTTGGTTTCCTCCGCGCTCCCCCCCCCCCTCCCTCCCCCCCCAAAAAAAAAAAGGTGGCTGCATTCCTGCTCTTTACAGGTCTCAGTTTATTTATTTATTTATTTATTTTGTTGTTGTTCTCTCACCCTTATTATTATTATTTTTTGTTTTTGTTTTATGGGCGTTTCTTAGTATCCAAAGCAAGAAAGAAAGAAAAAAAAAAAAAGATAAAGAGAGAGAGAGGTACATTTTGAAAAATAAAAAAAAAATAGGGTTGACCCTTTATATTCTACTCATCTATTTTTTCTCCTCACCAAAGGCAAGAAGTCGACGAACGGCTTACACGAACGTCAACACCGGCAGACACATAACGATAAAAAAGAGAAAAGAGAAGAAGAAAGAAAGAAAAAGAAAAAGGAGAACAGAGGGGGGAGCCGCTTTTCTCATCGACTTGAAGCAAAGCAGCTGGACATAAAGCAAGTAAGAAAGGAAAAAAAGAAAAAGAAAAAGAAAAACAAGCAGGTACACTGAAGATGCTCCAAGTAGTGTCTCTGGGGCAAATCGTGCAGGATCCTGCTTGTTATGTGGTGCTCACGGGCAAGCCCATTCTCTACCCAGATCACTACACCGTGCACCGTGCCGTCTTCTTGTCCTCCGGCTCGCCTACGAAGCCGGCATTGCTGTACAAGGATTCCTCAGCGGCGGCGGCAGCGGTGGAGAGCATGGAGAAGCCCTACTTCACCGCCATTGTCACCGTCGTCGCTGCCGCTCCGTCTTGTTCTCCCACTTCTTCTGCGGGGGCAGGCGCAACGAGCAACGGGGCAACGTTACATTTTACGCTGACGCGCAGCGACAACCCGGCGGAGAAGGTGTATCGTGGCACGGGGACGTCCACGACGGTGTGGCGCGAGGCGCTCGATGAGGCGGCGCGCGACTTCCCTGACCGGGCGGCGCAACTCGTGGCTCCGTACGACGCGAAGGGACATCTACAGGTGAACGGGCCACGTCTCTTTGGACTCCACCTGAAGGAGGTGCAGGAGGCGCTGATGGCGCTGCCAGGCGGTGCTGCTGCCTTTGAGAAGGCCGCCGCAATGCAAGCGGCTCAACACCCACAATCGACGTCTCGTGCCTCCCGGCAGCCACAGAGAAGGGCATCATCAACATCAGCGGCCGCAGCGGAGAAGCGTGCCGCCTCCCCTTCTCCGGCGCGTGCCTCACAAGGCGCGACGGCAGCGACAGGCTCGAAGCGGAGCAGTCGCACCACCTCTGTTGACAAGAGCGCCACACACGCAACGACGACGACGACGACGGCTGCAGCAGACGACCCGCCAGCCAAGCTGAAGCGGCAGCGTAAACCAAAGGCAGCCGCAACCGCCGCGCCCGGGCTCACCACCTCCACGGCGGTGACGGCGGCACAGGGGACGGTGGCGGAGACGAGCAGCGGGGCCGCGCCGCCCACGAAGCGTCGTCGCACCTCCGCAGCGAAGTCAGGCGGGGAGGCGGGTGCGGCCCACAATGCGGTCGCTGCTCCTGCCGTGGTGGTGTGTCCAGACTGTGGCCTGGCTGGCACACCTTTCTGCGCGGCTACCGGGAAGCCACACGAGGTGCCGCGCTGCCCCGTCTGCGGGCTCTGCACGGCGTTCTGCCCCGTGTCGGGGCAGCCGCACGCCGGCGTCGTCCAGCGCGAGAACCGGCAACGCGGGGAAGTGCACCTGCCCGGCACCACGCGCAAACCGCGGCGAAAGACAGCGGTGGTGAAGGCGGGTCAGCAGCAGCAACAACAGTCGAGTGATGTGGCAGAGGTGACTGTTGTCAACACGCAGGACAGCAACGGGAGCCGCGTTGCGAACGAGGGCGGCGATCAAGGAGAGTCTTCGGCGTCGGCGAAGAAGCCACGACGGAAACGACTACGCACGGCCTCGGTGAGAGACGGGGCGAATGGCACAGAGGCCGGGACAGCAGCCACCACCGTAGCAGGAGCAGCGACGACGACGACAGGGGCGGAAGGTGGTGCTCCAACGCGCTCCCGGCGTGGCCGTAAAGCAAAAAAAGACGAAGCGTCCGCCACCTCAGCAAAAGACATCCCGGTCGCAAGCGCCACGACGGGTGCTGCTGCTGTGGCCTCTGAAAACGAAGCGCCACGAGTTGAAGAGGTAAAGGAGGCGGTGTACGTGTACCCGCCTCTGCGCCCCCCGCTCTCGGCGCGCGAGCACCACAAGGCGGCGCAGCTGATGCAGCAAAACTGGAAGGCTCAGTATGGCGAGGGGCCGGTGCTGCCGCCGGCGGTGGCGGCGGTGCCGCTTGCCTTTGTGCCAGCAAAGCGAAGCGTCGGCACCACGGCAAGGGGTCGTCGCAAAGGTCGCGGTGACGCCGCAGCTGCGAAGGCGGAAGAGGAGGAGAACGACGAGGCGGAGGGCCGCAACGGCGATCCACACAACTATCACGATGAAGCCAAGGCAGCTAGTTCGGGACAAGAGGAGAAGGCCGTGGATGGGCCGGTGGGTGGGGAGGCGGAAGAGGGGGAGGACGATCGCCACGACCACAAGAGTGAGTTGAGCAGTGCTGTGGGCAGTCCGAACGGCTCCTCGCCACCAGCTGCCTTGCCTTCAATGGTGCACCCGCTGGAAGTCACGCAGCTGATGTCGAGTGCAGCGGGAAAGCGGCTCACCAGGTTTCTCACGCAGTACGCCAGCGAGCGAAGCCAGTTCGACCTCCTCCGCAGCCACGCTGCCGCTGCCGCTGCCGCGAGCAGCGGTGGCAACGCGGAGAGAAAGAAATCGACCGAAGGGAAGGAGCCGCCGACGCGTGAGGAAGGGGGAGGGGAGGCAGCAACGGAGGGCGGGGCTGCGGAGCAGAAGACGGATGTGGAGAAGGAGGACGGGGAATCCTACGCTTGATGTTGCAGCAACGCACATCGGCGGCAAGATCGTAGGCGGAGGTTGGCCAGAGGTCCCACGAATCGGAGGTCAAAGAAGGTGGTGTGGCGGAGACAGGTGATGATGAGGCGAAGAAGGAAGAAGAAGAGGGCGATGTGGTGGAGGCGTGAGTCGTCACGAGTCGCTGCACTGCCCCTGATAGAGGTTTGCCACCACGGCTTGCTTATAGAGACACAGACGCTCAGATAGAGGAGCAGAATTATGGTTGTAAGCGATTAAAGCGAATGGATCAGGTTTCATTTCTCGACGAAAAAAAAAAAAACACATGCTGAGCTTTGTGCAATACGGCACAGTTGCAGCCTTTAGTAGTACTTTTTTTTTTTGCCATTTACTTGAGAACCATCTGGACGAATGCGCTTTGCTTTTCATCCTTTTTTTTTTTCATTTATCTAAGCTGCTGTAGCCCCGCTGCTGTTTTCGATGAACAAGAAATGACGTCTTCAAGTCCGTTTGACCTTCACCGTTGCCTCTTCCTCCCTTTTCCTTCCTGTTGTTTCCTAACGTACACATCCGACCACCACAACAGAAGCCGAGCTACAGAAATCAGAACCAGGAGTTTTGCGCGTGAAGCGATTCACTTTTTCAACAACAAAAAACACTTGTGAAGGTTGGAGGGGGGAGGTTGACCGCGTCGCCTCGTCCGTCGTGAAACCTGTTCCCACCGCTTTCGATGAAAACACTATTCATCATTACCCAACACGCTTTTTTCCTTATCATCGTTTTGGCTTGTTGATCTTTATTATTTTTTTTTTTTTGGTTTCAGGCGCTCGCTACGATAAGTAAGAAAAAAAAACTGTTCTTGTGTAAAACATCGACATACCTTTTTTTCACAGATTATATGTACGTTTTTTTTTTTCTCATTTAGTAGCTGCACCTGCATGAAACACCCTAATATCGAGTTAGCTATCGAGTTCACGTAGTTGGGTCATTGTGCCACCAGTGTTTCCTTCCTCTCTCTTTTTTTTTTTCCCTTTGCCTTTGTTATTTAAATAATCGTGTTTTTTTTTTTTGGAGGGGCATTTTTGCTTAACCTCTTGCTGTTACTCTGTCTAGAGTTTCATACACCTTGCGCTGTCTTCTGTGTTGCTTCACTCCAACAACTCTTCCATCAAAAAAAAAAAAAACTGAATAGACTGTTTTTCTTTTTTTGATTTTTTTTAAAACTCGGGCCACATCTTTTTTTCTTTCTTCTGTGTCCGGATGGCGTTTAATCTCTCGACGGTTATGGCGTACATGTGTGGCGCTGAGGTGCCGGAGCTGCAGCTGTCGTTTTTTGAGTCTGACGGGGTGGTGGATGTGGACTGGTCGGATGCGACGAGTGAGGCGATGTCGTCGACTACGTCGATGCTCGGAGACGTGAAGAAGAGCAGCGAAGGCCGATGCAGCACATCTGCCGTTGCCAACACAAACAAGCCGTTGAGTAGTGTGGTGTGGATGTTGCGCACCCGGCAAGAGTACGTACGGTCGGTGCTGTCGAAGAAAGACAAGATCGTGGCCCTCCCGTCCGTGTCACCAAGCAAAAACAACCATTCCCCTTTTCGGGCAAGTTATCCGCAGCATCATCCGCAGGATCACAACTCAGGCAGCCTGCCCACAAACGGTACGCCTTCAACGGGCTTGATGAGCCGCAGTGAGACGATGCCGCTGACGAGGGTGGTGGCGCAGACGCTGTCGTGCCTCGGTTGCACGCCCTTGACGGCCTCCACCTCGCCGGAAAAGCTGCAGTGGGGGGTGCCGCGCTGGCCGACGTGCACCATCACTCTCGGCGCTCCGCGGAAAGCAGAGAAGCCAGGGGAGACGTTCGTCATCGGGGTGGAGGCGTCTCGTTCCGACGCCGACAAAGACACATCGGGCGACGTTGCTGGCGAGCGCGTCACCCTCTCCTGGACCGTAGAAGAGTCGCCGCTGCGCAGCGCCATGGACCCGAACGTGGCCGCTGTGATGGCCGCAGCCGCTGCTGCGACCACCACGACCACCACAGAGGCCGCGATGACCGCCCCGTCGTACGACTTCGAGGGTCAGGCGGACGAGGGCCAGTCGGGCAGTGAAGCGTCGTCGCGCTTGGTGGTGCAGCTGCGTGACGCCTACCTCCACGCAACATCCACCACCACCACGACCACGCCCTGCTCCGCGTTTGACGAGGACGGCGTAGCTGTTTTTTGCGATCCGGTGCGCTTGCCGTCGTCGTCGCCGCTGCCCTCGCGTGTGCAGCCTCCGCCATCGCTGCTGCTGCCGGACCTCGTGTGCCTGCGCAGCGTCCCGGCGCCTCGCCTCAGCACACCGTCCGCCTCCTTTCTCTCCACCTCCTCCACCGCCACCACCTCTGATGGACCCACCGTAGAGGTGGTGCTGGTGGCGGTGGAGTCGCTGCCGGAGTTGTACGAGACGCGACGGCAAGGCTTGATGCTCTACAAGGAGGTCCTGCTCCGACACTACGCGACGAAGGTAGACGCTGCGCTGGCAATGCGCAATGGCGAGGCGGACGACGTCTTCTCGGCGTCAGGACCCTTCGAGTTGCCGTCGCTGCGGTGGCGTTGCGAGCTGTGGACACCTGCGGCAGAGGGAAGGGCGGCGCCAGTGTCCGCAGACTCAGCAGCAGCAGCAGCAGCAGCAACAGCAACAGGGACGATAACGTCAGCGGAGGAGAGGGCGGTGTGCCGAACGCTCGTGCAGGGAGGGCTGTTCTCCATGTACACACGCAACAAGTGCGCAGTCACGCCTCGGGTGGGCGCCTCACTCGACACCGGTCTCACGACTCTTGCGCCGACGGCTCCGTTACTAGTACCGCGCTTTATGGACAGCGATGAGGTATGGACCCACGCCACGCGCGTGCCGTCGCCGATGTTGCGCGCTGCACTGGACGAGCTGGACACGCACCTGTGCGTGTTCTGCCGCTGGTGGTGCCACATGGAAGAACTGACGCGGCGACTCGTGCTTTCCGCTGCCCCACCCCTGTCCATGGCCTCCCCACAGGGCGACAGTGCCGCCGCCGCGGCAGACGTGGCGAGCAGTCCCACCACTACCACCACTATCTGCAACAGCAGCGTGCACCGTATCGGCAGCGCGGTCGACGGCGTGATGCAGGACGTGAAGTGGATGCGTGGGACGGTGGAGCAGCTGCTGCTGTGGTGGGCCGCGAAGTCGGTGCGGCAGGTCTCATCGGTGAGTCCGCGCTCGCCGTCTGCGCCGCTGCCTCCGCTGCCTTCCAACGCTGCCCCGCTCTTTGGTGCCATCGTTATTCCGCCCCACGTGCGTCCCTCCCCTCCACCACCACTGCCGCCACCGCCACCGTACCTGCTCTCTCCCACCAGAAGTGGGTCCAGCAGTGGCGCACAGTCCCCGCCTGCCATGTCGCTTCCCTCGCTCACCCTCTGCTTTGTCAATCCGCGCGGCGCCTACGTGCACGAGTACGACAAGGAGGCGTTGAACGTGCTGTGCCGCGCCGTCCACACCCTGCGCGCGTCGGTGTGCGTCTTCGACGCCGCGCAGAAGGCGGCGCTGCTGGCGTGGATGAAGTCGGTGGTGCGTCCGTACACCGCGCCGCCGTCACCAGCCGATGCCGCTACGGCCACAACTCCAACCACCACCCGCCTACCCTACTCAAGTGCCGGGGCAGCAACAGCAACAGCAACAGCATCTTCAGCAGCCCTTGCAGCGACGAGCGCAGACTATCTTGAGTTCCCCTACGATGCCTTTGCCGAGGTGGAGCGCAGCTGCCTCTGCTTGGAGGATTACGTCTTTGAGCGCCACCGCCGCGCCTTAGCGGACGAGGACGACGACGCTGAAGCCCACGACATGGCGGAAAAAAAGGGCGCGGGCAAAGTAAGCGACTCAGCAGCGCAGAAACCCCCGCCGTCGAGGTGGTGCAGCATCACGGAGAAGGCTAGAACAGGAGCTGTGCCGACGTGGACATGGTGCCACGATGCGCGTGTGTTGGCCTGCAGCGACTTCTTCGGACGCCGTCGCCTCGACGTCTTCACAAGCCCCATCAAACGCACCACGCCGTCGAATCGGCCATTAGCCGCCGCGCAGCGGCAGCAGCCACCACAATCACCACCATCACCGTTGGTGCTGAACGCAATCCCTCCCTCGTTTCTTTCATACGTGCTGACACGCATTGGGGACAACGGTGTGGAGGAGGTGGAGCAGCTGTCGGGCACATTAATGCAGATGGGGCGTCGGCTGAGCGGTGGCTAAGCGAAGGAGAAGGCAACAACAACAACAACAACAACAACAACAAAAAAGTGTGAATAGATACACGCGGAGTAGTTTTTTTTTGTTATCTGTCCCTCTGGTGCACATATTGGTTACGCCACGACATCATCAACGACCTTCTTTTTTTTCTTTTTTTTTTTTTTGCTTCATCTGAAGTCCCCATCACGACCGTACTGACTCCCCTTTTTATTGGAGCGACACTGACAGCGACAGTAACAACAACACCAAAGGAAGAAAGCGAGCTTGTGAAAGCGGGATGTGGAGTCGATCCCTGACACAAATACGTTCCAAGCATACACACGAAAAAAAGATAGAAAGTAAATAACAACAATGTAAAGCACAGTAACTCCTTTTTCTAGGTTTTGAAGCTCTATCATCGATACGACAGTGCGGCGTACATTCTTTACTCTACGTTTTTTCTTCTGTCTTCTCGACACACGCTTTTTTTCCCCTTTCTCCATCTCTTGCTGTTTTCTACCCAAATCGAAGTGGGCGCCATCCTATTTTTTTTTTCTTTACCCCTCTCGATTTGCATACGTCACCTCCCCCGTTTTTCGCGTACCCGCCGTACTGCTCGCCGTTTTTTGTTCTTTGTACAATGCTGCGCAAGAACTACGACGCCGCCGTGGAACTCCGACATGAGTTGCACACGCACCCCGAGCTCTCCAATGAGGAAGTCTGGACCAAGCAGCGCATCCTCGACTTCGCACGCGCGCACACGCGGCGCATCCAGTTTCACGACCGCGGCAACTGGTTCTACGGAGTCTACCGCGAACCGGCAAACAGGAGCCTTGGCGCGAAGCCACGCGACACGGTCATGTTCCGTGCCGACTTCGACGCCCTGCCAATGGACGAGGCGATCGAGCTGCCATGGGGGTCGAAGATCAGAGGCAAGGCGCACAAGTGTGGCCACGATGGCCACTCAGCTACGCTGGTTGCCTTCGCCATGGAGGTGGATCAGCACGGGGCGGATAACGATGTCGTCTTTCTGTGGCAGCCGGCCGAGGAGGTCGGCAACGGCGCCGTGCAGTGCCTGCCGGTGCTGGACGATGAGCACGTGACGCGGGTCTACGGCTACCACAACATGGCTGGTTTTCCGTACAAGTCGATCGTGGTGCGTGACGGCGTCATCCAATGCGCTTCTATTGGAATGATCGTCAAGTTCACCGGTGTCCCTGCCCATGCGAGTCAGCCAGAGACCGGCAAGAACCCATCTCTGGCCATCGCCACACTGATTCAGTGCATTCCGAAGTTGACGAAGAACGCAAAAGAGCTGCTGCTGTGCACGGTGGTGCAGGTGAACGTCGGCAACCGGCAGTTTGGCATGTCGGCCTACTATGGGGAGCTGCTGATGACAATTCGGGCCACCTACGAGACGGAGCTGGAGGGGTTGAAGGCGAACCTGGTCGAGCTGGCGCGGGCGGAGGCGGCGAAGGCGGGACTGACCTGCGCCTTCGAGTACAGTGACGCGTTTCCTGAGACACGCAACACGAAGGCCTGCGTCGACCACGTCCGCGCGGTCGCCAAGGCGCAGGGCCATCACGTGCACGAGATGGACCTCCCTTTCCGTCCGTCCGAGGACTTCGGCCACTACGGCAAGCTGCGCCCGGCCTGTTACTTCTTCATCGGAAACGGCGAGAACTACCCACCCATTCACACTCCCTCCTACGACTTCCGCGATGAGGTGATCGAGGTGGGGGTGCGCATGTTCAAGGGATTAGCCGGTGTACACGACACACCATCGGCTTCCCTGTGAGGAAGGAGAGAGAGAAAGAAAACTGGAGAGAACGTGTGGTGCGCGCGCTGGCAGTTGCTTCAATGGCTGCGTGTGTTGACCAGTGAGCCGGTGAATCAGCCGCAGTGTCCTTCCCCCCTCGCTATCGACATTTTTGTTTGCTTGTTTGTTTTCGTTGCTTTTTGAGGCTTTTTTTTTTCTTGTAGGTTATCGTGTGTGTAACGAAGGGAAATGACAGGTGGTGTGGGCTTGGCACTCATAGAATGAAAAAAAAAAAAGCGGGAAAAACGCGTCTTTTTTCTTCTTCTTTCTTCGTCTCCCGAGCGTACCAAGCCGACATGGTGTTTGTCTTCATTTCGCTCCCTCTGGCAAGCAGCATCAGAGAATTCGCTTTTTTTTTTTTCTGTTTTCACAGCTTATTGTAAAACTCCTTTTCAGTTTTTTTTTTTTTTAATTATTGGCTGGTTCTCAAGCCTATTCTCTTCCGTGCATATGACAGCGGTTAAAAGGAGAACATTGAGCATTGGTGATAAGGCCAGCAAGCGATAAACGTGAAACAACGTTGAAGTGAAGCGCTTCTACAGAGCCTGAAGAGAGAGAAAAGTGTGCGAGCTGCTTCCTTTCCTTTCCAGGGTGGCTCCTCCTGATTTCACCTTCTTGCCGTGCTAGTTTGGCAGCTTTCCATACATTACCGCTGTGGACCTTAGTTTTCCTGGTTCTTAAAATAGTGTTTTGCTTTCACGGCTCAGGAGTTTTCTTTTTTTTTTTTTTCTCTCTTCCTCCCTCGTCTCTTTGTTTGTTGCCACTTCTTCTTCTTCTTTTACGCTTCACATGCCGATAACCCGTTTAGTCTCATCTTGAGCCGTGATTGGCTGTTGTAGTGCGGTGCTCTTTCAAAGTTTGACAAAGCACCGTCTTTCATGTGTGGGCCGTTTTTAGGCATGCTTACTTTGTGAGAAGTGAAAAAAAAAAAAAAAGAGGAAGAACACGGTCACTTCTGATCACACACACATATAGAAAAAAAAAAAAAGTGAGACTCACAGTCACGTGCATTTTTCTGTTGCGGTAACGGCTCACCGTGTTTTTCTCTTTTCTTTTTTTGCCTGCTAAACGGATGCAAGTGCGAGCGAGGGTTTGGCAAAAGTAAATCAATCCGCATCGCCTTTACAGTTTTTTTTTTTTCTGGTCTCTGTTTGTGTCCGCCTTCTTCAGCTCTCTCCCAACCTGTCCACTTCAGCTTCAGCTGCCGTTCCCGCATACGCTTGCTAGAAAGCACCTCGATCTCTCTCTCCGTTACTTTTTTTTTTCCTCAGTGTTAATGCTCGGCCTTTTCTCTGTGTCACCGCGTTGCCTCATCTCCTTCCGTGACAACAAGCGCCTCATCGACGCCTATCAGCTCCTCATCACCAAGAAGCCCGTTGAGTACGACTACGTGGCCATCGACGTCAACTCTTTTTTTGGTGGGGCGCAGCGGCTGGCGAAGAATGTTACGCCGGAGGCGCGCCGCAGCCGCGAGGTCGCGCGGCATGTGCTTCACGCCGTTCAGCAGATGTTACGCCGTATCGTGTGCCGACACTCTCTCCTCCTCGCCTTCGACGGCGCAGGCACTGCCGCGACGGTGCACGGGTTCCGTCAGGGTAAATTGACGCGCCGGATGGAGGTGCGGCTGCAGCGGCTGTGCGGCATGCCGATGTCACGTGCCGTGGAGGAGCGTCTGGTGAAAGCGATGCCGCTCGCACGCGGCCTTGTGCCACGTGAAGTCGTCATCGCTGGTACCTCTGTGGAGGGCTGCGTGGAGCGTAAAGTAGCGGCGTGGGCACTTGACCTCGCCTGCCGCGACGGTGCGCAGCAGCACACGACGCGCTCCCTCTGCGTCGTCGGGTCTGGCACGTTGTGGCAGTCGATGTTGGCCCTCACGCCGTACTTCCAGGGCACCCACGTGCTGCCAGGCTCAACCGATCTGCGACACCTCTCTATGAATGACCTGTTGGCGTGGCTGGAGCTGAGCACGGCGGGACAGCGCGGTGATACGCACGCCGTGACGGTTGGCCGCACCGATGCGCTGTTGCTGACGCTGCTCTGCATGGGGTGTGAGGTGGCGGAGCTGCCGGCGCTGCCCGGGGCCAGCTTTGTGGTGCTGATGGACGCCTATCTCCGTTTGCGTCGCACAGGTGTGCCGAGCGCGAAGGCAGCACCGTTGACGGCAGACACCGCCTCCCTTGCTTCGCTGTTGCCATCCTCTGGCCCGGCAGCTGGTGAGGGGAGCAGCAGCAGCTGCGGCGAAGGCGGCGAAGGCGTCTCGGCCACACCCTCCTCGCCTTCTTCCACTGGCAGCGCATCGACTTCACCTCCCTTGCAGTTGTTTTATGAGCTGCCTGGTGGTGCCATTGAGCTCGACCTGCTGGCGCTCTACGTTCTCTTTCTCCCGGAGAGCGAGGTGGCGGCGGAGGTGGCGGCGTTAACCCACAACGCGGCGTCGCCCTTCGATCGCCCCGCGGCGGCAGCGGCGGCGACATCGACGTCGTCGCCCTCGTCTTTTCGCTCCGCATCCAACACGAGCGCTAGTGCAGCCTTCGTGAGCAGCTACCTTTCCCACATGCTCAGCACCCACTATCTGCTGTGCTACGGCGAAACCACCAGCGACGCGCTACACGTGCCGCTCTACCTCTCTCGCTCCGTCGAGACCAACGACAGAGTAGGCGGCGTGGCTAGCATTGAGAGTAATGCCAGTAGCAGCGGCAACTCTGCCGCTGGAAGCGAAGTCAAAGCTGCCGCGCCGGAGCCGCGCAGTCGTGTCGAGAGCATGCTGACCATCGACATGTTCACGCGGTACTTAAAAAACTTGATTCGACGCGGCCAGCGATACCAAGTCACAAGCAAAAACAACGACGGCACTGCAGGCAGTGGGAACGGAGCTCCCCTTCTTTCTCCGCAGCAGGGACCACCGGCGGCAGACACCAACACGGCGCACAGCGATGCCGAAGAAGGCACGCACGCCGCCGTGGAGAAGTCCGCCTTGCTCACAACTCAGTATTACCCGTTTTGGACCGCGAATCAGCCGTGGACGTCAGCCGAGTACACGGTGCTTTGCCACACCATTGCAAGGCCGGTGGAGCAGCTGCTGCGGGAGTACGCGCCGGCGGCCGCCCTCAAGGTCCAGCCAGACCTGCTGCGATACCTTGTCTCGCCGAAACTGCCCGTCACGGAGGGCCGCCAGCTGCTGCAGCACCTTTTTTCCCACGTTGACCCTGCCTCTGCGCACCCGGCGCTGTGCTTCAGCCCGTCGTACGGCTGGACCCAGCATGAGAAGTCGCGCATGTGGCAGATGCGTTACATCGATCTCGGCACGCAGGCGCGGGCCGCCGACATTCGTCACACCCGCAGCCTTCTGGGCGGGACGGCGGTGACGCAGCAGACGTCGGAGGAAGGGGCGATTCTCTTTGACGCGGCGACGCAGTCGTGGGCCACGCAGTCGACGTTTCCTCTGCCTCCCTCACTATTGCTGTCACCCGGCGCCTCCGCGGCGGACACCTCGGCCGATGGTCAGATGGGGGCAGAGGCCGCTGCGACTGGCTCCCCAAAGCTGAAGGTGCTGACGTGGAATGTGATGTTCGACCGCTACAGCGGACAGCCAACCCCGCTCGGCATGCCGGGCATCGACTGGTGCTCGCCGAAGCGCTACCCTGTCCTTGCGAAGGTTATCGAACAGGAAGACGCGGATGTGGTCGGGATGCAAGAGGTGGAGTTGGCCTTTGCCGAGTACCTTGCCGCCCAGCCATGGTGTCGTGCGCGCTACATCATGTCCTGCCGGCCCAGCAGCTCCATCCTGGACCCGTGGGGCGTCCTGCTGCTCGTGCGGCGCGGCGCAGATGCATGGCCAGTGCAGAAGCTGACCCATCTCAACATCCCTGCCTGGTCGGGCCACGTCTCTCTCATGCCGGTCGTTACACTGGACCTATCGAGCAGGCAACTCACGAAGCAGGCGAAGCAGCCGTCGTCTGCGAGGACGCCGCTGGTGAACGTTTGTGCGATGCACCTCTTAGCCCCGTACCTGAAGGCCCACGAAACAGCACGCACCGGGCAGGACCAAACCTTGCGGCATTGTCTGACTCGGCAGCTGCACGGCGACACGCTCGTGATGGGCGACTTCAACGACTGGCCCGGCAACGAATTCAACATGCCAGTCGAGACGCGTTACGTGGAGTGCTGGCCGATTGTGCACCCGGGCGACTACGGCAAGACAATGGACGAGTCGAACACTTTCTGCAAGCTCAAGATTGAGGAGATCTTCTTTGGGAGGTCCGATAAGCTGTTTTTACGCAGCGGTGGTGGCCCGACTAACGCGCCGCCACTGCTGAGACCGGTGGAGGCGCATCTTGTCGGTACGCGCAGCGTAAATCAGGAGAACGGCAACCACGACGCCCCGGCATACCTCTTCCCATCGGATCACTACGGCGTGAGCATGACCTTCCAAGTTATGCAGCGTTAACTTGTGCAGAAGCGCACGCGTTTCGCCTAGTTGATGGGCTGGATTCGCTTCTCTCTCCTTTTTTTTTTTCTTTTCGTGTCGTTACTGGCTTTGTGGTTCATTCGGCGAGCTCAGCACACGTGCATTGGACTTCAGCGAGTAGCGTGAAACTACCGTCACAGTAAGAAAGAGTTTAAAAAAAAAAAAACAAGCAATGCCAGCATCTTTTTCTTTCTCTCTCTTTTTTTTTTTCAACGTGGGAGTCGGCTGCGACCAGCTCCTGAGCTTTCTGCCTCATCGTTGGATTAACAATGCCACTTTTTTTTTTTTTACCTAGGAGTGCAACTCTGCACTCTTGCGACTTATAGATAGGTAAGCCAAGGGTTTTCCATAAACAACGATGCTAACGGTGTTTTTCAGACATCCATTAGGTATATAGAACGTAAACACACTGTTGACAACCTCGTCAGGCTATGTCGTATTTTCTTCTTGTTTTTTCTGCTTTTTGCCTCCTGGCGTCTACTCTCTCTGTCTATGATCGTCTGTCTGTCTGTCTGTACGTCTGTATGTGCTTTAATAATGAGTGTGAATGCCCTTTCGGGCTTGATTAGCGGGATTACCGTGTAAAGCCGCCGCATCCAGTGTGGCACCTCACAACGCTCTTCTTGCTCCGTCCCCTCCCCCTCCCCCACGGTGGCAGCAGCAGCAGCTACCACAACACGCACACACACACAAATTACAAATTACAAATTCAAACGCAAACAAACAAACAAACAAAAAAAGATAAAACACACATACGCACGCAGACACCATCACCCTTTTTTTTTATTGGCTTTATTTTCTATCGAGCGAGTTTGCTGTTTTTTTAATTTCTCCATTAGTTCCCCCTTTTTTTTTTTCGTTCGTTTGCAAGCGCACAGCCAGTACTTTAGCTTACTTTAGTAACGACAATAGCAAAGAAAGGGGGAAAAAAAAAGAAATGCTCCGTGGCACACTCCCGGCGCTGCGGGCGGTTGCAGCGACGGGCGCTCGCAACTCCTGGTCCGCCCGCGCACGTTGCAGCAGCGGAAGCCTCCGCGTTTCGCCGTTGTGGTCCAGCGCGCGGCTCTATGCAACTGCTACGCTGTGCCTCCACGCCCCAAAGCAGCAGCACACCACCCCCGCGCAGGAGAAGAAGAATATGGTGCCGCAGGAGGGGGAAGAGACGGCGTTCGACTTCGAGTTCGACCCGATGGCCGGCGTCCGTCACGACGCGGCGGTGGAGACGGCGAAGAAGAGCATCGACAGCATCATCGAGGAGCTCGCGCCGCCCAACGCGCCGCCCGAGGCGCTCACGAAAATTCGCGCGTACCTCACGCAGCACCCGGTCGATGCCTTGATTCTTCACGCTGAGGTGCAGATCACCCATATCGAAAACCCGGACACCGGCGTGGAGGATCGTGTGCACCTGAGCCCGATGGACATCAAAGACGCACTGGAGCAAGCACAGATGCGAAAGATGAACCTGGTGCAGATGGGGTCGCGTGGCAACGAGCTGGCCTACTGCCGCATCCGTCGTGAGCGGCCGTGGATTCTGAAGCTGGTGCAGGCGGAGATGGAGCAGGCGGAGGGACTCATGGGCAACCCGGCCGCCCTGACCTCCCCGGCAACCGAGAACAGCGGAGCCGCCGCCGCCACCGTGGCTGCTACGGACGGCGAGGCGCCACACCACCCGTCGCAGTACATCGGGAAGACGAAGCCGCTGATCGACCATCAGTTCCGTGACGCGGTGGACGCGCACTTCATTGGTTGGCGCAGCAAGAAGATTGTGCAGGATATCCGCAAAGGGCACGCGGTGAAGGTGACAATTAAGGACTTCCAGAGCCCCGAGGCGGCAATTCTGAAGCTGCGCGAGATGAGCAACGCAATGAAGACATACGCCGAGGCGGAGCAGGTATCCCACCACTTCACCAGCATCGTTGCCAATGATCGCGAGGCGAGCATCTCCTTCTCTCCCCCCACGGCGAACAAGTCCGGCACCATTGCGAAAGGTGTGAAGCACCCGTCGGAGAAGGAGTGGGCGAACGCGCTGAAGCGGATGGAGGAGGCGTGCCAGAAGGTTGGCCGCATCGGTACGTACATGAAGTCAGGCAAGCTGAAGGCACGCAACATGGGCGCCTCCATGTACCGTGTGGACAAGTACGGGCGTCGCGTGGATTAAATAAGAGGAGGGAAGAGAGAGGGAAAGAGAGAAAAAAGAAGTCTGAAGATAGGAGAGCATCTTGTTTGCCAACAGATCTGTCTATGATTGGGATCTGACAAACAGGAAAGCCCCAATTTTCTTTTTATAATACGCGATACCAGCTATCTTTTTTTTTTGTTCCTCTTTCTCCTCGTTTGCTGATTGTTGTTGTTGTTGTTACAGTTGCACTGCACACAGACACACACACAAAAAAAAAAAAAGAAAGAAAAACTTGAACAGAAAGCACGTTTATTTGTGTTAATGAAGTAGATGATTTTGTTTTTATTTCGCAGACCCTTCAAAGATAGACTCTAGACAGTGCCAACGTAGCCATTATATTGAGAGTGATCAAGACATAGGATCATCCTCGTCGTCTTTGCTTTTTCCCCCTTTTTTTTTAGGGTGTACTGGACGCGTTCTACGAAAACGCGCGCTTTTCTCCTTCTCGTTTTTTAAATTATCTCTGTTTACCTCTTTGCTTCTTATACCCTACCCCTCTCTTTCTGTTTCACTTTGCGCAAAGAATTTGCAATCTGTGTGTTGAAATAAGTTCACACATATTTAAGTATAATAGTAACAGTTCGTTCAACTATAAATCCCTCAAAAAGGTGCAGAGCCACTTCTCCTGCGCGCCTGCTGTTATGATATATTGCTGATATATATATATATATATATATATATATATCTGTATCTATATATCTATTTACTTTGTTGTTGTTCCTGTACGGATAGAGCGTACGTGTGTGTGTGTGTGTGTGTGTGTGCGACTGTGCGTTCGTGTTTATTTTACTCTCAGCGCCATGTCCTATCCCGTTAGCAGCGCCAACGGCAGCACCTCCATCGCGGCGCCGTCAAGCGCCCCTGCGGCAAAGACCCCTGCGCCGGTAGTCCGTCGCGGTCGTGGCACCTTCAAACATCAGCTGCGCACCGAGGATCTAGAGCGGCAGAGCGCGGCTGCCTACAACCGTGCCGAGGAGGCCAGCACGATCATCACCGCTGCCACCGCCACGGTCGTGCTGCCTTCTTCGACACTTGGCACCAGGACGATGAAGCCAGTCACTGAGGAGGAAGAAATCGCGGCCCAGTTTGCCCACCTTAAGAAGGGCAAGGACATCCCTCTCAACGCCGTCCCAGTGCTGCCGGCGGCTGCGGCGAGCAGTATTCTGGCGCCGGCCAGCGATGCCACGACAACACGTGAGCGCATGATCGCGGCGGCGCTGGCGGCAGCCGAGGCGCGGAACAACGCCCCGCGTACGCAGTTCGGCCTCTTCGAGCACAACAACACGAACGACACGGCACGGCAACTCCTCTTCCGCAATGAGAAGCGACGCCGCTACTGCGTCATCATCGGCGATCTACAGAACCACACCCGCCAAGTCACGCTGAAGCTGTTTGGTCACAAAGGCGAGAAACCGTTCAAACTGCAGAACAAGCTGATCCGACTGGTGAACTTGTCGATCGGCAAGCCGCGCCGCAGCGCCGCGCAAGATCCCGCCGCGCACGGCGAGCAAGCAGGTGCGGAGGGCGAAGAGAAGGAGAACGAGGAGGGGGCAAACGACGAGGAGGATGACGAGGATGTTGTGGTGGGTGCTGCGGCACCAGACGATGCAGACGATCCCGCCGCTGTGGCGGCCCCAACAACGACAGCGGCAGCAGCATCCACAGCAGCAGATGAGGCGGAAACGGGGGAGAAAGACGCGCCGACAAATCGCGTCGCTGCCGTTATTCCCATCCATGACGGTGCTGATTCAGCGGCGAAGACGGAGGCGATGCGGCAGCGTGCCCTGCAGCGCGAGACTCACGCAGCTGCCGGCTTCGACGTGGACGACAGCATCCAAGACTCCAGCACCGCTAACGTCACCGCCACCGCCATTTTGCTCTCGACCGACGAAGACGCGGCGAAGGTCCGCCTGGCAGCGGCGGCGGCAGCGGCGGCGGCGGACGCGGTGCCCCTACCGGAGAGCGACAGCGATGCCGCCGGCGAAGCTGAGGCGCCGACCAACGCAGCCACCGCCGCCACCGCCGCCACCGCCGATGCCACCAACACAGCCGTAGCGACAGGTGTTGAAGGCATGAGTGGCTCGGCGTTGCCGCCACCGCCACGTCCTGCGCTGTGCCCTGAAGTGCTCAAGGCGGACGTCGACCCCGCCACCGCGAAGTACGCGGACCCGATGTCTGCCTTGCACTCCACTGCGCCCTCGCCGTCGTCGCACCCGGCCAACGCCAGTCAGACACACAGCTCACACCTCTTTTCGAAAGGCGCTGCTGGCGAGGTGGAAGGCGAGGACGTGGACCACTACCAGGATGAAGATGAGGTGGTGCCGCTGACCGTCCAGCAAGCCGGCACGACCACCAGCATCATGTACGAGAACAGCGTCGCGAACAGCCCCGTGCTGACCGCGCGGCGCTTCGCCTCCTTGCACGACTACTTCCTCCGCGAGTTCCGCTTTCTGCTAAACTTGGAGGATGTGAGGACGCAGAACGTCTCTGTGCAGATCAACCTTGGCGCGGCCTACTGCTGCCTTGCCCGGCAGGGCTCCTACTCCACCCCGCTCAAGCACGCCACCTTTGGTGAGTTCGTGGAGCGCATGAACACGGAGTCAATGCAGTTGTACTTCATTCGCGACTGCCCAGCGTGCGTGTCGCGTGCGGTGGACATGGAAAGCGGCTCCCTCAACTTCCCCGCCACCTCCACCACCGTGAAGATCAACTTTTTCTCCAATGAGC
Source organism: Lotmaria passim (assembly GCA_037349495.1). Classification (NCBI taxonomy): domain Eukaryota; phylum Euglenozoa; class Kinetoplastea; order Trypanosomatida; family Trypanosomatidae; genus Lotmaria; species Lotmaria passim. The sequence continues at coordinate 447,448 of CP140211.1, forward strand.
GGCAGAGTCGGTCCATCGCACGAGCGGTCTGGGACAGCGACGAGGATCAGTTCCGACTGCTCGATGTGGAGAACATCGGCGTCACCTTCAACTGGACCGTCTTCTCACTGGACGAGACGTTCGTGCGGCGCAAGAAGGAGGTGCAGGCGGCGGAGGCGGCGGCCGCCGCCAACAGCGCGAGCGCGAGCACGAGCACGGCTCCGTCACCGTCGTCCGCGAGTGCGAGTAAGATGACTTCGGTCGCCGCAGCAACACCAGCACTGCCGCCGCCAACCTACCGCTCCCCCGCGGCTGGTGCTGCAGCGCGGGCTCGCATGGGCCCGGCTCCTGTTGGCGTGGATGAGGGTCTTGATACGCCGGTGCACCACCTTTACGAGGAGGACGAGGCGGTGGAGGGCAACGGCGCTGCTGCAACGGGCGAGCCGATTGCCTCGACTTCGGAGGACCCGTCCGTGATGTCCAACGCGGCGTCTGCCGCTGCTGCTGCTGCTGCGGCGGCGATGACTGTGCAGAACGACGAGGACGACTTGGCGCGCAACAAGACCGTCGCCTACCCCTTCGAAGTGGAGTTCCGCGCCTTTCGCCGCTGGAAGCAGCAGAGCGATAACCCGGCCGCCCCTCTCGCCAAAGCGATTCTCGAAGAACTCTCGCTTGCCGAGCACAACTACCTTAGCCACGGCTCCAGCGTCGCGTACGAGCGGATGGACCTGACGAACGTCTGCGAGGTCGACTTCGCCGCCGAGGACCTCAACGTGGAGAGCATCGTCGTCGAGCACACCTCGCGCGTGAAACCGGAAGGGACGGACCTGCTGGTGGACAACACCACCTCCCTCTTCATCGAGAACTTCGCGGCGGCACGGCAGCTGAAGGAGCAGGTGCGCGCCTACGGCCCGGTCAAGGTGGCCGCGATGCAGAACCCAAGCAACAACAACAAAATGCGTGCCATCTGCGCAGCGCGGCGCGCCGAGGGCCGCGGCGGCCGCGACGGTGTGCGTCTGTCGCACGAGGAGATCGCCGAGGTGCTGCGGCCGACGTCGAAGCTCACCTTCTTCCGCTCCCGTGGCTCGACGATTCACTGGAAGCTGCGTCCTAACTGCAGTCTGGAGGAGAACATCGCCCCCATGACGGAGGCGCTGTCGTTCCTGCAGCAGGTGCTGCACACGGCGAACGACATCGAGCGGACCTCCGCGCGTGGCGGCGCGGCCCCCAACGCGCTGTAAGAAGAGATCTGGCGTTGGCTTTTCACCGACCTTCGAACGTCTCCCCACTCTGACCCGAGGGTCAGCATGCATGCCTATCTTTAGGTTTTGTGCTTCTGTCCGTGTGCTCGCATGTATATCTCTCTGTGTGTGCGTGTGTGCCTGTGACCACCATCCGCTACGAGTGTGCTATTACTACACATGGGCTGCCAGCCCCGTCTACACCGTTTTTTTTTTTGGTTGTCGTTGTCTTTGCCGATGTCTGTGCCGTATGCGGTTGTCTGTTAACACTTTCTTTTTCTTCTTGTTTTACGTTGCTGAGCAAGCGTGTCTCAAAGTGGACCTATCTTACATGTTCTCTTTTTTCTTCTTTAATGCTATTTTACTACAGCAAAAACAAACAAACAAACAAACAAAAGAGACTCTTCCGAGTAAAAGTGTCGTTTTGACAGTAAGTGAAACAGAGAAAAAGAAAAAGAAGCCCAAAAATTGTTTTTCTGAGGTTGTGCACGTCTTTCCCTACTTCTTTTTTTTCTTGTCGCTTCATAGGCTAAGTTGTGTGGCCATCGAATGCACTTGTGCGCTTTCACAGCTTTTTCAATCGAACAACACACCAGCAGTAGAGAGAAACGCATCCAGGTGTGTTTATGGTTGGCGCCGAGGGCATACTCGTAAAAAAAAAAAATGAAAAAGTCCTACGTTGCGTCGGTCGATCGTGTACCGCAGCTTCGTTGAGCAGCCGTCCACCTCGTTAGTGACGAGTCTCTCTCCTTTTTTTTTTCTCTACTTTCCGGTTTCTGTTTTTTTTTTTCTCTCTCTCTCTTTAACCACTTTTTTTTTTACACATCATCGATTCTTCTGCAGCTTTCCCTTCGTGCTCGCACTCTTCCTCTGCCACTACATTCGTCTTCCCCGTAGTATTGTTGTTATTTCTAGTATTAAAAAAAAAAAAGAAGGTCATCCTCCCTACTCACTTGCCTACCATGTCCTCTGATCCCCAAGCCTACATGGACCTGCAGAAGCGCATCCTGACGGTGAAGACTATCTTCACGGAGGAGCTCTGCCAGGCTATGAATCTCATCCAGGTGGAGTGCCCCATGCTGGCCCGTGTCGGCGATGGCACCCAGGACAACCTCTCTGGCTTCGAGAAGGCGGTGCAGGTGCGTGTAAAGGACATCCCGGAGGCGAATTACGAGGTCGTCCACTCCCTTGCGAAGTGGAAGCGCAAGACTCTTGGCGACCACAAGTTTGCCGTCGGCACGGGCATTGTAACGAATATGCGTGCCCTGCGCGTGGAGGACACCCTCGACAACGTCCACAGCGTCTACGTTGATCAGTGGGACTGGGAACGCGTCATGAAGCCGGAGGAGCGGACGCTCGAGTTCTTGCAGGAGGTCGTGCGCAACATCTACGGCGCCCTCCGCGCGACGGAGCAGCGCGTCAGTGCCGCTTTCCCCGACATCACCCCCATACTGCCGGAGAAGATCACCTTCTTGCATGCGGAGCAGCTGCTGAAAAAGTTCCCCGACCTCGACCCGAAGTCGCGCGAGCGGGAGGCGGTGCGTCGCTTCGGTGCCGTCTTTCTCATCGGCATCGGCGGCAAGTTGAGCCACGGCGACCGCCACGACGCCCGTGCACCGGACTACGACGATTGGTCCTCGCCGGTGTCCATCGACTCCTCCAAGGTGGGCTTCCCCAGTGTTGACGGTGAGACGCCTTCAGTGGACTCCATCATGTCGCTGGAAGGCTTGAACGGCGACATTCTCGTCTTCAACCCGGCTCTCGACGACGTGTTGGAGCTGAGCAGCATGGGCATCCGCGTCGACCCCGAGACGCTGCGCCGCCAGCTCGAGATCACCGGCGACAATGACCGTCTACGCTACACCTGGCACCAGCGGCTGCTGAACGGCGACCTGCCGCAGACGATCGGCGGTGGCATCGGTCAGAGCCGCACGACGATGTTCATGCTGCGCAAGAAGCACATCGGCGAGGTGCAGGCGAGCGTGTGGCCCATTGAAACGTCGAAGAAATATCCACTTCTGTAATCAGTAGGAGAAATAGGGGAGAAAAGAGGAACAACCCCCCTCCCCCACCTCCACTAATACTCAGATCTGCCTTTTGACTTGTAGAGGGCGTTGTTCTTCTTACGCGGTGCCTTCGACGCCTGCCGTCTATTTTTCACTTTCTCGCTCTCGCTCTTTTTTTCAGCCTCGCATGTACGTGCACTCGCACGTGGAGAGGATTGGAAAGCGGGAGCTCGCAGGATGCAAGGCGTGTGAAGAGATGGCTGAGGTGTGCCACACACACTCGTCGCACGTGGGGGGAGGGAGGGGAAGGAAGAAGAGGAATTGACGATGAGGGAAAATGTCGAAAGAGAGAAGAAGAAAAAAATGGGAAGAAAGGAATGGGGATAGCCTAGCGAACAGGAGAAGCACAGAAAAAAACTGAGTTGCTGAAATGAGTGATGAAGAAGAGAGGTGGGCTGATATAAAGAGCTCAACTGGCGTTTTTTTGTTTTTTTTTTCTTTTTCAAACGCGTATACATAGACAGGCGCAAAAAGTGCCGGCCTTTCTTTCTTTTTTTTTTTTTGTCGCACTAGTGACGAGTATGGTGTACGTGTTTATGTACCTTTGTGCATGATCTAAGAAAAGAAACGCTAGAAAAGAGTTGCAATCATTTTACCGTTCGTAGTTATACTTTTTTTTTTTTAGTATTGATGTGTGACTTCGCAGATTTCACTGATCGTTTTTTTTTTCTTTATTTGTCTTCCTTGTGGACGTAGATGCGCACCCTCACTTCGCTCATTGTTCAGCCTTTCTCTTTCTAGTTTCTCGCCGATTGCTTCGTGCTGCTCCTTTTTTTTTTTTTTCGCAAATGCTGTTGTTATGAAGACACGCTGTCTACTCTTTTCTTTTTTTCCACTTGCAGCTGTGCTTGCGACCGCATCTTTTGCTTGCACTTTTTTTTTTTTCATGGCGTTTGCTAGTCCCCTCCCCCCCTCCCCACACACACGAGCCTCAGCAAAGGAATAGGAAGACGTGTGTGACTGTATGTCAAGGAAAAAGAACTCTTAGCTACCCGTTCTCCGTCCATGTTTTAATAATACATTTATTATTATTATTATTATTTCACTTCTAGGTTAATTCAAGCAGTTTTTCTTTTTTCATATTTTTGGATTCTTCTGCTCTGTTTTTCTTTTTGCTCTTCGGGTGCTCGTTTGCTTTTCCTTCTATTTCTGCCTTTTTGAAGGCGGCTTGGAGCATGTTGCAGATGTCGGCAATTCGCTATCCTTCTTCACAATTTCACGTGCTTTTCGAAAGGAAAACAAGCTGCATTAAAAAAAAAAAAACAGCAACAACCGAAAACGAGGAACATTGACGAACTGGGCATTCGCCTCAGACGCACCATCGTCTGTTCACCCTGTCTTGCGCAGCTGCCAGAGGCACTCGGTCTGTACCACTGATGATTGCGCTTCTGACATCTGCAATCCAGTTTTTTTTTTTTTCGTCGTTGTTTTCGAGGGCTTCGAAGGGTGAAACAGTCGACGTTTTAAACGAGAAACAACAACTGAGAAAAGCTATATTTCTTTTTTAGACATCAGAGAAGGCAAGAAAAGTTGGGGAGCTGCTTGAACTGTTTTGTGCTCATGGTGTAGGGTGAAGAGGAGAAAAAAAAAAAAACAGCTGAATCTTGTCTTTTGCTGATTTGCCATAACAGAGGAAGAAAATAGGAAAAAAGGGAGAAGAATAGTCTAACCTAAAGAACCTGTTGTATTACCCAATTTGTTTTTCCTCTTTGCTTGTGAGGCATTGTACTTTTTTCTGTACTCCCTTCAAAGCATGCTAAATGGTGGACAGGAGTAACTGGTAAACGGCAGCAGAGTTCAGCGCAATTACATACGCGCACGTGCACGGATGCAAGAAGAGCAAGGAGAACTGATAGATTGTGAGTTGACCGACGTGTGCTGTGCGCTGACCAGTTGAACGAAGAAAGCAACAGTCTACTGCGCTTTTCGTCTTTTCTTTTCGAGTTGCAAATACCGTCAGTCAAGGAAAACGATGACGAGGTCAGAAAAGATCAACGAACATCGTTTCCCTTTTTTTTTTTTTTTATGTGTGTGTTTCCGGAGTGCTGTTTTCTCTCTCTTTTTTCTTTTCTTTCGTTCTTTATATAGCACTGGTTTGAGAGCCTTTGCGACTGTGAAAAAAGCCCAGCTGCGTATAATCGACATACGTTGACTTTGTCGCCAGAACCAGCACATGCCACAATGCAATGCGGAAAGTCACTTTATCCCGAGTGTGCGAGCTCACAGACGCACGGTTTATCTCAGACATGCAAAACCACCGACCTGTGCGTGAAAGGAATGCTGTTCGATGAGCTGCATTGTCAGGGTGTCAGGTACCGACCAACCAGAAGGCTGAGAAAGGAACAATAAATAATGAAAATGAGGAGATTACTGCAAGCACGAACGTTTTTTTTTTTTTTACCTTTTTACTTTTTTTTTTTCCTCCCTAATTAAATTCGGACTCTGCGTCACGCGTTTAGGTGCATTGTCGCAGGTACACAGAAGCGGAAAGCACACTCGCATTTGCACTGTGTATGCTTTTTTTTTTTTTTAACCCACACCTACACTTTTCACTTGATCGAGCTTGGTAGTGTGAGTGTTGAAGTCAGTACCTTTCTCTATGATTTGATCTTTTCTTTTTTCATTTTTCTTGAGGGGTGCTTTCTTTGTTTCGTTTGTGTGCATCTCGGTGCTCTGAAAAAAAAACTCGTTGTGCTGCCGCACTTTTTTTCTTTTTTTTTTTTTCTGCCTTTCTGGAGTGCGCTTGAGTGATCGGCGTTGAATTCGTTTTTCTCCACAAATGTGCGCTTACCTTTCTTTTTTACCTTTTCCTTTTTTGACTTCTTTGCCTCTTATAATCTGAGAAAGAGGCTCCTGTTTGTCATTTTTGGCTTTAGCCATTCTTCAGAGGATAAAAATGCCAAAAACGGATATGATATGTTGCCTCTCACCCCTGTGTGCGCAAGAGAGAAAAGCACGTTGTGTGTTTTGATAGACGTAACTCAGCGGCTGTACGTACACGCAAACACGCAGGCGTGCACAAGAGACGAAGGGGACAAAGTGAGGCATTAAAATAATCAGCACTAACTATCGTTGAAAATTAAATCGACGTAAAACACACACACACACACAAAAAAAAAGAAAGTACAAAAACTGTTGCCGCGAAACGACTGCTGTAGACCACAGCATTAAAAAAAAAAAAACGCGACACTGTTCGCTGGTGTACGGCCGATTCAGTGTCTTTCTTTTTTAAAAGAAGGCGTCGTTGCCTCTCTGTGGCCTCAGCTGATAAGTTCGCTTTTTTTTTTTTCCTTTTAACTTCCGAGTAATTGACTGCTGCTGCCGGACCTCGGCTGCGGCTCCCCTCTTTCTGTGAAGAAAACCAGCAAAAAAAAAAAGAAAAGGGGGAAAAAAAAGAGGGGAACCAACCTCGCTTGCTATCCTCGTCTCTTGACTCTCTCACGCTGTTTTTCTTTTTTCTTCTTGTGTGTTTGTTTTATAGTCATAAATCAAATTTTTTTTTTTTCTGATCCTTGGCTGTTTTCTCCACATTCATATCCATATACTCACAAACACACAAGATTGTGTTCCTCAAGCAGTTGCGCAAGCAGTTCCTGCTTCTTTTCTTTTTCCTCTATTGCAAGGATATCTAAGCACACACACACACACATACACACACACACACACACCATGTCTTCTATTTACGATTTCCAGGTGAACGGTGCGGACCACAAACCTTACAACCTTGCCCAGCATAAGGGTCACCCCCTGCTTATCTACAACGTGGCCAGCAAGTGCGGCTATACGAAGGGCGGGTACGAGGCGGCCACGGAGCTGTACAACAAGTACAAGGACCGCGGCTTCACGGTGCTCGCGTTTCCCTGCAACCAGTTCATGGGACAGGAGCCTGGCACCGAGACAGAAATCAAGCAGTTTGCTTGCTCACGCTTCAAGGCGGACTTCCCTATCATGGAGAAGGTCAACGTGAACGGTGAGAAGGAGCATCCCTTGTACCACTACTTGAAGAATGCGCAGAGGGGTGTTCTTGGCACGACCGCCATCAAGTGGAACTTCACGGCTTTCCTGGTGGACAAGGATGGTCACGCCGTGCACCGCTTCTCGCCTGGCACCACGGCTGCGGCTATTGAGAAGGAACTGCTGCCGCTGCTCGGCGACGCAGGCGCGGCAACGAGCAGTGCCAAGTAAGCGCTTCACGAGAAAAAGAGAGTTTTCATGTCCCTCTCGTTGTAGGCGATTCACTTTCTTACTACTCCCTATTCAACACTCATGGTAAGGCTCGCTTGTTAGCAAGCAAAGGCTGATGTGCTCTCATTACCTTCTTTTTTTTTTTTTTTTGACCTTTGCTTCTATTGCCGAACACGTTGATGCGTGCGCTTAGTCTCTTGCAGCTGTGTTACTGTGGCGGACGCTTGTGGTGCTTATACATCATACGCATACTGTCTTTTTCTTTTTTTTTTTTTTTTGGCCCCTTCTCCTTTCTTTGCATTGTGAGCTTCCTCTCTCTCCTACTGTTTCCAGAGTTGTCTTCTGGCACTTTGCGTGGGTCGTCAAGAGAGCATACCTAGGCTTCACGAACGCGCCGCATCACTGGAAGCCACAGATTCCATACACTGTGTTTTATTACACAAATGAAGAAAGAGAGAGAGAGAGAAAAAAAAAAAAAGCAAGACGACATGCACTTACACACCAAGGCACCGGCATACCTGTTGCGTTATTATTATTAACTATTGCTATTATTACCATTACTATTTCTATTACTGTTATTGGTGCTGTTTATACTACGATTGTCTTTTCTTTGCGATGCGCATGTTTCGATCCCAGCAAGGTCAAGCTCCTTTAGTTCTTTATTTTGTTTATTTTTCATTTTTTTTTTCTTTTAATGGAACGTATCTTCGCAGCGCGAGAAAGAACAATAACAAAAAGGGGGGGGGGAAAAAAAAGCAAATGAGTGATGCCAAATGGCATCGAGTCGCAGTGTAGTTTTAATTCCCTCTCTCTCTTTTTTTTTTTTAGATCTTCTGTGGCATCTAATTAAGAAGAAAGGGAAGAGAAGGGAAATAAAAAGCTTGATGGGAGGAGTCCGAACGAAAGCTCCCACTGTGGTAATGCTCTTTTGGAGGTTTCAACCAAGTCTGTTTCTTTTTTTTTTTTGGTGTGTGTTTCCTCTGAGAACGAACAAGCAAAAAAAAAAAAAAGAAGTTGGCATCGCTGCTTTCACAACCACGAATTCACTGTCTTCATTGTTCTCCTCATGTTGTCTTCTTTATTTTTAAAGGAAACAGGGTTTTTAGTGTGTGTGTGTGTGTTTTCCTTCTTTCGGTTATTCTGAGCAGTTGTGCTCTCTCAACGGATTTCTCTGGTAAGAGGTCATCATTCACTCTTCACAAGCAAACCAACGGAAAAGAAAAAAAATGCGTGCATCGCCGTTGTTTCGTGTTGCGGGAGCTGCCGCGGCCTCCATCTACGATTTCCAGGTGAACGGTGCGGACCACAAACCTTACAACCTTGCCCAGCATAAGGGTCACCCCCTGCTTATCTACAACGTGGCCAGCAACTGCGGCTTCACGAAGGGCGGGTACGAGGCGGCCACGGAGCTGTACAACAAGTACAAGGACCGCGGCTTCACGGTGCTCGCGTTTCCCTGCAACCAGTTCATGGGACAGGAGCCTGGCACCGAGACAGAAATCAAGCAGTTTGCTTGCTCACGCTTCAAGGCGGACTTCCCTATCATGGAGAAGGTCAACGTGAACGGTGAGAAGGAGCATCCCTTGTACCACTACTTGAAGAATGCGCAGAGGGGTGTTCTTGGCACGACCGCCATCAAGTGGAACTTCACGGCTTTCCTGGTGGACAAGGATGGTCACGCCGTGCACCGCTTCTCGCCTGGCGCCCGTGCTGCGGCTATTGAGAAGGAGCTTGTACCTCTCTTGAAGGCGAGCGCGTCGGCTTCTGACAAGGGACCAAAACTATGAGCGTCTTTTCGCACCCATTACTGTTTTGTGTACTTTTTTTTTTCTTGTTTATTCACACCGTAGTGAGAATGCGCCTCACCGACAACTTCCTCTCCGTTCGTTTCGCGCATCTTTTTTTTTTTTTATACTAGTTCGGCTCAGTTGTGCTCTTTTTCTATTGATACCTCCCTGTGTCGTGCGCACGGCCTGTTACCTTCGACGCTATTACATACCTCTCTCTCTCTTTATATTCCGTTTTATTTATTTCACTTCTTCACTTTCCTTTCCACCTCCAACTTGTCACGAAAGCTAGATAAGAAGAATAGGAAGTAAATCAAAAAAGCGTCTTCTGTTTGCGGTGTGCTCAGTGCGAGGATCGACGCCGCTGCTGACTTGACAGAATTTTTTTTTTGCTGTTTTTTTTTTTCTTTAATTGAAGCATTGCCTACACGCTGCTACCTTGAAAAAAAAAAAATGCACTGTTTTTCTCTCTCTCCCTCTTCCCCTTACGAACCTTTTTTTTTTTCCTTCTTGCTCACCCGGGTTTTCCTCTCCTTTCTCTTATTGGCTTTGCCCCTCCACTTTACCTTTTTTTTTGCACGTTTGCCATTTAGAAAGAACAGCATAGGGTTCAAAACCTATTCTGACGAACACCGCCAACTCGCCCTTTGAGTGCTTCTTTTTTTTTTTGTGTGTGTGTTTTAGATTGACTGCTGCTCGATTAGTGCTCTTTTCTTTTTTGTTTTTTTTTTTTTCATTCGCTCGTAGTGTTTACACGAAACAACAACAACAAAAAAAAAAAAAAGAAGAAGCACGCTTCCACTCTAGAAAGTCGTTATTCAAAAAAAAAAAAGTCGCACATGACGATGGAGTCCCGCCTTCGTACAAGCACCGCTGTCTTTGAGTCGTCGCAGACCTCCTCCTCCTCCAAGGCGCAGCGCCCGTCATCGGCCAACAACAACGGCATGAACACTTCCACCGCGCAACTCAGGGCCATGAACGAAACACTGGCCAGTAACGAGCCGCCGCTCGATCCGGCGGACCCGAACGCGAACAAGACGATCTACGACTTTCAGGTGCTCAACTGTTTTCACGAGCTCTACGACCTGGCTCAGCACAAAGGCTCCGTCGTGCTTATCTGTAACGTAGCGAGCAAGGACAAGGAGTACGCGGAGGCGGGCTATGCCATCCTGACGAAGCTGTACCACAAGCACCGCACCGAAGGGTTTACGGTGCTCGCGTTTCCCTGCAACGAGTTTGGCAACGGGGAGCCGGGCAACGAGGACGAGATTGCGGAGAACATCTCCTGTATGTATCCCCGCCTGGGCGAGGTCGACTTTCCGATTATGGCAAAAGTCGAGGTCAACGGCGACCACGCCTCCCCGCTTTTCACCTTCTTGAAGAGCCGTATCCGAGGCACCCTCGGTCAGAACTCCGTCAAGTGGAACTTTACGACGTTTCTATGCGACCAGAAAGGCGTGCCGTACGCCCGCTTCGCCCCTGGCTCGACGATGAGCGACATTGACGCCCGCATCGACGAGCTGCTGCACCCTTTTCCGCCTCCAGCGCCACCGGCAGCTGCAACGACGGCAGCAGTGGGCAGCGCTGCTGAGCCGCCCACAGTCGAGGACACGCCGACGCCGGATGACTTCTCTGGCTGCGCGACGCCGCCGCCGTCGGAGGTGGCGCAGCTGAGGGCGGAGGAGGCGGCCACCCTCACGACGTCGCCGCCACCGCCGCTCATGTCGACGCTGACGGTAACGGATGTGACGTCACGTGGCAGCCCCGCGGTGGAAGAGGCCGGCGAGGAGCCGAGTTCGGGGCTGGTCAACGGCTCGTCTAGCATGCTGTTTAACATGACAACGAATACGCAGGAGGGCGCGGATTCTTAGAAGGGAGAGAATGCCATTGCCTTTATGTGCCTTTTTTTTTTTTGCGTAGGCGTCGACATCTGGTAGCGTGCCTGACTGACAGCTACTCACATACACATTTCTATACATTCGTAAGTGATAAAAAAAAAGGCAAAAAGAAACCCGCACACAATACAACGACGCTTCTTGTCATTTACTTTTTTGCCGCCTCTCTCCTTCTTATTCAGTGATACTAGTGGTAAAACAGGGGAAAAAGAAAGGACTCATACACAACTCTGCTTTTTTTTTTCCTCTGTTTTTTTTTTTTTCCTCTTCGTTTTTTACTTACCGTTCTTTCTTGTTGCTCTTTTTTTTTTTTTCTATGTGCTCCCTTCGTGCTTTCGATGGTACGCATATCGCATATATATATATATATATATACACAATTTATATACATATATACTAATATATAGCTATATATATGTGTGTATATCTAGATATCTACTTCCTTGTTTATTATTATTATTATTTTTTTTTTTTGTGTGTGTGGTTGTTGCTTGTCTCTTTTTTTTTTTGTTGTGTGTTGTAATTGGTGTTGTAACTGTTTTTTTTTTCTTCTTCGACAATATTGCCTCCTATTGAGCTGTAACAATAACAACAAGCTGCCTGTTTGATTTTCTTTTTTTTTTCTTTTTAAGCAAATGAAGCTGTGCCTTCTTCTTTTCTTCTAGTGTCTTCTTGAATATTGTTCAAAGGACTTCTATTTCTTCTTGTTCTGTGCGTTTGTACCGTCACCCTGGTTCACGATATTTGATCTTCTAGCACAGTTGAGTATTTACCTATGTGTTTGTTTCTTCTTCTTTTTTTTTTCTTTGCTTTTTGCTTTTGCGTAAAACAAGAAGGGGGGGGGGAAAAAAAAAAGAAAGGTATGCTACGAATTGTTAAAAAAAAAAAAAGTATGGAGGCTTCTGAAATGTTCTTTTTTTTTTTGTCTGCGTTTATGCTGTTTTTTTTTCTTTTCATTTGTGCTTTTTTTTTTGTTTGTTTGCTTTTAGTATTCTCAACCGAAAATGCGGTTCCACATCCTGGCGTAGGCGTACGTCACAACAACAACGACAGCAACATGTTATTAATGGGCGGCTCAAGAACCACACACACAAAAAAACGTATGTGCACCGCTCCGCATTAAAAAAAAAAAAAAGGAACTCTGTGAATTTCACTGAAGGTCCCTTTTTGGTTTACGAATCACTTTTGACTACTTGCCGAGTAGGAAAAAAGGACACTTCAATTATGTTAGACGCCTTTTTAAAGCGGCGTTGTACTCGTTTCCGAGATGTGAATGGCAATGCTCACAAAAAAAAAAAAAAAAGAAGAAAGAACGTGCGACTTTTGCTTGCTCTTTGCTGTAGATTCGTGCTTTTTTTTTTTGTCTCGATTCCTCCATTCTCGTTGATCCCTCTTGCTACGTCACCTCCTGCTGTTCATCAAGTACGCTTCTCTATCGCCTCTGGAAAGCACCCACAAGCACAACAACCAAGAGCAAAAAAAAAAAAACCGGCACATTCAGCTGTGCATAACACACAACCACAAACACACACATGCTGCGTCGCAGTGGGATGCCGTGCTCGTCACGGGTAGCCCTTCTCGCACCCGTGTTCTGCCGCATAGTGGACTCCATGCGGAAAAACGAGCCCTATGCCCGTTCTGGCATCCTTTATCCCATTCGCGTGGAGCTCGGCCAGGGCGTGGAGCAGTGTACTCCGGCAGAGCTGCAGGAGAAGATCGACACGATGCTCTCGCGCTCGCAGCGCTTTGCGACGGTGAAGACCGGACAGGTCTTTGCACGCAATAACTCTGTTGCGACGGAGATACGCGCATACGGGCAGTACGTGGTGACGGGGAACATGCGTGGCGGGTACGTGAAAGGTGATCACCGCTACGGCCCACGACTGACAGGGTACGGCGGCGCTACCGCGAAACCAGGGCTGCGTTGGAACGGCGAGGACTTGTAGTGGCAAGGGAGGAGGAGCCGTGGAAGGTGTAGACGAAGATTTGGCGATTGGCTGTCGTCGTTACTTATTATTATTATTATTATTATTGTTATTTTTTCGTGACGGTTGCGCCTCGTCGTTATTCCCTGCTAGGCATTTTTTTTTTCTGAGGTAATCTCCGGTTATCTGTTCATCAGCAGCTTTTCTCTCTCGTCTTATCACACAACCTAGAGAAAAAAAAAAAAAGGAGAAGGAAAAACCGACAAATAGCTGGTCGAGTGGCTGCGCTATTGCCTGTAGTGAGAAAATGAAAATGAAAAACACCTTTTTTCTTTGCACTTCCTCGCGCCCATAGCACGCTTAATTACTATTACTATTATCGTTTGGTTGTTGCTATAAGCTATTCTTGTTTTCATTTTCAATGCTCTTTGCTGCCCTCCTGTTTCCTTTCTGCTGTTTTTCCCCTCTTCATTCTTTTTTTCCTTTCCTTCTACGTTTCGTGCCTTTAGTTAAACCTCTACCTGTGTTGCTGCAGCACATCGCATCTGCTCGTTTCGGCTGCCTCCCCTGTAGATAAGCCTTTTTTTTTTTTGCCTTTTTAAAAGTGTTGTGTATTCTGATTGTGTACCATCTTTTTTTCCCCTCTTCACTTCACCTTCGTTTTTAGACTCCCGCGATCATGGAAACGATGTCCGCGTCTAGCACCGGTGTGCAGCAGCTGCGCCGTGTCCGCCGTGCACGCACGCAGTACGAGCGGCTGCAGCGTCCCGACGACATCCAGCCCGGCTACCCGATCCCCAGCATCGAAGGGTGGGTGCTGTTCTTCTCAAACCTGCCGGAAACGACGACGCAGGAGGATATTGTGAACTTCATCGTCGCCTTCAAAGAAGGTGATCCCGAGTACTTCAGCACGGTGACGGACGTCAAAATTCCTCTCAGTGCCGACTGTTTCTGTGCCGGATACGCGTTGGTCGAATTGAAGGAGCGGACGGGCTTTGAGCGAGCCCTGGCGGAGTTGAACGGGGCCGCCTTTCCCTCTGGTACGGAACCGCTTGTCGTGGCGGCCACGTTCTTGGGAGAGGAGGAGGAGGAGGAACCGCAGGAGGCGGCGGCGGCGGTGTCAGGCACGAAGCGCCTACGCGAGTAGTAGAGGTGCTGGAACAAGCTGCTTATACTCCTGTGGGTGCTCTCTACGTGCTTTTCTTCCCCTGTCTTCGGACTTCCAAAGGCTGGCTGCTGGGCTTCTTTTTTGTGTGTGTGTGACGGTAAAGGGAAAGCTGCTTGGAAGCGGCGTGCCAAATTATGTTGTCCGTTTAGTGGTGGGCCTTTGCGCATACGACTTAAAAAAGAAAAAGAAGACATAATAACTGAAGACGTAGGCTACGTGTATATGTAATTTCCGATTCTAGTTCGACAAGTGTGCGCGTCAAACACTTTTTACCAGGGTTTTTGCGAGATGACTCCTTCGTGCCGCGCTCTGCGACGCGAGCACAGCTGCGAGCCCCCCAACCTCGTTTTTTGTTTTTGCGCGGATTGAATAAAAGAGCAAAAGAGAGAGCTCTTTTTTTTTCCGCTTTCCAGTTGTTTCCTAGTGCATAAAGGTATCCATGCTATCAGTGGCAGACTATTGTGGATGGCCAAATCCAAGAAAAAAACAACACACACACACACATGCGCACGCACACATGCACTCACGCGCGTGCTCTCTCCTACCTCACTTCTTACGTCTTTCCCTCGTAAACTCCCTCGACGTTCTGTCGCCCCGCGCCCCCTTCCTCAGTTTTTCTTCACTATCAGCTCCAACATCTTCATTGAGAAGAGACCGCGTTCAAGGCGGAAATAAGGTGAAAAGGTCCTAGTCATCAGCCGAAAAAAAAAAAAAGAACTGGTTTGCTTTTCCCTCAAGTAGTATACCCTCTACTCATACATATAAATACCTATTTTATATTTGCGCTCGGAGTGCTGTTGTGCCACAACGGCACCTCAGCTGTGATCGCTGCAGTACCATTCGTTTCGCCTCTATGTGTGTGTGATTGTTATCATCGCTATCATTGTTATTATTACTATTACTTTTGCTACTACTTCTACTATTATCATTATTATTGTTTTTATTGTTGTTGGTTGCCTCAACGCTTCAAGGAGTTAGGGTGAAAGTCCCTCTACAATAGCAGGACGGAGAAAGGAGGTGGGGAAGAAAAAAAAAAAAAAAGCGTCAGGCTCAAAGCGCCGCGCGACCTTTCTCTCTTTCTCTCTCTTTTTTTTTCCCCCTTTTGTTATTATTATTAATCTTAGAGCTTTATACAATCTTGTGAGTTGCTATTTTCTTATTTTGTTGTTCTGCTTTGCATATTTTTGATCAAAACGACGGAGAGAAAGGAAAATGAGTGGCATTGAGGACGGCGTGCGCGTGCCACACTCCTTCCCGCCGCTGTGGAAGGAGGTGGCGGGTGTGTGCAACGTCGCCTTTCAAAAGGTGAAGAAGCGTCCCTCGCACGACATCGGCAAGGATTACAACGAGCTGCTCTCGCAGATCTGCGACGCCTACGGCCTCGTGTATGACCTGACCGCGTACGAATGCTCCAACTACCCGGCCCTGGTGCGCGGCAGCAACTCCACGCCCGTGGTGGGGCAGACGGTGGAGAGTACGCAGGTGCTGGTGGTGTACTACCTTCTGCGCGAGCTGCTGAAGCGGCAGATTAGCATTGTCAAGACGACTATCCAAAAAGACTCCCTCAACTCGTACCTGGACGCGTTCGAGAAGTACACGGCGGGGGCCAATTTGGTGAAGCCGATCTTCACCTATTTGCACTGGACGTGGCAGAAGCGAGGCCTACCGCCGGAACACGTGATCCAACCCACCGAGATCGTTGTCGGGCATCTGTGGCTCGACGTCATCTTGTCGCAGGAGCTGAAGGACTCGTACAAGGCGAAGGTGAACGAGATTGTCTGCCGCGTGCGCTCCGGCGGCGCGACCAGCGTCAGCGAGATGGAGAGCGTCAAGCGCTTCTCCCTCAACCTCGGCTGTGCCACCGACGTCCGCCTCATCCTCTATTCCTCCGTCGTGGAGGAGACCTACCTGCGCAGCCTCCGCGCCTTCTACCTGGACAAGAAGCCCAGCTACAAGAAGCTTGGCGTCGTGGACTACATAAAGCAGTGCATGAAGGTCGTGAAGAAGGAGGACGTGCTGGCGCGATGCTTCCTCATCCGCTCCTCCTACGAGCAGGTGAGCGAGGAGGTGCTGAAGATCCTGCTACACGACGAGAAGGACTACCTGCAACCCTACTGCAAGAAGTATCTCGACCTCGCGCAGAACGAGGATCCGATGACCCACAGGGAGTTTCTCGTGTCTCTCTACTCCCTCCTTGGCGGCGAGGATGCCAAGTCGTGGATGGAGGACCTCTTGAGGGCCACCGTCACGCAGTACACTGCGCAGGAGCTGCGCGTGACGGCCGGCGCGAGGGAGCCGTCGGTGGTGCTGCGTGTAGTGCGCGATGCACTGCACGCCTACGAGGCCATTGTCGACCATGTTTTCAACGGCTCGAGGCGGCTGCGCTCTGCCATCCACGACGGCATCGCCGAGAACATCGCCGAATTTGAGAAGGGCGAGGACGGCGGCGAGAGTGCGGCGAAGCTGGCGAAGCATCTTGCGCGCAACGCGGCCGAGGTGGTGAAGACGGCTCCGCTGCACGAGCTCGCGGACCCGGACAACTGGATCGCCGTGCTTTACCGCCTCTGCTCGAAGCAGGACGAGTTTCAGAAGGCCTACACGCGCCATCTGCAGGAGCGCATTATGGCAAACATGTTCCGCTCCGAACATAATGCCGACTTCGCCGCACGCGAGGAGAGCCTGCTGTCGGCGTTGCTGATCCGCGACTTGAACTTTGGCTTTGTATTCGACTGCATGCGCATGGTGGGCGACGCCAGCCGCAGCGACGGGCGAGCGCCGGTGGTGGTGAACCAGCTGACGGTGCGACCGTACGTGCTGGGCGCCTACGCATGGGGCGAGGTGCGGCGGTCGCGCGAGCTGGACCCACGTCTCATACCAGCTGAGCTGCTGCCGACTGTCGTTGCGCAAATTACGTCGTACGAGTTGAAGAAGCACGGGCGTAAGCTGCTCTTTTCGCCGGAGCACTCCGGCTGTCGGGTGCGGATGTGCATGCCAGGCGGCGCGGCTCCGGTGACGCTTATCGTGTCGCTACTGCAGACACGTCTGCTGCTGGCGATGAATGGGTTGCGGGAGTGGACGCTCGAAGGGCTGAGCGAGCGGGCCGCGACGACGACAGCGGAGTGCAGCCGTGCCCTTCGGCCCTTCCTGCAGACCTCGCTGCTGGAGGAGAAGGCGCCGAACGTCTTCGCGCTGAACCCCGGCAGCGGTAACGCGCAGGCCAGCTACGACCTCCGTAGCGTGGACTTCAGCGCCCACCAGAGCCAAGCCGGCAAGTACTGCCCTTCCGCGCGCGCGGACGACACGCACGCCTTTGCGATCCAAGGTATCATTGTGCAACGGCTGAAGGAGAAGGGGCCGCTGACGCTGGAGACGATCATGGCCGACGTCAGCACCGTCCTGAAGGACTTGTCGATCCAGAAGCGCGACATCAAGAAGGTGCTGGAGAAGCTGATCGAGCGCGAAGTGGTCAAACGTGAGGAGACCGTTTTTTCGTTCATTCCGTAAGCCCGTATGGGGGCTGCTCGTTGCTTTTTCTATTGTTGTTCTCTTTTTCACCCTTTTCCTAGTGCTTTAGTTTCTTGAGCTTATGTATCAGCAACCGACCTTTTCTTTTTTTTTTTTTCTCTTGAAGGGAGAATAATTCACCTCTGTTGAGTTCTTTTTTTTTTTTTTGCCGTTTATCAACACTTACTGCCACCAAATAAAGAAAGGAAGATCAAAAAGAGAGGATAATAATAATAAAAAAATAAAATAATAGAAGCGCTTTTGGCGACCTTTCAACCTCGTCGCTTCCAGAGAAACGCTGCGAGGAAGCAAACGATAGCCCAACTACTCAGACCATCGTTCTCCATCACTTTTCGCTATAGAACTCTCCCCTGCAAAAAAAAAAGAAAAGAAGAAAACGGACATACACACAAATACACAGAGACTTACGAACAAACAAACATTGCTCTCTGACCTTTTCTTTCTATCTTTGCGTCTCTTTTTTTTTTTTTTCTCATCGTTTTTTTTTTTTTTTTAAACCCCAGCTTTTCCCTTCGACCACGCTTTCAACCGCGTGATGGAAAATGCAAAGTGCCCAAACGGTGCTGGGTCCTCGGAGAGCAGCATGCCGTTCATACTGTTCGAGGCCTTCTGCACCTGCACGTTGATTGTCAGTAGCGTGCTCGTCTACCGCTACCGTCGACAGGCGGAGACTCGTGCCCAGCAGCGCTACGATAGACTGAGCCGTTTTGAATTAGGCACCGGAGTCTACAGTGCCACCTAAAAAAAAAAAAACTAGAAAGAAGAAAGAAAAAAACCGTCTGCTTTTTGCTTCATGAAGAAAGGGTATGTACTAAACAACAACAAAAAAGAAAAGTACACGTTTTTTTTTTTTGATGAGCCGTTCTAACACTCGAAAGAGGAAAGCAAGCAAAAGCGTATGCATCTTTCTTCATTTTTTTTTTTCTTTGATGCTTCTTCTTCTTCTTCTTTTTTTTTTTTAATTCGTATCTGGGCGTTGCGGCTGCATCGGAAACACGAGTTTCTTTTTTTTTTTTGTACCTTTCTTGTAATCGCTCTACATTTGTTTTATTTTTCCTTCTTCTTCTTTTTTTTTTTCTTTATTCAACTGAACTGTTATTTGTGCTACACTCCCATCCTTCAACTCCTGCATGTGAAAACAGCAGTGTAACAAGGAATGAAAGAAGAAGAAGAAAAACACAAGAGGGAAAAACAAGAGAGAGTTTTACAAGTAGGAGATAGCATGTCCTGTTTACGCTCACACTTTAGAGCGCTGCGCTGGACGCGTAGAAGGCCGAACCCCTCCCCCTCCTCCCAACACCGAGGGTTTTGCGCTGCATCACCTCCAAGTAAATAATCAAGTAAATAAAAGAACAAATAAACATGTACATGTGTTTCTCAACAATCAAAACACAGGCAGTGGAGGAGAAAAAATGAAAGCACCTTTCGAAAAGAGGGTTTTATCTCATCATGTTTAATATGCGTATATGTACATACACACAATTTTCTTCTTTTTTTTTTTTCTGCCACTAAAAAAAAAAACTACTCGTATCACACCATGTTGTGTGCCTTTCCATTTTTTTTTTCTGCTGCTCATTAACAGTCCGTCAGCGGTTTACTGTTTTTTTTTGTTTGTTTTATTCACAGTTCATTGTCATACACACAAATCTGCTCTTCTCACCTCCGAAGAATAATCAATAGAAGAAGAAAAAAAAGAAAGAGAGAGAGAAAAAAAAAAAGGAAAACAAACAAACGTGTGCTTTTTCAGGTTGAGGATAGTAGATATTTAAACTCTTTTTTTTTTTTTTTGCACCTCTACTGAAAAGAAAAATGGACAATCAACGTTACTCTCGTGTGACATATGATATCCCACAAGAACAACTCAGCTACTTCAATCCGCGCGCGAGATCGTCTTTGAGCGGGTCGTCGTCGGTCACCGCGCACGTCGCAAGCGAGAGAAGGGAAGTGCCGAAGCCGCGCGAAGCTGGCCAGTACACTCCACAGCAACCCTCAAGAAAGCAAAACAACGACGACGACAGCCCGAAACTGACGGCGCAGCGTGGCAGTCTTTCCGATCAGTACCAGCAGTATTTTGCTGCTTGGCCGCGCGACGCTGCCGGTGCAGCGCGGAGCGGCAACGCCGAAGAAGCGCAGCCAAGCCACCCTCCGCCGCCGCGTCACGCCGCCGCAGAGGCGAAATCGGCTACTGCAATTCAGGCTGCTCCGAGAGCAATGACAGGGCAGTTGTCGCAAGAAGCTGTGCATCCTACTACGTCGAGAACGACGGCAGTCCCAAGCGCAGTAGCCCGACCCGCGTATGCACCCTCCGCAACCTCTCAAACCAGCGAGGCGGTGGTCGCAAACGCTCGTTCACGTCGGGCGGCCGAAGAGGCGGACGGCGACGATTACTTTTCTGGGAGCCGTAACGCATCATCTGTGACGTCGCGGCGCTCCGTCACTAACGAGCCGCGCAAATCGACAGCTCCGGCAGACAGTGCCAGGCGCGAGGACAGGCGCCGCCCTGTCACGGAGAAAGAAGTGCCAGCGATCCCGCAAAACGCTTATGAGCAGCCGCGTGATGATCGCCAGATTCCAGTGCGCAGGTGGTCGGCTTCGCGCGGAACTCCGATGTCGCGTGACGCACCCTCGCGCAGAAGCGGAAGCGCGCCTTCGGTCGACGACGCTGAGGTGCCGCAGCGCGTGCCGCGCGCTTACATCCCACGTTGTGCCGAGGCCATTCCTCCAGTTCGGCAGCAGCAGCAGCAGCTGCAGTCTCAGCCAAAGGCACAGCAAGATTTTCAGCCGCAAGAGGTGGGTCAAAAAATGCCAGTCGTGAAAGAACAGGATGATGAAACTGAGAGAATAATAGACGAGGAGGAGAACTGCACTTTTCAGCCGCAGGTCAACGATCCACAGCAGCGTCGCGACAGCAACTACCACGACTCGCCGTATCGCGGCAGTCAAGGCACCATCCCACCGCGCGACAGCCGCGGCGACCGCGACCAGGGACCGTTCGACACGCTGTACAGCGACGCTGAGAGCGCGCGGCAATCGAGCCGCCGCCGCATGCAGCGAGCATCAGAGGACGCCGAACTGAAAATCAACGAGAAGTATGGTCCGCGTAGCACCGCAGTGAATCCGCAGCGCTTAGCTGTGGAGCGCGACGTGAGGCAAGAAGAGGTTTTCGCCCGTCTGTACGCCGACGCGCAACGCTACAACCGTGAGAAGGCAGAGCAGGAACGCTCTATCGAGAGGAAGCGGCAGGAAGAGCGTGCGGAGGCGCCGTTTGACTGGAACAAGGGTAAGAGCCACAAAGAGATCGTGATGAGCGGAGACGACGAGACTCCGCCCAAGCCGCGCCGCTCGCCGTCAAGCCAGAGACCACTCAAGAACATGGAGGTATTTGAGCGTTTGGCGCGTCCGATCAACGTAACGCTCTCGTTCCAGAAACAGAAAGAGCTGGAAGAGCAGGCGAAGCAGGAGAGGGAGCACCGCGAGCAGGAGCAGAAGAAGTCGGAGATGGAAAAAATAGCAGCGTATGATTGGGGTATTCCGGCAAAGAGCTTCACGTTCGCGGATTTAAAGTCTCAGAATGCTATGTACGCTTCGTAATCATTCGCACATTGTGTTTCTCTTTTAGATTTGCTTTTTCTTTTCATTAAGGATAGACATCAAAAACCGCTTTTTTTCTTTAAACAGCATTGGCTCCTAAAGTACTGTTTTTCCTTTTTTTTTAATGATGCTTCTTGTAATTGTTCGTGTCATTAATGATATCCTGTGGTAATTAGAGGTCCGCCAGCCGCGCGCCGCAAGTCTTTTTTCTGTTTTTTATTTATTTTTTGTCGGTTTTTTTTTTGTTTCCATGTGCGTTGATCCTCTTGCTGTTGTTCTTTTTTTTTTCCCCGCTTTATGCAGCAATACTTGTCTTTGTTTATCCTTTTGCAGAGCTTGTTGTCAGCTTTAAAACACACACACACACACACGCACACACACACACAATGCACAACAACAACAACACGAAATTACCGTGCTTTAACCGTCGCGGGAATAGATGCAAATAAAGAGAGAGAGAGAGAGAGGAGAACCAACACAGAAAGAAAAAATGGGTTGTTCTTCTCTTCGCTTTTCTCAAGGACAACTTAGCTATATGACGAACGAAAGAGACCATCGCGGTGAGGCATTAAGGAGGAAAGGAAAAAGAGCTTACTCGATACGATGTGTGTGTGTAGAGATTTGAAAGTTATGAGGTAGCCCCTCCCTGCCTCTCTCTCTTAATTGATTTACTATTATTGCTTTTTCTTTTTTTTCGCAGTCACTACTTGAGCTCTTATCTTCACCCCGCTTTTTTCCACCTCTGCCCCCTTTTTCCTTTCAACTCATCTATACTTCTTTATTGGACCTTGTGTTTTTTTTTTCTCCTTTCTCGCCTTCGAGATGGAAACAAAAAAGGAGTCATGAAGAAGTTTCGCAGTGGGAATTCCGGCCCCTACACGGCGGAGTATCATGCTCTGCTGGGAGCGACGCCATGGATTATGGTGCGGCGCCTTCTCAGTCACGCCCAATCCGAGGACGACGGTACGCCGCAGCTCTCGGAGGGCGACGTCGCAACTGTTTTTTCACAGTTCGGCGACGTGGTCGACGTGCGGTTTGTGCGCCATCGCAAAACGGGTCGGTTTTTGGGCACGGCTTTTGTGAAGTTCCGCGACTATCGAAGCGGCATCCTCGCGTCTGACGAGCTAAACAGCGACTTTGAGAAAGGCGAACTCTTTTTCTTGTCTGCCTCGCAGGAAGTGGCAGCGTCAGGGTCGGATGCGAAAGGCATCACAGTGGAGCGTTGCGAAGAGGCAGTGATTCCCGCGCTCTACAGTGCTGACGTCGAAACCTACCCGCAGTGGCTGTCACGGCACCACGTGGCGCCTAACTAAAGGCAAGACCGCACAAGAAAGAAAGAAAGAGAGAAAGAGAGAGAGAGAGAGAGCAGCAGCAGCAGTGCGCTGCGTGCTGCGAGGTGTGTCTTTGGATGGCGAAAACGTGTGATGGTGGAGTTTTATACGGAGCTCCTCCTTTTTTTTTTTTCCCCTTTATTGCGATGCGATGCGCTTGGCAGCGCAGCGCAATAAAGGGGGAAAAAAAAAGGAGGAGACAAAGGGCGGTGAGTCTAAACCGCTGTTGGTGGTCATCAATGCCCTTTTTCTTTTTCTTTTTCGTTTGTTTTGCTTGTTATGCGGTTTTTTTTTTTTTTTGTTTTGTTCCCAGGAGGCTGTCTGCTGTCCGCTTCGCGGCTGAAAGAAAGAAGAACTTAAAAAACTGGTATAACAGCAACAGTTGTCGACTTCAAGCCATGCCTTCTGGTTTGGCTCCATTTGCAAGTGAAACAGAAAAATAACTAATGATTGCTTTTTCGGCGCCATGCTTGCTTGGGTGACCATTGTCATATCTACTGTTTTCTCTCGCTGCTCAAGCTTGGCAATCTACACAACCAGTTTTTTTTTTTTGTCGTCTGTCTGTCAGCTGTGTGTGGTTGCTTTTACAACGCAGCAGCAAGGCTTAATGAGCGTTTTTTTTTTCCTTCCTTCCACCTTCTACCTTTCTCCGTTTTTTTTTTTGTTCATGTTCTCCTACTTTCGTTTACGGCCGATCTTTGACGTCACATTTTTTTTTACTTCTTTTTTTTTATTTTTGTGTTGTTGTGCATTCATGAAAGGTGCTACTGCAACTCTCTTAGCGTTTGGCTTGTCTGGAGCTCGCTTTTTCACAATTTCCCCACTTGTGTTGTGGGGCGCTTTAACGCCGTTGCGGAACAGCCCACTTTACCTTCTCTCTCTATATATATAGGACTATATATATATATATATATATATATATATATCTATGTGTGTGTGTGTTCCCCCTTGTCTTGCCTCTTTTTTTTTTTTTCGTCTCTCCATTGTAGCTCAACGCCGTTATATAGACACATTTATTATCATTATTATTATTGTTATTTGCTGTAGCAATTAGGCTTCCATTCTTTTTTTTTTTCTTTCTCTCTTCATTTGGCTACTAATGGAAGCGGCATGTCGGCGGCTTTGCGAAGGTGATGTCTCGTATCTCGTAGACATCGTAAACTACATAGAATCCGAAACTTCCGGTGGGAATTATCGCCTCGGCACACGGACGCTCACTGCACTCGTCAACGTTCTTATACAAGAAGGTGTGGAGCTGCGGCGCACACGAGGGAAGGGCCAAGAGTATGGTCTTCCGAGTCCGTCTGCGTACTTCGCCGCACGGATCTTGGCGCAGCTGGGGATGCATCAGTCGGAAGACGATGGCGAGGTGCAACGCATGCTTCTCGCTCTCGGTCTGCAGCATTGCCGTGACCTGTGCCTCGATGCCTACTTTGGCCTTGGACGGGCGCAGCGCTACTACGTCATCATGTTTGTGAAGCTGCTTACGATGTTGTACGGCTGCACACCGCAAGACTTGCTGCACAACGAGACTTCGATCAACATGTTCACAGGGTCGTCGGAGGCTAGAAGCAGCTCGCCGACTCCGCCTGGTGCGGCAGGAGCGAGCGAGGCAGCCGCACCGGCTCCGTTGAGCGCGAGAAGCGGCTCCAACCACGTCCCTGTCGTGGCCACCACCACACACGGAGGCGCTTTGCAGTCAGCCACGCGGTCCGCGCCGTCGCCGCCGCCGCCGCTGCCTGTTCGCGACGGTGCCGCGAACGCGTTGCGGCCATCTAACGTTCAAAACCGGAGCGCCCTCCTGGTGTCCGTCCCTGGGGCGTCGTTTGACATACCTCTACGCCCGACGCGACGGTATCGCGACCTGCCAAAGAAGCCGATCAACGCACCCTTTGCTGTGAACCCGCTCTACGAGGATCCTTCTGCACCTGGCAACGATGGCGGTAATGGTAGTGCTTCGCAAAGCCCTGCGCCGCCGTCACCACTGCCGCGCTCTTTCACCGCACCAGACACCGTCATACCAGCGCAGTTCCCCACCCCGGTGGTGCTCTTCGCCTCCTACCACGGCCTCGGCTGCGTGCCACGGCTGCCCACGGCGGACGACCTGACCGCCGTCGATGCTTGGCGGCGGCAAAAGCAGCAGCGGAAGTGCTCGCCGCTGCCGCCGCGCGACGTGCAGAAGTCCACCGCCAAAACAAGCAGAGGGCTGGCGGAGGGTGGCAACGTTGGCGGAGAGTTTAGCAGGGTGCGCATCTTGGCGCTGCGCTGGAGTCCGTCCAGCGCGGTGCCCCCGGCTGATGCACAGGACTTCGACGTGCACAACGGGCACCTTTTCGCGCCTACGAATCAGACAAACGCGCGGTACCAGCGAGCGTGCCTCGACAGCGAGCTGCTGCAGGCGTACGTGCAGCACGGAAAGCTGCTGAGCTGGGGATCGGCGGCGAAGGGTGCGCTGGGGCCGCATCGACAGCGCCACCCATCAGGCGGTGCTGCTGCTGCTGCTGCTGCTAAGGCGGTGCAGTCAGCTCCCTCCACGAAGGCTGCGACCAACGAGGCAGCGGCGCCGCTGACGAGCACGCTGATTGCCACGCCGGGTCCGCCAGGTAGCCTCGAGATTTCTACGATGGTAACGACAACTCATGCCAAGGGTGGCTCTCACGGGGCGTCGTCGGGCTCGTCTGGCCAGACGACCTACGTCTACCTTCCCACACCCGTGAACACGCCGGGTCGTGTCGCGCTGATCGCGTGCGGGCTTTCCGTGACGTACCTCGTCACGATTCGCGGCATACTTTACAGCTGCGGTCGCGGGGAGTACGGGCAGCTGGGGATTGGCGAACGCGGTTTGCGGTACGGCGACGCCGGCACGAGCCGACTGCAGAGCGTGCTGGTAAAGGAGGGCGAGGCGATCACGCGCGTGGCGGCGGGCTCGGCGTGCGCCGTCGCCCTCGCCGCGGACCGCGCGCTCTATTGCTGGGGCCACAATGTGTACGGGCAGTGTCTAAAGTTGCCAGACCTCAGCCGCGTGCTGACGCCCGTCCGCCTCAAAACGAGCATGTATAAAGTGCTGGACATCTGCTTTGGCCAGTTTTTTGGCGTGCTGCTGTTTGACGATGGCGTGATAGGGACATGGGGCATTGCCTCCATGCTGGGCTGCAATGTGGGTGACCAGAGGCTGGAGGAAAGCCTGGCGCCTGACCAGTGCAAGTGCGCGCGGCAGGTGGTGCACCTGGAGTTCGCCTCGGCCAGTCCGATGGCCGCCGTGCGAGCCGGCCCGTGGCACGCGCTGGCCATTTCCAAGCAAGGTGAGGTGTACACGTGGGGCGTCGGCCGCGACGGACGACTCGGCCACGGCGGCGACGGCGCGGAGGTCAAGCCCCGCCTTGTCGAGGGGCTGCGCTCATGCTTCGTCGTCGACGCCAGCTGCGCCAGCGCGCATAGTGCGGTGCTGACCAGCACGGGTAGCGTGTACGTGTTCGGAGAGAACTCGGAAGGGCAGCTCGGGCTGCGCGGACGCTCGCCGCGGCGCCTCCCCGTGGCGATGTCACTGCCAGGCAAAGCGATCGCCGTCGCCTGCGCGCGTGAGCACACCTGCGTTCTCCTAGAGGACGGCGACGTGGTTGCCTGTGGGACCTACCGGACCTGCGGCGTTGGACTGGGCTACGGCACTCGGATTTGCGCGCCGGTGCGCATTCTGACGAACTACATCAGCGTGACGTTGCAATGCGGCCACTTCCACAGTCTCGCTAGCGTCGTGCATCGCCGTACCGCGCTGATGATGGTGGGCAACTCCACCATCGAAGAGGTCTCGCGCATCTTGAGTGTGGTGGTGCGCAACGGCGTTCGCTGTGCCGCTTCTGGCGTAGGCTTTCTCGTTGTGCTGTCGGAGAACAACTCCCTCGTTTCCATCGGCCGCGGCGAGCGAGGCCAGCTTGGCATTGGCGACTGCATGAAGCCCACCAGCGACGATGACGTGACGGTGACGCCGCGCTTCACGCCGGTGCAGCTGCCCAGCGACGTGGTTATCCAACACCTTCGCTGCGGGCCGGACTACGTCGTCGCGCTCGACCAGGACGGCGCCGTTTACGGATGGGGCAGCAACGAGTGTCGGAAGCTGTGCCAGCATCGCTCTGTCGAGTACGTCTACACCCCGGTGCGGCTCAGCAGCTACGGGGAACACCGCATCGTCCAGGTGGCATGCGGCGGTACCTTCGTGGTTGCGCTCACAGCCACCGGCGCGGTGCTGGCGCACGGCGAGGCAATCTACTGCGGCCTCGGGATCCAGTCGCCGGACGCGGAGAAGAGCATCGTCGGCACGCCGACGTGCATCACAGCCCTGCACGACATTGTGGCCATCGCGGCGGGGCGGCGACACGCCGTTGCCATGACATCCTCGTGCAACGTCTTCGCCTGGGGCGTCGGCGTCCTCGGTTGCGGGTCCTCTTGCGCCACACACGCCGAGGACGCCGCGATGCCTGCCGCCTTCAGCCCGGTGCGGGTGGCGTTGTCGCAGAACATCCGCACCATCGGCTGCGGCATCCACAACTCCTTCGCGATCACCGAGGACGGGGAGCTGTGGGTGTGGGGTGTGAACTACTACGGCGAATGCGGGGTGCCGCCAAACCGCGAGGGTGGTGGGCCGCCGCCTCAACCGCCACCACCGCACCAGACGGAAGTCGCGGCTGCTGCTGTTGCTGCGCTGCGGATCGACACCTCGAGGGTGATACAGACGCCAATCTCCGTCGCTCGCCAGGTGCGCGATGCCGCCTTCACCAGCCAGTTCGGCCTTGTCATCTTCGAGGATGGACAGGTGCGCGTCTCTGGTCGGGTGCGTCACGGCGGTCGCAAGTACCTCCTGCCAAGCTTCCACAGCAACCCGCAGCCGCACTTCTCTATCGACGTGAATGAGGCCGCGCCACGGTGCTCGCAGGAGGGCGACACGTCGCCGGCTTCCGGCCTGACGAGGGCGGAGACCGCGACGGCCACCGCGGATACGACACGGCCACCACGCAAGAGCGAGAAGGAGGTGTTCCGGCTCGGTGAGGAGGAGGAGGAGGAGGATGAATCAGATAACGACAGTGACAGCAGCTCCACACATTCCTCGACCGAGTCTGGCGCGGCACCGCGACCGGCGCCCACGTCCGCCAGCGCACAACGGCGTCGTCCTGCCGCTGACACGGACGCGGTGGCGGTGGCGGCGGCGTTGCCAGAGAAACGCCCCGCGTCCGCCACTTTCGCCGAATCCCTTGAGCCACCGAATCGCTCCTCCGGCGGTGGCGATCGCGTGAAAGAAAGCCGCTTCAGCTGCGTCAGTGACCGGGCGGCTCGCGCCTCGAGCTCCACTTCAAAGACGTCGAGCCCGCGTCTACCGCAGGTGCGCTCAATTTCGGGCCAACTGCGCAACGACGACGTCTCCACGGCAAGGCAAGGAAGCGTCGCCACCGGCAGTTCAACGGGAAGTGCTGCTGTTGTTACCACAGCTGCGCAGCTGGGCTCTCCACCGCCTCCGCCAACGTTGGATCTCGACGGCAGCGCGGACCTCCTTGAAAGCACGACGCCCCGCTCGTCTGACGTCTCCGTCCATCCCAACCGCAAATTCCCTGAGGCGGACGACGGATCTCCGCAGCAGGCGCCGCTGCCTGACACCACCGCCGCCGCCACGCAGGCCGGCACGCCCAGCGGCAGCGGGATGCAGGCGTTGTCCACGCCTCGTCCACCGCCGGGCTCGCCACCATCCAGCGGAGGCGCGCGACCGACACATGTCGGCACACACTCGACGACGACGAAGAAACACAAAACAAAAAGCGGCATGACCTCTCCGGTCACCACGCCGGCGGATTCAGCGTCGCCGGCACCGCCCGTTGTCGCTGCCGCTGCTGCAGGGGGGTCGAGTATTTTTGGCATCCGGTGCTTCTGTGGGTGGGAACAGATCTGCACCGTGATGGAGAAGCACCGACCCTCCTCGACGGAGGTGCGCATGGCGCATGACGGACTGCAGTGCCTCCCGCGTTGATCACACAACGGGAACACACACACACACATGTTGTGTGAAGACAAGCTGAAGATGGCATCGGGTATTACCATTGCCGGGTGGAGCGTTGCTGCAGCTGCGTGTTCTTTTTTTTTTTAAACTGTTTTGAAGGCTATGTTCGACCTTTATTATTGTTTTATTTTTTTTTTATACGCTGCGAAAACACACTTGTGAGATGTTTCCATGCTCTTTTTTTTTTTTGCGTTTGTCATTACCGCTTTCACGTTCTTACTGGTTTTAGAGTTTGCACATTGTTCTTTTTTCTATTTATATGATGTGAGCATCCGCATTTCTCTTTATGTTGTAAATTCAAATTCAGAAAAAAAAAAGGAAAAGAAGAAAAAAAAAAGGGCCGACATGGGTCATTTCTGAAGCGTGTTTGGTGGCGCCTTGCGCCACTTGCTCACCTTTGTACGTGCTGATTGTGCTTGCTTTTTCGATGAAAAGTCGTTACGGGTATTCATGTTCTTGTGCTTCCGTTTATATACACATATATATATATATATATATATATATATGTGTGTGTGTTTTGCTTGACAAAACTGGGCACGAAAAAAAAAAAAAAAGCTCTCTGTTTCTTTGCCATTGTCACATTCTCTCTGTCTCTGTCACACACACATATACATGTATGTTATATTATCACTTGCGTGTCTCTTGCACGTGACGCGTCATAAGGAGCGCTCAGCGTTCAATTAGTTTTTTTATTTTTCTTTTTTTTTTTTATTTTCCAACCCACAGCCTGTAGAAAACACTCACGTACGTACTCTAGCACAATGCCAGCATCTGACCAATCACCGCAACAACAGCAGCCGCATCCGACGATGACGCAAACAGTGGGCGCATTCTACTTGAACATGGAGCAAGTCTCCCCCGCCGCACGCCGGCTGATGGAGCGCTACATCAGCGGCGACGGCGTCATTGTCGGCTGGGGCTTCTGCCGCAATGGCGAACTGGGCACGAACTTCCGTTACAACCTCGTGACACCGATGATGATCGGCGGCCACGACAAGCCGATTCGCATGGCGTGCAGCGGACTCTCCTCCGTCTGGCTAGGCGTCCGCAGCATCCTCATGTCGATGGGTGGCGGCATGTGGGGGGAGTTGGGTGTCGGCAACCCGCGCTTCTGCCCACGCGTGATTGCGAACGAGGCGAACATGCCCATCTGCCCAGGCCAGGTTGACGTGTTCCCGTTTACGCAGGACGACCTCGTCGTCGACGTCACCTCCGGCTCCGCCTACTACGCCTGCGTGTCGTTGAAGGGCAACGTCTTTACATGGGGCGCCAACAACTGCGGACAGTGCCACTACGACCTCGAAAACGCCTGCTGCGGCTACGGGCAGAAGCGCACGGTGGAGGGCGAGAAGATTGTCGAGGCGGCGTGCAGCAACTTCAGCATGCTGGTGCGGACCATGTCCGGCGCCATCTACGGCTGGGGTGAGGCGACGCTGCTGGGCGACCGCGCCAACGTCGAGGCGCAGCTCGCCGCCCAGGGCGCGCACCTCATCCCGGCGAAGCAGTCTGACCGTCGCACCATCGCCACACTGCCGGTCCACCTGGACAGCCTCGACAACAAGGACATTACAGTGCTGACGGCCGGTCCGTGGCACTACGCAGCGGTGTCGGCGGACGGCTCCGTGTACACGTGGGGCCTGGGCAACAATGGACGTCTCGGGCACGGCGACCACGACGACCGCTACACCCCGCAACTCGTGGAGGCGATGGCGGGCCGGCGGGTGATCGACGTGGCGTGCGGGTCTTTCCACACCGTTTTCCTCACCGACACCGGCGATGCCTACGCGTGTGGTGACAACCAAGGCGGGCAGTGCGGTGTCGTCGGCGAGTACGCGGTGGTGCTGCCGACGAAGATGCACGTCGTGTGCAATCGCCGCGTTGTGCACGCCAGCTGTGGGCGCATGCACACGACACTACTGCTAGGCAACGGCGATTGCGTGGTATACGGGTCAGGGCTGGGACTGGGCGTCGGCGTGGGCTACGGCATGCGCATGGTGCGCAGCCAGTTCATATTGGAGAACTACGTCGTTTTGTGGACGAAGAGCGGGCCGACACACGGGCTCGCGCTGACAACGCCGAAGAACACGATGATGCTCGTGCTCGGCGTGCCACACCGTGGCGTCCCGGTGGCGCAGTCGGCCATTGTGCTGCAAGAGGGGATTCTGTCATGCGGCGTGGGCGCGGGCTTCACCCTGATGGTGAGCCGGCGCGGCAGCTGCTACGCTTTCGGCATTGGCGGCTGGGGCCAGCTCGGGTTTGACACGGCGCAGGCGAAGGCGTTCACGCAGGACCGGGTGCCGGTGTACCCGCAGGCGACGCGCATTGGTTTCTTTTCGCGCACGACTGTCACCTTCGTCGCGGCCGGCTTCTCCTTCTCGATGGCGATCACCGAGGGAGAGCGCGTCTTCGCGTGGGGCAACAACAGCTTTGCGCAGTGCGGCCTCGGCATCGACCCGAAGAAGTTCCAGCGCATCTCGCAGCCACGCGAGATTGCGTGGTTGGCTGACAAGGAGATCATTCAGGTGACCTGTGGTAGCTACTTCGCGCTGGCGCTGAGCGCGTCGGGCTACGTGTACAGCTGGGGAACAATTGAGTGTTGTGGTATGGGCCTGGAGCCGGATCCGAAGCTGGTGCCGCCGCACATGATCATGCGGGACGTTTCGAAGGAAACGCGCGGCGTGATACTGTCGCCGGTGCTGATCGACGGGCTGAAGAACATCATCCAAGTCGCCGCGGGTGGGTGGCACGGCATGGCACTGAATGCGATTGGCGAGATCTACACCTGGGGCGTTGGCACTGGCGGCCGCCTCGGCACGGGCGACTCAGAGCATTACTACACGCCGGTCCGCATTGCTCATAGCGCCTTCTTCGTCCGCATCGGCTGTGGTTGCTACACGAGCTACGGCATCGACGACGATGCGAAGCTGTACGTCTGGGGCGTGAACGATCGCAACCAGCTTGGGGTGTCGGGCAGCAAGGTCACGACTCCGACACTGGTGCTCGAGGACGTGCGGGAGGCGTGCCTGGGTAAGTATTTCTCCCTCGCGCTGACCCATCACAACACCTTCCACTTCTCCGGTGTGATGGAGTTTGACACGACGTCGTACACGAGCACGTCGTTCGACGACACAGACAGTCTGCCCGAGAGGCTGAAGCCGGAGCGCATTCAGGCGGAGCGCTTCCGTGGGCTGAAGCTGTACGGAGGGCTTGAGCATGTCGTTGTGTTGCTGGAGAGAGACCCGATCCCTGAAGAGGTCGTGACGGAGGTGATTCAAGGCATGCGGGAGCAGCCAGAACGCATCATTCGCAACTACGCCGCTCATGGCTCCCAGAAGCCGGAGGTGAAGGTAAGTAGGTAGGAGGGAAAGGATGGGTGCGGAAACTCACACGTGTTTCTTTCCATATATAAGTGTATAGTATTGTGGCTTCTCCTTTTTTTTTTTTTTCGGTGTTGTTCTGAAGAGCCACAGCTGCAAAGAGATTAGGCGCAGGAGAGTTCTTATTTTGCTTTAGAAATCTTCTTCGATCAGGTAAATCCCTTGGCTGTTTTTTTTTTCCGTCTTGTGGTTTGGATTACAAGAAAAAAACAAAGCTCGCGCTCTGGTGTATTGTTTTGGGTTTTAGCTGCCGATCTTTTTTCTTTTTCTTCTTGTTTGCCAGGTAACGTACTCAGTTTCTTTTTTTTCTGTTGTTCGTTACTACACAATCTGTTTCTTTTTGCTGTGTCGTTGCATCTGTACATTTCTTATATCGTCTGACTGAAACTCTTTTTTTTTTTTCCCGCTGTCCTACTGCTTTTCCGATGATGCTCTACTTTCATTTATCGCTATGAAGCCGTTTTTTTTTTTTACGTAAAAGGTGCAGTCGGCGGCCGACTTGTTTTTTTTTTGTTTTCTTCTCTTTCCTTCTTTTATTGTTATTATTGTCTTTTTTTTTTTATTCTTCTTATGGAGCCACTTGCTGTTCTTATTACCATAAGTTGACGGTTGTATGCTTGCGAAGATGTGCATCCATAGGGAAAGAGATTCTCTGTTTCTCTCGCAGGCGGGTCTTGCAGAGCGATGCGCAATGTATGCGCCTACTTGTTTTCCTTTATTCTTGTTTTGCTTTATTTCCAGATTTATATCATGTTGTTGCCGTCTTGATGTATGGTAGTTATTCGAGTTGTGTGTTTTTTTTTTCTTTGCGTGCGGTTGTGTTCTCGCCGATGTGGATATCTTTCCCTTTTTTTTTTGTTCTTCCTCGCTTTTTTTTTTTTTTGTGTGTGTGTGTGTCGCTTTGCTTTCTTCTCCTTAATATAACGTACACATCTCCGCTGCAGGACTGTATTTAAGCAAATGAACAGGGCAGAGTTGACGTTCACATCACAAAGAGAAAGGAAATGGCGACTGGCCTCTGTTACACGAACGATAAGCACGTGATATAAGTAAAAGTGAAAGTAAAGAAAAAAAAAAAAAGAAATCAGCTTTTCTGGTGGATGCTCAAAGTAAAAAAAAAAAAAAAGAAAGAGAAGAGAGTTGTCTTTCACTCAATCCGTTGATGCTGCTATGTTTTTTGCTTACAGTGTGAAACAGAAACAGGAAAAAGGGGAAAAAGGGGTATTCCTATTTTGTATTGCGCGCCGTGGTGAGCTAAAAAAAAAGCAATGCGTTTTAGCTTTTTTTTTTTTTGCAGTTGCATCAAACGGTCTATCGAGCACACAAATACACACATGCATTTGTGCTTTTTATTTTCTTCTCCTCCTCCTTTCTCTCGTCTACTTCTCTTCGAGATCCTTTGGAAAAAGAAAAAGCGCATCATCACTCTCTATTTCTCTGTGTGTAGGTACATTTTCTACGTGTACACAACACAACAGCTCCGACTTGCACGGCAAACTAATTCTTCTCGCTTCAAAAAAAAAAAAAAAAGAAAAGAAAGGGAAAAAGGACATAATAGTAAAGTCTCAGGAAACCCATTCACGAAACACAACAGGAAAGTGCACCGATTGTTTCCTGATAGCCGATTTTTCCGCTTTCTCTTTCAAAGAGCTTCTGACAGTTCCAAGAAAGACGACCTTCCATTCCCAGAAAAAGCTGTTTTTTTTTTTCTATATTCAAAGACGCTTTTTTTCCCGTTCAGTGCCACAGGTGTGTTTGTGCGTGTTTTTTTTTTTTCTCGAGGGTGGAGGGCGTCAGAATCACCACAATAACAAAAGTCGCCTGCTTTGGCTTTTTTTTTTGAAAATTGGGCTTGCTTCTCTTTCTCTCTTTCCTTCTTATTCAACGTACTACCGCGCATCACTTCCTATAAACGTCCAGCGGTGTTTTTTTTTTTTTTTTGAGGATCTGAGAAAGCGAACGGCTAAAAGAAGAAGGAAAGAACACGTTCTGCTTTTTTTTATTATTATTATTCTGGCGTACAAAGAGAAGGAGAGAAAAAGAAAAAACAGTGACTTCTCTTGACTGTGGTTTGCAGAAGTTGTTTTACTATTACTATTATCTTTTTTTTTTTTGGTGCAAAGATACTGGAGTGAAAAAACGAGTACTTCTTATTTTCTTTTCTTTTAAAATCCACGCCGTATTCCATAACTGACGTGTGTACGCTTTTTTTTTTTTCTGCTTTCTCAATACACAAGTCGTTTTTTTTTTTAAAGAGATTTCTCTCTTCTCTTTTCTGATTTTTGTGCTGCTTTTTTTTATAATCACGTTTTTGACCATTTCTTTTTTGTTGTTGTTTTAATCAAGTCATATTTCCTCCTGCTTTTTTTTGTTTTAGCTTTTTCTTTTTTTTTTTTATTAGTCAGTCTTTTTGTGTGCGCTTTCATTACAGCAACACTTCTTGTTTGTTTATTATTATTTATTAATTTTTTTGTTTTCTTTCATTTCTAATTTCTTCTGCTTTACTGTCCTTTCTGAGTTTTTATTTCTGTTTTTCTTTTTTCTTTTTTTTTTTTTATATATATCTTTAAGTTATTTTCCTGCTTTTTTCATTTTGTCTTCGTTGCTCGAGCATTTTTTTTTTTTGTGTGTCTGTGTCTGTGTGTATATATGTAAGGGTGTGCGCACCTCTATGCTCCTCACGATTTCTTCTCTTATCCACTTTGATAAGTTATTTATATTCGGGCTTTTTATTTTTCTTTCTTCATTTTCTCCGCTCCTTGCGTTGTTGACGGGATTCGTCGAGGCTGAGGGCATCTGTGTCGTTGCGCTCACCTTCTTCTCTTCGCTTCTTGGACGCCTTTCTATTCTCCTGCGACAAAAACTTGAAGAAACAACAAAGAGCAACCAGCTACAAGTTTATACGTCGTCTGTGTAAATGATGAGCGGCGCACACGGTGAGGCAGCGGCCGTGCCGGCTGACGCTTTCTCCGCCGCCTCCCCAGTTCTCAGCCTGCCCACGTCTTTTTACACGGTGGCCCACCCCGTCACGGCGGCCGTCACCTCGCTTCAGGGGCTGCTCTCCGGTCTCGGCCAACTCGAAGCACAGTTCCGTCAGAGCGGAGAAGCCGTCGGGTCAGCGGCGCACCTCCCCACTGCTGCCGGCTCCCCCTCGTCTGCCAGCGCGCCACTGCTCGCCACCCTTGACGCACTGGCCAGCGCCACCGCACGCATCGATGTCGAGGTGGGTCAGCAGCTAACGTCGCTGCGTCGCGGCGTGGCGGCTCTCACGCAGGAGCTGCACAGCCTGTCCGACCGCTATCCCAGTCTCCAGAGCAGTGGGAACGTCAACAGCGTGACAGCCGGTGCCTCTGCCGCGTCGCAGAGCCGCACACCGCACATGTCGCCGTCCGTTACAACACCCAACTCCGTTCGTGCGGGCAACGGCGCCGCCCCGGTGACTGACACTAGCCCAGCCTCTCCGCCGCGGCGTCCCCCTGTCGTGACGCCCACGCCGAGTCCGCAGCTGCAAGCACACACGGGCAGCTTTGGCGGGTGTGTCGAAGGAAACGACAGGAGCGCGGCGGCGAACTTTGGCGGCTCCCTGCGTAGTCCAGCATCGTTGACTGCCTCGTCGTCCACCACAACGTCTGCCAAGCCGCCAATGCGTACCCCCAACACCAACAACACCACCGCTGCTGCTGCTGCTACAGCGGCAACGGTTGGCAGCACCACACCAGGCTGCTTCGTGGCGTCCACGCGGCCTTTGCGCTCGCCCGGTCGTGCCAAAGCGAAAACACCGTCCACGGCGCAGTTGACAGCCGCCGCCTCCCCCGCTTCCCCCTCCTCCCCCGCTTCCCCTGCCCTCATCTGTCTGTTTGACCGCGTCGACTTAAGCCGCCTCCCCACTGCGCAGCTCCCAGGACCTGCGTGTGCGGAGAGTGTGAAGAGGTACTTGGCGAACTGCGTGGAATGGCCGCCGCGACCGCGCCGCCGCAACGTGCGTCCTTTCCACCCGCATCACTGCAATGGCGACGGCCTCGCTGGACGACACGCAGATCTTGAGCGCGGCAGCAAGGACCACTGTGATGGCCGTGGGGAATCTCCTGCGTGGAGTGTGAGCGGCGACGACGGCGCGGGCGACTATGACGGCAACTGCGGCTCACACAACGAGGAGGAGGAGGATGGTTTCCACACACCCGCGACAGCCGCCTCGCGGCAGGAGCGGGGCAACGGCTCAGGTGGCTGCGGGAATGGCGACCGTGCCGCTTCCCTCGCCGAAAACCGCCGCCGCGTGCGGAGCGACGTGGACGAGTTTTTGCGCCGGCTCATGGAAGAGTCGCCGTACGACATGTCGATGCTACGGACGGCGTCCAGCTCGTCGGATACGGCGAACAACCAGCACAGCCACGCTTTCCATCCCAACGAGAGCAACAACAGCAACGGCAGCGGCCACCCGCAGCAGCGCTCCCACCCCCATCACCACGGCAGTAGCTCCTCCGCGGATGAGGAGCAGACGCGTCCTCCGCGATGTCTGTCAGCAGTCGGCTGCGCAGGTCCCCCACGCAATGCTGCTGGGTGTGGCGTTGGCGGTGCCGGGCCGAAAGGCAAGCGGATGCGCAGTTGTCAAGATCACGAGCCCCACAGCAGCGGTGCGCGCAGAGGCCTTCGGCGCGGCAGGCCGACGCTGGTAGAGTCGATAGATGCACTGGTGCTTTCACAGCTGCGCTCTGACGGCGTCGCGCTCACGGACGAGATGATGCGCGAGTTGCGCGGCTGTGCTCCTGCGGACAGCACCGCGGAGGAGTTAGGCGCAAAAGTGAGAGACGCAAACACGGCACACGCTCTCGTGTCGGCGCAGACCACCAACGAGAAGAACGGCACGGATGCTGAAATGGTGCCTATGGCGGCAGTGCCACGAGCGTCGAAACGCGCAGGCAATAAGGAGGATGCTGCGACAGTGACACAAGACAGGGGGGTTGCAAACGCTGTCGACTTCGCAAAAGTCCTGCAGGAGATTCGTGGCGTCGTACGTAATGGCGGCAGCACAGCTGTACAAGGCCCCGTCACGTCCTTTCCGGCTGCCCCACCAAGCCAACGTCAGCAGAACGGCAAGCCTGCCAAGATGAAAGCGTTGCCGCCGTCGCTCTCGCTGCCTTCCCGACTCCCCACCACCGCGGCGTGGTTGGCGCAGTTGGATGACTTCTGCCTCCTGCTTGACGAAATCGCCTCCAACTTCGATAGCGACAACAACAGCGACAGCTCTCGAGACGAAAACAGTCATGGTGAAGACGGGCGCTGTGACGAAGAAGAAGAAGGTGTGAAAGCCACGAGCAGCAGGAGTTGTCACCACGGGAGCGGTGGAAATGGTCATGGTGGCCGGCACACGTGGCACTCCCACACGTCGACGACGTCCGCCACACGCGAGCGGATGTCGCGTCGCGGCCATTCTCGCCTGTCCACGCGTGCGTCGTCGTCGTCAGACACGGCCACGGCCGCCAGCGAGGACGATTTCTCTGTCGCGGGTGAACTCTTCTCCTCCGCGGAGGAGGCGGAGGAGGTGGAGGAGCATGACGTAACGCGTGACGCCATGGCCACCTTCAGCATCGCCTCCGCACCAGACATGGCATCGTCGATGACAGCAGCAGCAGCGGCGGCGGGTTTGAGTGCAACGACACCGGTCAGTCGCGACATCACCCATATCAGCGCTTTTGGTGACGCTTCGCTGCAGCAGGACGACTCTGCGGCAGGCAGCGTTGAACCTGCGATGGTAGAAGGCTTGATCGTGCGCGTCCTCGGCGGCACCGAGAGCGAGCGTGGAAGCCATGGCGAGGACACCTCACGAGGTGCCACTGCCGATTTAAACACGGAGAGTGGCGAAGGGCAAAGGGCGAGGCTGCATTCGTCACCTTCGCGCCTGTCACGTGTCTCGCAGCGGGCCTTTTCGAATGCCGCCCCCGCCGCCGTCGCCACGCACACACCTGCGGCTTCCGCGGTGGCGCGGCACAACCCACGTCAGGAGCGGCAGCGCGGCCGCCGCCGCCCCACCGCGCCGGGCTCTTTTCTACGTGAGCGCCACCTGTACCTGCTGAGTCAGGCCGCGACGGGAACGCCGGCGGAATCGGCTCAGAGTCACTCATGCTCCTCCGCACCTGCTCAGGGCAAAGTCGACAGAAAAACAGCCAGGCAGAAGGGTGCCATTGGACGGCAGCGCGACGGCGCTGCAGGGCTGACCAGCGCACCTTTGATGAACTGCCGAGCTGCCGCGAGAGAAGTGCGGGCGCTGAGCGCGCTGATGCGCACCGACTTGATCCTCTTGGCAACGCTGCAGGAGCTGTCGCGCTTGCTCGCCGCCGGCGCCGGTGCTGGTGTTGGTGCCAGTGGTTTTGGTCCGGACCAGTACACTTCGGACGGCACCGCAGCGTCTCCTGCGATGGTGGAGTGTCCACCGGCGAAGTCGTCCCTGCCCGAGTCCTTCAAGGCGGCCACGGAGCTGCTACTCTCCGCTCAAGAGAAGCGGGCCATACAGACTCGAATCCAAGCAGAGCTGAACCTGCGCGGCGTCACCCGCAGCGAGTATGAAAGTGCGTCTATGGCGCCAGCGCGGTCCGCGACGTCCCCCCCTGCGAGGAGCAACGCGATGACGTCGCTGCTGCTGTCGAGTCAGCACCCTGTGAGCGCCCTCGGCTACGCGCCTCTGTTTGCGCGCTTTCTTTCCCCGGATGCGGCACATCGCAATGGCAACAGCAGCAGCAGCGGCGGCGGCAGTGGCCATTACAACGGTCAAGGTGCAGAGGAGACGGCGAGTCAGCTGGCGCAGTATATCGTGACGGTGACGCCGTACCTGCTGGCGTGGCCGTCCCGTTGTACGGAGGAGTTGCCCGCCACGAGAACGAAAAACAACTTGAGCGCGTCACCCCTGCTGCCTTTGCCTGTCTGGCTCTATATAGAGACAGTGACGACGGAACTGGTTGAAGAGGCGCGGAAGCTGAACGCCGTCTACGAGCTCCTCGTGAAGCTGTTCGCCGAGGCAACGCTGGCGGGCGTCGACGATGGTATTGGCGAGTGTCTTCTGCGTCACATCTGCTGCGGCGGCCGTGCCGCCTGTGCCTTGGCGAACACCGGTCACGCTGGTACTCGTCTCTCTGTCGACAACACGTTGGAGAAGTTTGTCGTCCCGGTCAGCGTGCACCTGCTCCGCTCCTTTGATCGGTTGGAGTCGCGGCACCTGCTGCACAGTATCTTCCACGAAGTCCACCTCAGCGACGTCGTGGCGCGCCGGCGGGCGCAGCAGCAGCTTTCGACCTCGTCGCCCTCACCGAATCTGCGACCACCGCCTCACCCCATCACGCGACAGCCGCGCCGGTCCGGACACGCCTCAGACAGCGGTGCGGGCCACGAGGAGGAGGAGGAGGAAGAGGAGGAGGTGCTCGGCAGCTTTACGTTGCCACCCGGCACGCTCTCGTCATCGCCGGCGCTGCGCAGCGCGGCGGGTGTGCAATGGAGCATGCGGGATGCCGAACAGCAGCGGAGCAACACTACCCCTCAGCGGGGGTCTGGCACGGCGAACCGTCGCAGCGACAGCGAGGAGACCGCGCATGGGTACGGCGACGAGGAAGAGCCACAGCGGCGTCAGGCAGAGAGTGGCAACGCCGGCACGCCAAACGCGAACAGACGTGGGCAGCGGGCTGTCACCACGCGCCTGATCTCCACCGGCAGTGATTCGCGCCATGTCATCATCGAGGGCTTTGTGCGGTATCTGACAAGCGGGGTGGAACGCTTGCGTGGTGGCAGAGCGGGCGGTCCCACCAGGCAGGACGACAGCCAGAACCGCAATAGCAACGAGCACGGTGGCAGTGACGGCGGCAACTCGCCCTCGCTGAAGACCTCCCCGCAGCACCCCCCTCACCCCCACCACCACAGCGGGCTGACGCTCGACGTCCCGCACACATCGTCGCTGCTGAAGGAGCTGGACGGACGGATGGAGAAGGCGACGTCAAACCTCGCCATCTTCCGCTCCGTCGAAGCGGACTTGGTGACGCAGGCGCTGATTGAGGACGCGCTGGGCATGCGAGGCGGACTCGACGCCTACGCCCGACTGCGCGCGGCTGACGTGTCGCGGCGGCGCTACTTCAACGCCCATGCCGCAGTTTTCGTGGTGACGCAGCCGCCGCATGCGCCTTCGGATTATGTTCCGCCAGACACGACGTACACCTGCGTCGTGCATTGTCGCTGGCAGCCCGTCTTTCAGTCAACGCTGTGTTACTGCCCCGTGACGCGGCGCCGTTGCCTGGACCCGCTTGTGTGCGGTGCCCTCCTCATCTTCTCCTCCCTATCCCCGCAGGAGATTCTGTGCCCGGCGTGCGAGCTCGACAACCCCCCCTACAACAGCAGTCATGCCAATAACAACAACAACAGCAACGGTGGTGGTGGTGGTGGCGCAGGTGTTGTTGCCTCGCGTGCGTCGCCAAACGCTGGTGCACCGCCCTCCTCGTCGGGCAGCAGTCCTCTCCCGTTCCCCGTCACCATTCGTGCCCTCCGCAGCGGGCTGGAGCGGGCGATGGCCGTTCGCAACGCTGTCGGAGGTGGCCTGCCTACTCCGGGGCCATCCGTGCGACGGGCAGAGACAGCGGCAGCGGCGAGGGAGGTGACGGCCTCGCCTCCCCAGGCACCCGTCACTGCCACCACGCGACTCGACACCACGACGGCGCCGTCCAACGCCTGGCTGCCGTCGCCGCCGTCCGTCGTCTGGCCGCCGCCGATATCGCTGCTGCTTTCGAGCTCTTCATTCCGACCGCCGGCTATGCTGCCGGAGCGGGTGGCGGTTCCCCGCATTTTGGCGCAGATCCCTACCACCCTCTACGCCGACTCCGGCGTTGTCGTCGGCGGTGAAGGCCGTGATAACGGCAGCGATGATAGGGCAGAGAGCGACCAGGCGGACGACGGCTCTTCCTCGTTCAGGGAGGACTCGCCGAGTGGAGAGGCAAGGAGGTGGCTGCTGCGGCGGCGTGGGCTGCGCGTGGTGCCGCTGCCACTCGAGACCCCGCCAGTGACGCGCAACCTTCTCCCGTCGCCTGACGCGTCGCAGGCGCGCTGGCTGAACCCGCCCACGTTGCTGGAATGCGGGCACGTCGTGTCGCATAGGACGTACTTGGACTTGCGCACCAACGCTCGCCGCACGACCCGTGCCGTCGCCGCTGCAGCACCCACGACGATGGTGGTCTGCTGCCCTTATTGCAGCAAAATCACAGCTGCCAAAGACGCCCTGACGCTTTCTTATCTCTACTGAGAAGTGGAATAAAGGTGGGTGTGCTCACAGGATGTTCTATAGTTCGTATTTTCTTCACCATTATTATTAGTCTATTTATTGTCATTATTGTTATTATTATTATGGTCGCTCGTCAGCCGCTTCGCTATTCGACCGGCTCTTTCACTCTCACTTTTTTTTTTTTCTGTTGTTGTTGTTTGCTTCAGCGTCATCGCGAATCGAGCAGTGTTTTTTTTTCTTAAATTTAATTTACTTTCTTTGTCGCTTTACCATTCACTTTTTTTTTTCTCTTCTTGTTTTTTTTTTTTTATTCTACATATGCGCTTTCGACTGATTACGACGGCGCGATTCGTTCACTTTCAATCTTGCTAACGGAACGGAAAATGAGAGAAGGAAAATTGTGAGTTACAGCATCAAAGTGTGCAGCGTGACAGCATTCCTTTTTTTTTTTTTGAAGGGGGGAGGGAGGGTTTTGTAGTCGCACCTATTCAACAGCGCTTTTCCTGAGATAGATGATGTCAACGCGCGTGCTCTTTTTTTCTTTTTCTTACAGAACCTGTGTGTTGTCTGGACTGGTCTTTTTCTTTTTCTAGTTCTTAGTGGTATTCTGCTTCTGTCTCTCGCCATATCTGCTCTTTTACTTCCACCTACCACCTTTTCCCCGTGTTTTTATTTATCTATTTATATTACTATTATTATTTTCCCCATTCACCGTACTTCCTCCACGTTGAAATCCTAATTATGTATCACCAAAAAAAAAAAAAAAAACTCGTCAAACACACACACACAACAAAAAAAAAAGAAGGAAAAAAACAAACGCGCAGCAGCTTGAGATAGCTTCCATGCCCATCGAGGGCCCATCAATGGGTCGTTACGATTCCTCTGCTGAGGGCTGGTCGGCCGTGGACAAGGTCGCCCAGTTCAGCCACGCCGTCGGCCGCGTCAGTGGTGGCCGTGGTAGCGCCATCCTCATCGCCGTCATGGACAGCCAAGGGCAGCTGATCGACTCGGCGGCAGAGCCACACGTCTCGCACGTCGGCGGCAGCAGCGGCAGCGGAGGCCTTCGCACCGCCTCGTCGCTACAGCGCAGTGACGCTGGGTCGAAACGCTTCGGCAGTGTACGCAGCTCACACGAGAGCTTCCGTAGCATGGCCTGCAGCTCCGTCACGTCGTTGGGGCGAGCCTCGCTCGAGGACGACCCGCTGCGGCTGCGTGACACGAAGCAGCCGCCGCTGGGCGTGCTGCTGACCACCTCGCACGTGCTCTGCACCCCCGAGGAAGCCAAGGGTGCCACGGTGACCTTCCTCGACCAGCTGGGGCTGATGACGGCGGCGAGACTCGGCCACGACTCGAGGCCGGTGCGGGTGCCGCTGCGTGGCGCCTACGGCTTCGTGACCTCCGCGGCGGAGTCGAACGAGCACAGCAAGAAATACAACCGCAGCGTCGCCGGCGACAGCGTGAGCAGCCGTGGCAGCGGCATTGGCGTTGGCCGAGGTGGTCGTCCCGCGGCGAGTAACTGCGAGGACGACGACGACGAGCCGGACTACCTTCTGTACCGCTGTCAGGACGTCCCGGACGAGGAGGAGGTGGAGGACATCGGCTTCACCGTGACCTTCTGCGACGTCTTCTCGGTGACGACGGAGACGGTGAGCGGGCAGTCATCGCAAGCGCCCACGCCGCTGCGTCGTGTGCGGCCTGGCGGCAGTGCTGAAAACGGAGGCGAGGGCGGCAGTGTCACGAGCCCACAGGCATCCTCGTACCGCTCCTTCAGTCATGGCCGCAGCTGGAACGCCAGCAGCAGCAGCAGCATCAACAACAACA
This sequence comes from Lotmaria passim, assembly GCA_037349495.1. NCBI lineage: Eukaryota > Euglenozoa > Kinetoplastea > Trypanosomatida > Trypanosomatidae > Lotmaria > Lotmaria passim. Next base: position 490,626 of record CP140211.1, read on the forward strand.
ACGGCGGTGCGTGTCACGGCTTTGGTGCTCACTCCGACAACGACGGAGCCACTATTGCTGCCTCTTCTTTTGGACGCCAGCCCGGCTCGTCGGCGGCGGAGACGGCGCAGACGACCGCCTTGCGGAGTAACGCGGCGGCTAACGCGAACACGCTACTGCTGGTGCAACCCCTGCCTGTCCCGCTGCTGCTCTCTGCGATCCCAGATGTGCAGGTCGGCGACGCGCATCTGATGATTACCCACGTCAACGGAGGCCGGCGGTGTTACCGCGTGCAGCACGTCGCGGCCGTGCATCCAGACTACTGCGAGTACAAGCTGGCGAGCGATAGCGATGATGAGTGCAGCGGCGGTCCCGTTTTCAGCTCTGCCGGCGACTTCATCGGCATCCAGCACGAGCGCGGCGGGCACAGCATCTGCCTGTTCATGAAGTCTATCGTGCGCAACCTCTTCGAGTCTGATCTGCTCGGCATGTGTCGCTCGCCCATCTCGGAGGTCAGTGTCAAGAAGCGCGAGCCGCACTCGCGTGGCAGTTATGCTGGTGGAGGTAGTGGTGGTGGTGGTCTTTACTCCCCCGCCGCTGCCAACGCTAGCAGCGCATCTCCGTCCATGTCGTCGCCCTCCCCCATTGCCACCTCACAAGCGATCACCACTACTGCCACGACCACTGCGGCTGCGGCGAAACCGCTGTCGCAGCAGGTGCCAGGTTATGAGGCAGTCTTTCAGGAGTTCTACAGCGGCTTTGACAGCCTATTGCACATCCTCTACGCTTTCCCGCACAGCCGCCAGCTGCTGAAGCTCGCCCTGGAGAACTTGTCGCAGCTGAACTACGGCAGCGAATTGGACCAGATGTCCACGATTGGCGGAGTCGGGGCGATTCTCGACACAATCGACGGCTACCCACAGGACGAGGCCATTGTCACTGGCGCGCTGGCCGCGATGTGCCGCATCTGCATTTACGAGCGAAATCTCGCCATGTTTCTCCACCTCGACGGCGTGATCACGACGATGGAAGCGATGAAGGAGTACGTGCACCAGCCAACGGTACTGCAGTGGGGTACCTACCTGCTCGTGAGTGCGACCGACGCCGCCGTGACGTCGGCCATACACTGCGCCGAGGTGATCGTGCAGAGCCACGGGCCGCAGCTCTTCGTGAACGTGCTGCGCGTGCACGGCGCCGTGCGGCGCAAGTCCGCCGTTCGCCACCTCCAGCACAGCCGGCTGATCCGTTGGACGTGCGACCTGATTGCGAATTTGGTCGCTCCTGCTCCGCAGCGCACCACTCTCTTCCTCCGCGAGGACTTCCTGGCACTGCTGCTGCAGCTGATGCACGACTACGCGGGCAGTCCGTTCTTGATCGAGGGTTTCGTCCATGTTTTGTGCGTGTTCGTGCGCTGCTTTGCTGATCTGGACGCTGAGGCAGGCAACCCGCTCTTGCTCGAGGCTGAGCACGCTAGTCCGGTGCTGCAGGACTCCCCAGACTCGCGAAAGCTGGCTCGGCGTGTGTCTGCCTTCCTGCTGCCGGCGGATCGCCTTGTGAACAGGCAGCTGAGCGTGGACGTCAACGTGCCCGAGCACCTCGCTCGGGCTGATCTCGCCTCCCCGTGTGCCGCTGCTACTGATCCCCACAAGGTGAGCTTCTTCTTTTTTTGTCAGGCCGTCCGTGGCGACTCTGAAAACCGGCTTCTGCGGTCGTTGCTCGACATCTGCGAGGCGGCAATGGACGCGAAGAGTGCGCTGACGTCGCACCGCGGGCGACCGGAGGGGGTGCTGCTGCGCTGCTTCGAAACGCTTCGACTGCTGCTCGGCTGGGGGCTAGTGGAGCTGCGCCACCGAGGCCACCGTGGTAGTCGCGGTGACTCTTCCCACGGTGTGCCCG